>CP137685.1:13971431-14316228 GCA_037976565.1 Mesocentrotus franciscanus
CGTTTGCAAATATTGTTTGTAGTACATGTATTATGCCATATAAAGACAACTCAAATAAACATAACGAAGACAATTCGGTAGCTCCTAAAAAGTTGAGAAAGGAAGTAAAATAATAATTTAATGTAAGCATGGATCGACAAGACCAATACAAGTATATTATGTGAAAGTTTCTCAAACTCACTCGGTCGATATTTCAGCGAAAGTGAAAAATAAATGACTTGTCAAAAAGGGGGAAGGCAGAAGAGAGAACTCAGTACAACGGCAAGTCCTACAAACTAATCAAAACCCGCGATCGACAGATCTAATAAATGCCAGGTTAGAAAAACGGTTTATGATTTCCGAGTTCCGCAGGAAAAAAGAAAACTCATGTGTCAAAATGCCTCGGAGAATTATTGGAAAGGAGATGATGTAAACAATGCCGTTTCAGTTGGGGAGGGTTTTCACACATAACGGAACTCTGGCGGAATAAGGAAATATGTCACCCGTTGGATAAAAGGAAGAAAATGGCTATATGTACCTATATAAGTGCACTTTCAAGATGCTTCTTGTCGAAGAACATGAAGAGAAATTATCAAATTAAGGTAACTGATGAGTCGCAGAAAGATCTGGGAACCGCCAATGCAATGTGTGTGGACAAAATGCAAAAACAATATAATATATACATACGCCCATCAATCGACGCTGCAGGATTCTCTATAATTCATTTAAGGCATAGGTATAAACACATTTATATATATGAATTATGTATGTCATGTGTGTTTGTAACTTTGTATACATGTTTATACTAAAAAGTAAACTTCTTATGGTAAAATAGTTAGAATCTGAATACTTTTAATAAATAGTAAACTTATATCTACAAATATATCCAACAGTACCTTTTTAAAGTGCTTTTAAAGGAGCGTGCGACGAAAAATTTATATATATATATATATATGTATGTGTGCGTGTGTGTGGGTGTGTGTGTATGAGAGAGAAAGAGAGAGAGAGAAAGAAATGGGGAGAGAAGGAGAGAGGATGAGTAAGAGCTAGAGAGAGTGAAACGAACAGGCCTGAGCGAATTAGACAGGTATAACTCAATACAGCCGTGTCGAGTAAGTCTCCAGGCAGGTCTAAAGTTGTCAATTCACGATCATGGTACCGACCTTGGAAATTATTAATAACGTCGTTTTCATCTGAACTCGTGCCAGGACCCCCTCTCTTGTATAACACCTAAACATCCAATCGAGACCCCGTATGAGCTAAGAGCGGACCTCGATCTTTCTCATCGATTCTCGGACGAATAGCGAGAGCCGAACTCTAAGAGTTGCTCATCGTTATCGTAATGATGACGATGAAAATGGGTGATGATGATAATGAATACGAAACGACTGGTTTGACAAGCATGTACCATGTCATCCTTGGAAAATCTTGAACAAGAGGCAAGAGCTGTCGATAGATGTACCTGTAGTATGCTACGAGCCACGGTGGTAAACTAAAGAAAAGCGAGACTAATTTATCTCGTTCACGAGGAAAACGCTGGTGATTGCCAATTGCAGTTTGAAACAAAGCGGAAATATCCGCATCCACATGGTAAGGTGTAATATGATACACGAATGCCATGTCCATACTTGTTCTGCTATAAAGTATTGATGGCATTACCATAGTTAGCATTGTTAGGGTAACATTTTTCTCTACAAGAAATAGTTTTGTGAAGAATGAAGGGGTGCCAGAATGAATAATGTTCCATTTGAACAAGTCATCACACATGATGCACAAGTACTTCCCATGCATTTTTTTATTTGTTATTACTTTTCACCGTTGATCATTGTACTCACGATACTTTCACCAGTTCGACACAGGGAATAGTAATGATAATCAAGAAATTAACAATGTATGAATCGAACAAGACTATGGTGGCTTTACTTGGAATTGAAAGTTTACTTTCACACAAAAAAACTTTAAATGCTTATAGTTGTTCAAGTAATGTCAGATCAATCATTATGTGGTTTCTCGTAAAGTTCACATGGTATAGGCATAATGACTTGTATCCCCACGGGGTTTTATTCATAAACTACTAGTATGCAATTTTTTCCCATTTCCGAATTAAAAGGCATAATGGAACAGTTCGAAATGTTAGACCATGTGCTAGTAAAATCCATGGTTGGACTTTCATACATTACAGTCATGTCATTGGTGTCTGAAACGCCAATAACTGATACAGATATTACATGTGCGGTGCTTTTTCAATGTACAATTTGTCAAAGTACTTCACAATACAATTGGATTTATCATTGTTCAACTTCAAATCAGCATCCGACTGAAACAAGAGCCTAATTGTAGAGAACAAAAAACTCGACCACAAACCCTCACCGTACATCCATCATCAATGCCGCTACGAAAGTCTGTAAAAGTCATTTTTACTTACCAAGTGACTCCATCCTCGATTAATATTCCAAACAGCGCAAGAGAAAAAAGTCAGTAATGTTCCACCATGAGAGCGCAAAATGTTCACCCCAAAAAACTTCCAGAAAGTTAGCAGTGATATAGAAATGATTCGTCTTTGATTTGTTTCGTTGTATCGGTTAATCACTTTGTTACGAAGTATGGATGATGATGATAGTATGGTCCCATAAGAAATGACTAAGCGGCTGTCGTTGCATCTTGTACCGGTACTTTTCGATGAGTGTCAAAGTAGAGTTCTGCTAATCGCATTGAAAGTACCCACATTTTTATACAAATCGCACGACGGACTAACCTCCGTGTGCGGGTGGTGCGCGCGAATCGTGTGCGTACGCCGTGGTGTGCGTTCGGTTGTGGGGAGAGATAGGGAAAGAGAGAAAAAGCTCTGACAGGATGACTGTATCTCTACTTCTACGCATGCGTCGTCTACCGTTATACTATGACGTGTGCTACAGCAGTCTTTGTTACACTTTGTGCGTACTGACCAATAGGAAAGCTATGTGAGCATTCCGTCGGAGCTACCGTGTGGGAAACTTATTTTCCTATGAGCTCCCACAGTTTCCCCTAGATCACTCAGGTGTAAATTGCTGGAAGAGATAGGGCCAGATCAAGGAGCTTACTCCTTGGTCAAATCAATTTGCAATTCGAGACATCGAACGATAGAAACATCAGGAGATTAGACCATTTAATCCTAAATTCTTCTCCATACAATATTTACATTCTTTAATCCACATTTCTATGGATATTTAAAGGATAGTGATGATTGACCTCAGTACTGTTCATCAATTATTGATGACAAGGTTAAATATCACCTCGTCTTCCGCAATTTCGATTCTAGATTGTTGTGCATGAAAAAGAATGTGTACTGATAATCCTGCTTTAAAATGTGAAAGGACGGGGCCTACGGGGGAAATTGATACGCCTTGTGGAGCAACTGATATAGTGATTTTAATTGCAAAGAAAAGGCGCTGTACCAAAAAATAGATACCTTGTGAATTGATTGGATTGGATTGACAATATTGCTTAATATCACAATGCAAACTTATGAAACATGAAAATGGGGGGGGGGTCAAATACACAACAACCAATTGCTATACACTTGACATTTTGATAATCCCAATCATAAGCCTTTTAGAGAATTTGCCATTTTAAATTAAATATACATCGATTGGCATAATAATGAAATAATCTCCCCTATGTTAAATTGTGTAGGCCAATATTATAGCGTTGAGTAGCAGAAAAATAATATGAGGCAGTCGATATAATGAACCAAAATATTTCTGAGATATGATAGAGTCCGAAAATTTCTGAGATAGAACTTTATTTTTGTTTGTCCAAATTTATTTCAATTCACATTTTTGACACGGTTGCTAAAACAAGTGTAATTGCAGGGAAGGAAAGGGAAGAAAAGTGTATACTAACATAGCACCGACATGGACTCGAACCCAGGTCCTGCAGGTTTCTTGATCACTACTTCAACCACTCTGCCACACAATTTATGTGAAAAATACAGACACAGATGTAAAAACAACCATATTGGCAGCTACACCTGTGGATTGATGAGGACCCGCATTCATGACACGGGTTTCACTTAGAATGAAAAGGATAAATGCTCCCTTTGGAATTACGAAAAATTTCTACCAGTTGATAATATTGATTTATCTATATATTCGATTGGTCGTCTCGATTCAAGCGTGATAATTATGAGTCACGCCAGACAATTGTGAAATGGTCATCCGTGACAGTTTCGGATTATGCTTGTACAATGGGAAAAGGAAAGGGAAAGGAAGAAGGAAGTATGAAGTCGATACAGATTCAGACGTGAGCAGACCCCCTTCCCCCATAGGAGAAAAGAAGAAAAGAAGAAACGAAAAAAAAAACTACTATAGACAACCGGCCAGAGCCGTGCATTAATTTGTGGGATCACTATCAATTTAAAATCATCTTTCCAATAGCAATTTGGCTTTTAATTCATGTAGGTCCTATTTTTATTCGTTTTTATTTGTTTGCTATTTTTGATATGTTTGTTTGTTTTGCTTGTCGTTTTTATTCCTTCTTCATTCCAGATGCGGTGTTTCTCCAAAACAAAGTCAATAAACCGAAATAACATTGAGCAAAATATGATATTGCTCAAAGCAATTTGACAGACAACTGATAATCTGTGGTCATATATATGATCTTCATATTATGTCAGATTAGGAGAATGTCACGTGACTTTGTATTATTTGAAATTAACAGGCGTCAAATACGCGTGTTGCTTTTGAATTTGTTTCAAATTTTCGGAGAAGGTATACTAAAAGAATCATTATGTGAAAATGTCAGATAGATAAGGCAAACGTCCACAACAATCGTTTTCATTTTTCAAACGTTTATTTCTCATACTTTTGTCTTTTATTTTATCACGAAAAAATTCCAATGCAATCATGACGGGCGTGCAGAGGTTGCGCGTGCTCTCTCGCATATTAAACCATGATTATTGTAATAAAGCTGAAAATACATTTGTTGATAAAACTCTCGCTGTTAAAAGGATGGTGCTATTTTTTAATGTCAGATCTAGATCTATAACAATATAGATGTCATGTGTTTCTCCGAAACTAATCATCCTCGTATCATGCCATTTGATTTGACTCCATCCAACATAACAACAGTGACCTAGTATTATTTGGTTCATTAGAAATCATCATTTTCACTTCATCCTGGCACCAACTCCATCCAGCCTTGCACCAGTGACCTTAGGTGATTAATCATATTTATTCATAAAAGATAACGGCTGTCTATAGTATGAACAAACATAAATTAAAGATGTCTCATCAGTCACTTTATATGAATTATTATGATTAATGACGTAAGGTCACTGGTGCATGGCTGGATGGAGTTTTTTCAAAGGCTGAAGCGAAAATGGTAATTTAATAAAGATCAATATTTTCTTTAACCTTCTCATTAAATGATTTTTAATGAGACAACTTTGATTAAAAATTGAATTGATATTTATTTACATCATCATATACATAAAGATAAAAGATGAAATATCATAACGTATAAAAATCAGATGACATGAAAAATTGACATAACATTACAATTATACAGAATATATTAAAATATGATACATTTGGTAATCTATAATAACTTTAAATGATATTTTCAAAATTAGGGACTGGGAAACAAATACTCGCCCACCTTAGCGTACAGAAAGACATGATTATTATTTATAATTCTATAACATTTATCTTGCATGTCACTATTGAATTACAAACTGAATCATTATGATCCTCTAGTCTCTCCTCCAAATACCTCTTACATTTATTGTTTTACTTTTTGGATGTTAAGATAGATACTTTTGATAATCGAGGCACCTCGAAACAAATGAGCTACGTGGGTTTTATTTCGTATGCCTACCTTTATACCCACCTGCTCGCTATGTTATTGTGTGCATGTGCTCCCTCCCTTTGGGGGGGGGGTTAAATTGAGACTAACTTTAACAAAAGTAAGTGCGTACAAGGCAGGAAATCGATATAGCTGACATTAAGATTAGCCTCGGATTTCTGCGAAATTAATCATCTCCCTACCAAACACCTGTTCCCTACATGGATAACCATGCTTCTTCAGGTAGATAGTGAAGATAGACAGATGGGCTTGGCATTGCGTGGGCCATGGGGTATGAATATATATATATCTATGATATCGGCCCCTTTCGCATATCTTTCGGAAATGCCTATATATATACACTTGTAACCCAGATCACTCTTCATACTCTTAACCTGTAGAAAAGAGTGTCATCACATATTAATGCTAAAGACAAAGAAACAAAATCTTGTCTTCTGGTGTGTTGGATGGAGTGGGTAGGTATAGAGATTTAAAAAGATACTATATTTTGAGCCAGGGAAGAGGAAAGATAGGTCATCTAGGACTATTTCAAACCTGACGTTTTGTTAAAAATGATTATAATTTCGCCAAAATTTTGCATGCCACATTTGAGGAAACCAAAAATAAATGCTGAAAGGTCATCAATCTTACCTTTAAGGGGTGTCACATTTTTTGGCATAAATTATTGATAGAAAGAGGAGGTTATAGCTAAGAAATATGTGAATATTCAAGAATAATAATAATTTGAACAGAACGAAATGTCTTCATTATACGTCTCGTCAGAACGTAAAGCGCTAAATATGTAAGGAAATTTATCAGGGTCCCTTATTATTCCGGCGATCAAGTGCCCATTTTGCTATACACATAGTTAAAAAATATCAAATTCATAAGCAAAAAAAGGGGATTTTCAAATGGAAGTTTCGGATGTTTTAACTGGAAAAATGGAATTTCCATGCAAGCAAGCCCCCGATACAGTTGCATTTCTTCTTTCTCTGACGGTGATTTATGGCATGTGTATATCCTTTGACCCTTTTCTGCACTCAAGAAAAAACGAACCATCAACTGAGGAAAATTCATATCTGCATATCATATCTCATTCATTGTTGGTCTTGAAAACCCGCCTTTTCTTCCCCCATGTTGTGCTGGTAAAATTTGTATCATAGAACGTAGATTTGTAATATTATGTCTGTAGCAACCGCTGACAAGAGTGTTGGAAATTATTTCAAAGGCAGATATACGCAAATGTGTAGTGCTTGCTACAAGGAAAAACTCGTCTTCATCAATTTTGTAAATATATAAGAGAAAGAGAGAGAGAGGGGGGGAGACGGAGGTGAGGGAGACGGGCTAGGAGAACGAAAGTGAAACAGATTTAAAAAGTGAGAAAATATTATATGATGATTTGTTTGTTTGTTTTTGTGATCCTAGTTGTTCTGTTCATACGAAGCTATATCTTGTCATATTACTGTTTTTTGCACTCATATTCTCTCTCTCTCTCTCTGTCTGCCTATGCCTCTGTCTCTGTCTCTGTCTCTCTCTCTCTCTCTCTCTCTGTATCTCTCTCTCTCTTTCTCTTTCTATATCTCCATCTCTCTCCCCTTCTCTCCCCTGACCAATTTTAGGGCCATATATAAATATTTTATGTTATACCAAACTGTCTGACACTATCATTTTTCAATTTTTCCACAACATCTTAGAGTGTTTCATGGCATTATCTGGAGTAGTCAATTTTATTTATATTATAAATGTAAATTACCTTGAATATATCATGTTTATTAATTTGTTGCAATTAAAAATTAATAAAATCCCTGTGGAGGGAAAAAATATGGGGAAAAAATAATTATAAAAACGACAGACATTGAGTCTAAACTTCGATGAAACTATGCCGTAACCATGACAACGGTTTGTTGATATGGGCTTACCTCGACGTGTGGCTCTATGATGACGTCACGATTTCCCAGCCGGGTTTCTACGCAAAGAAATTTCATTTGAAAAATGTTGGAGAATTGCTGGAAGTGTTGAACTGATCTATAGTTGCATCATCTTTGGTAGTCATAGCAGCAAGATGATAACAACGATTCTTTTAATTTTCGAAGAAGGAAATATCATTTGAAGCTTCGAAAGTATTGTTTCTAGATACTTACAAGATTGATATGTGAGAATGGATGTAGGCAGAAACGGGGATGAACCGAAATCCGTGTTTCCTTACTTCCAAAATGTGTCTGACCTGATTTCGTAAAAGAAAATTGTCAACAACAAAATATTTTGAAGATATATTTTTCTTTGTATGACCCAGTTCTACCTCAGAATTCAGTTGGTGCATTATTGTGAATGTCGCTTGAAAGTCGAACACACGTCTATGTATGTTATACCTACCGTCTTCACGAGTTGACTAATTGACAGTTGTATGCATGTAACTAAGAAAGAGGGACAAAGTGGGTGGAAGAAAGAAGAAGTGCAGGGGCGATATGAGAGAAACAGGGTAATAAATCATTTAATCCTTCCATCCCGGTTAGCAAACTTCATGTTAATATATCAAGAAGATATATTCGGTAAAGAGATATGAAATACAGTATTGAACAAATCTGTTATGCATACATAACAATCAAGGCCCTTTCTTATTGCCGTCCGAAACCGCAAAGCTTTTACCAAGTATTTAGGTTTGCTAACCTGGGGTAGGTGAAAATACATATATTCCAATATTTTATGAATGGTTTTGTATTTTTTCTTTGTCTTTTGCGTCCCGTGACAATATTATTTTGAAAACAGGACATGGATACCCTACATACTGAGAATAAAGACCAAACAGTGGAGGATAAGGACAAATATTTAGTACGCAAGGGCAGAGTAAAGAGGATGTCATGGAATGGAAAAACAGAAAATATGACATGTGGGGCTTTAACGTATGATGCAACGAAATATATCTGAACATTTACGTCATAAGAGCATTGATTTTAATGAAAGAAAAATCATATTCATTGATACATAGAAAAGTCAAAACTGTTAAAGTGTAAAGCTATTGATCTATTGGTTCTATAATTGAAAGGGCGTTGTTTAAAATGTATTATTATTATCAGTCCTGGAATGCTGTGAGCACCGAAGTCGGTAGCCTAGCAGGGCCGTATATAGTTGCTTCCATTGAAGTACGAGAAATTATGACAATATTAAGCATAAGATTCCATGTGTTCTCAGCATGCTCAGCTACGTTCCTATTTCATAAAGAGGTGTATACTTTTTTCTTCTTAAACCTACAGAAATAAAGCTTTCTTTTTATCAAACAATACCCATAATTATGAAGGGAACGATTGTCAGGAAACAAATTCCTCTATACATCTTTTGACAATGAGGGAAAATAGATACTTTTCTTTTTTTTAATTGTATTTATGCTCACATTCTTCCAAGACACGGGATATTATTCTTCTTCACTGTCTTCTTTTTCGAGATTGCATTCTATTTTAGACAATAAGGTAACAAAGTTACTGGGTGTTAAAGTAGGAACAAACTGCCTCCGATATCTTTGTTGTTAGCGTTGAATTCATATGAACAATAAAAGAGAAGTTGTACCCTGCATCAAAGATTGCATTTGTCTTAAATCTTTATACATCTTTCTTTTAAAGCGACTTAGAATTTGTACCCTGCATCAAAGATTTCATTTGTCTTAAATCTTTATACATCTTTCTTTTAAAGCGACTTAGAATTTGTACCCTGCATCAAAGATTTAATTTGTCTTAAATCTGTATACATCTTTCTTTTAAAGCGACTTAGAAGAATACAACCATTATATTCTTTTACTTTATTTTTAGAACAAAAATTCCCTTTTCAACTAAATGATGTCCGTATAATGGAAAGAACTGTTTAAAACAAATTCCTTTACCTTTTGATAATGATAATAACAAGTAAATATCCCCTCTCTTAAATTCCCCCCTTTTCTTCTGTCCTTTGAATAATTTTGTAAAAAATAAAAGTCCTTTTATCCCCAACATATTTAAAGTACAGCTGAATTGTTCCTGAAACAATCGACCAACAAAGGGTAAAATGGCGTTAAGGGCTGGACAACTAAAGAACAAATCGTCTCACAAGTCCCAAGAACAGTACAGCATTGTACTGCGAATTTGTCCTATTCAAAGCCCATCGTTTTGTACAAATGTAGGTTTACCTTCCCTTGCATTGTGTGAAGTTTGCGATTTCGGTCTTATCATGCTTGTTAAACGGAGCATCACGAATCTATTGTGACACTAAGCCGGGCTTTCTTTTAGCCTTAATAAGTTTTTTTGAGAAAGAAATCCTATAAATGACAAAAATCCAGGTATAAAAAAATCAACTGTTGTTATTAACGGGTGTATAGGCCTTCTAGTTACTTAGTGGATGCAATAGGAATTATATAAATCGTGATGCAATGTATATACTATATAGCAAGGCTAATTTGGTTTGTATGTATAGGGCACATCAAGTTGTTAAAATTGTAAAGGAAAAATCACACTGAAGAAGACCGTTGACTTTTTAATGTAAAATTAAATATCTTTCTAATCTTTTGAATAATTTTCTCAACTTAATTCCCAGTGTGTGCATCACCGTCATACATTGGAGATTATTTCATTCAAATCAGTTCTATGTTTATGTAAACACCTGTAAGTATGAAAATAGTATCGCGACTTTTCAAGAGCGTTTATCAACGTATGAAATATCAACACGATCGCGAAGGCTTTTGAGAAATCAACCTAAGGCGATTCCAATAACCATTTCCACCTCCTATTGAAACGCGCGAACATTACAATGAACATTACATAATCCGAACATGATTTCGATGGGCTATGCAACAGGGTACTGAATTGCCCTTGAGTTTATTTCTTGAGAGTATTTGCAATCGATCTATTTTGTTATGAGTCTAATAATAATGCCTTTGAACACAACAGCGGCTCTACTATAATGTATAATATGTTATTAATGCCTAAATACCATTCTTAAGAAGTGAAAGACATAAATTGTCTGTGGATTTTATCACCAGAAGTGGCTATAAGTTCCATAAAGCAATGTAATGATTACTTCAAATACATCGTAAAGCTTCTTACCTATGTACTGTAATTTGTACGTATTATTACGCTGATCCAACTTACTTCTGTAATCTTTAGACAATTACCAAATTTGTAATGTTCCCAAACACTAAAGTGTTTAAAATCCCTAAACATGCTAAATGGTCCGGTAGCTCCCATTAATGAGTATTATCATCATGGAGCTTACATCTACAAATAACATCCTCTGATTGTAGAAAACATAGTGGACATGTAATCCTCTGATTAAATGAAATATTCTTGCTCGGGTAGACCCATTTTAGAATAATAAAGAATCGTTAAAGCATCTTAACATTCTCGGTAATTCAACTTGTGCCGCCGTTAGGTAGCACACCCGGGCGTCATTAATGAGCTTTTATGAGACAGGGTTTTAGTTCGATCTCTGAGATTCCGTGTTTTTTTTTTTTTTAAAGCCCTAGGACATAATGAAAATGAAAGATTGTGTGGTCAGTGCAAGGAGTTTTCAAGAGTTTATAGCACTGTGATTGGTCACCGCAGGAGATCTTACCAGGGCAATCTATATTTTAAGACTTGGCGCCTTCGGTATCGCATTTGTGACAGTTGGTAAATTTAAAAAAAAGGATTATCAAGAACAAAATATGTCAAAACCCTTACAAAGTGGAAGTTTATTCCTGATGCTACGGTATACAACTCTTTGCCCCCCTCCTCCTCCCCTCCTTCCCTCCCCCTTGCTCCCTACGGCTGTTTGCACTGTACATATTACAAACCTATTTTAAATGTAATAAACGTAGTAATGTAGATCCACATGTTGATTTTAACTGTCGAGGCAACCGAAGTGAACACACTTTATGCAACGTGGGTCCTGCAATTTAAGGAGGGGGCATCTTATCACTTTTGGGGGATACCAGATTTACTATAGGTTGATGAAATTCGATGATTATGATGACTGAGGGGTGAGGGGCGCATATATACGGGGTGTTATCATCTTCTATGAACTTGATCCCCCCCCCCTCTCAGGCTCTCTCTCTTTTAAAAAAATGTTTTCGCCTTTTAATTGGGTGATAGGCATGTGCCCATCCTTGTGCCCCGAGACTACGCCACTGTCGTCAATCATTTGTTGGCTCATTTGCAATAGGCAGGACAAAATATATAATTTGGTTTGATTTTTGTAGGAGTGCGTTCTCACCAGCTCTGATTTTCCCAATGCATCATAAATAATGTAGGTCGCTACGGTATATCACAATTCAAGGGAACGTGGTCTACATTCCGAATAAGATTATTCAAGCCCGGGGACAAATTACACACCAAACGACTTAATCATAATTAAGAACAAAATTCGCCGACATGTTTGCCGTCTAGCTTATTGATTCATCGCATTATAATGACTAAGATCCCAGCTTTATTTTCCAAGGATCTCACTTATTTGTCATTCTTTACCTTCGCTCCTGATTTTGGGATTAAACCCCTCAGCCATTCCGAGTTTCAGCTGGGATCCATTAAGGGTGAATTCCTTTCGTCTGCGAGATGAAAGATATAAATTAGACAAGAATTTCGCGCATCACCTTTTCGCCGGCTAATCCAAGACTGATAATTCCTATCGATAACGACTCCTTTGTAATTGTCTTGAATAGGAGAGTGAGGAGCCATGTAATGTAATTGAGGTGTATGGACAACGTCGATGAAACTAAAGAAAGATAATTCCTGTCGGAATTTGTAGATGAGCAAAGGAGAATTATTCACAGCGAAAGAGACAAGAACAAATTAGTTATGCAAACTTGTCTCTGAATGGAATGAAAAGGATACCTGGCAAGCAGGTCGGTACATGCAGGACTAACTCGTTACACTGCAAAAACCAGGGTGTTAAATTTCTAACACCAGTATGGTATTGAATTTTTTTGACACCATTGGTGTTATTTTTAACACCGGTCAGATTTAAGCATGCATTAATAATTACTGGGTGTTAAGTAACATGGTGTTGTTTTATGCTTGGTGTTGAAAGTATCATCACGTGATTTCGTTTAAGGCGGTTGATTGGTCGAATAAGTTTTCACAAAGTGTACGCGCGCTTAATGATTACTTTACACGTGTTCACAGAAAATACATTTATCATGATTTGTTAAGCAAATTATGACAATGCACATCAATTTTGTGATTTGTATTTTCCTTTGGCAATTATTGACCAATAGATTATATGTCCGATCTTGTTACAATGATATTAACGTTTTAGCAATAGATATATTGATTATAGGATTACTAACCAAGAAACAACATGCATATTTATTATATATATATGTGTACCAGCCTGTACCATCTTTCGGATGGTGACGTTAAAGGTCGGTCCCCAGACGTAAATAATCATATCTGATTGATACACGTCTGTAAAAACCCAATACACACACCACATACATGTTAATCTTGAATTTACTTCAAATGATCTATGTGATGGAGTTAATGCAATGGAGATTAGAATATACCTAGTGGTGGACAGTTGCCAACATCGATTATGAATTATCAGTTTACCACTGGTTCCTCTACCCTGGTCGATAATGGTCGATAATAGGGAATATGGGATGTGGGACCATTAGACATACATAGAAAAATCTCTAATGGATCAACAAGAATATAAACACCAAAAGTGGAATTGAATTTGTTATGATTCCAGATATTGGTGTTAATCTACACCAGTAGGAGTTGTCAAATATTAACACCAAAAGTGGAATTGAAATTATCTAATTCCAGAAAATGGTGTTAAGTAACACCAGAGGAGTTGCACGATATAGATACCAAGAAAGTGTTAAATTTAACACCCTTGGTGTTAAATTTAACACTCTGGTTTTTGCAGTGTAGTACCTGCAGTACATGAACAATTAGGTGGAAGATTGCGACATAATGATTTTCAATGGCCTCCTATTTCTAGTTATAGCTTTTGTTACGCCTGTCAGCTTTGTGAGAAAAAAATCAATGTGCCGTCTTCACTTGATACTTTCCTTTCATTGGTATATTCATTCCTCTTGCTTTTTTTTTATCGAATTCATTTTCATTTTTCTTTTCCCCCTCTTTGATTTTATTTATTATATTCGCTTTCCACTTTCTTTGACACGTGTCCTCTGACTTTCCATTTTACACGATGTAAAAGTGTGTAGAATTCAAATGGGTGCGCCAACTCAACCTTCACCCCTGTTTCATGGCTGGCTTTGTTAACAAATTTACACAACATGCTTTGACTCAGTCTACAGAAGCATGTGAGACATGATCATGGATTCAAGTACTATACACCCCGTTCCGTGTAGCAATTCCTGGATACTTTAGTATTACTAGACTACAAATTCAAAGGCAAAATCCGTTTTATTTCAATATAATCAAGTGCAAAGACAGAGACAATCAAGTTTTCTTCCAGGGGGCATCGGGCAGCAAGATGAAGTCTTTTTGATCTCTTGATATGTATGGAGGTGATGTTGAAACTAATATCTGTATTGCCAATTGCAATCTATGGCAAGTAATGTACATGCACTAATAACGGGCAGGAGGGGGGGGGGGCAAAGCGTAAATAATAAAATGTGATCTATTTGTTACGCCATTGTCATTGGTAGCAAGTGTTTTCTGAATCAACATAGTGTTTTTCATGAAACTGACAGTGCGGTCACAAATAAGACTTTTCTGGTTTTCTAATTATCAGATTATTTCCTGACATTGATTTGATAAGAGGTTAGGCCTATCTGTGTTTTTTTTTATTTTCACCCGATTAGTAAACCATGTTACCTTGACTACTGGTCTATTGGTTATATAATCGGTGAGAGTCACTCTAACTCATCCACTCCTTTCCTTGTTTGTATGTTTGTTTGTTTATTTGTGTTACCTGACTGCTATAAGATAGCATTGTGTGCTTGTAAATTAAGCAACCAGGGGACCGACGACTTTAACTCGTCCCCGAGGGACTTGGTAATGAAGATTAACCCCTCACCCAAGGGCACTAGCGCATCGACGAACCCGGGACCTCCCGGTAATCACGAGACCACTGCTCTACCACTGAGCCATCACGCCTCCTCCTTAATGACTTTCATGACTTTCATGGCTTGCATGACTTTCATGGCGTTCATGGCGTTCATGGCTTTCATGACTTTCATGACTTGCATGACTTTCATGACTTTCATGACGTTCATGACTTTCATGACTTTCATGAAGCCTGTTCGTTTTCCTATTTTCTTTCTTTCTCCCCCTCTCTCTCTCTCTCTCTCTCTCTCCCTCCCTCCCTCTCTCTCTCTATCTGTTTTAGTACTCCTCATTTGTATATCTGTCATTGATTTCTTTACCCACTCTCTCTCGACCAGCCCTCTTATTCCGTTTCGTATGCGTATTCTTCTTTTAAAAGAATACATGATGTAATCCTGAAAACACTACAACCTAAGAGAGAGCCAGCTCCCTGACCCAAGTTAGTCTACCGTGAAACACGCGCTGAATCTTCACTCACGATTGTCACGATTTTCATTTTACATGAATTTTTTTTTCAATTTATTGGAAGATTTTTTGTTCAGATATTCAACCGTTTTTATGTTTAGATGACCAACAGTAACATGTAGTAGTACTTTTCACAACCCCCTCACTCTCACTCTCTCTCTCTCCCTCTCTCTTTCTCTTTTTTTCTCTCTCTTTCTCCCTCTCTCTCTCCCTCTCTCTCTCTCTATCAATCTATCTAACGCTATGCATCCACTAAAGTATTTACTACTTATATCTAACTATCTGTCTCTATCTAGCTCAGTCTATATATGCCTACCTATCTATCTCCAGCTATCTCTGTAACTCTCCCTCTATCTATTCTCCTGTCTGCCCCCCTCCCCCTTTATCTCCTTATATCTCGCTGTTGCTGTCTCTTTATCGTCATTCCTTTTTTTTCTTTATCACTTTCTGACTGTCTCCCGTCGCTCATTCCGTTTTTCTATTCCTGTCTATTATTTTATTCGGAAAATGCACTTTGCAGTATATTGGTGTATTGCACTCTCCATTTCTCAAGTTCCTATTGTTGAAAATTATAGAATTCGTGTAAACAAATGAGTCACTTTGAGAAAATTTAGCTGAGGAATTAGCTATTGTTCCCACCGTGTTTTTGTTATCCACCTGACTTGCCATTAAGGACCACGGTAGCTAAAAATACATCATGATTCCTTGTTTAATCCTGCACTGAATTCACGGCGTTATCAAACTATTCATCATGTTCATGGAAACCTAATTGTAAATCCATGTTTGAAGAAATATTTGTATCTGATGTTTGTGATCATCGTCCCAAATTCAATGTAATCCACTTTTCATTTTGTTTTACTGCCTCCCCGGGCATTTCCATGAAGTTCCCGAATCAGTAAGTAATCGTAAAATCATACTGTCTGAATAAATAAACAGCAAAGTGATAAACCAAAGAGCCTCTTACAGTACTTGAACTTGAACTTGAAATTTATTATCCAATAATAAACACATAACAAAAAGTATAAACAGTTTTATACAATGGCTTAAAAGGATGAAAGGAACCATAAACTAGCATGAATGCTAATCGAGCCTGGTACCTTCGAACATATGAAAAACACTGTTTGGGTACAAAGAATAAACAAACAAATTTGGGATATATATGAATTGAAGCTAATTACGAACAAAACTATGATACGATTGTATAAATGGAGGAAAAGGTCCGATATGAAATACCGAGTAGTTTATTATACTTTAATCATTTGAAAGGTTCTCTGTGCTTTTCTGAAGCGAGATGTGGGTGACTTTGTCCGCACTGTACATGGGGGATCATTTTATAAAGAACTGCACACATGCAACTGTGAACTTTCCTTTGGTTGTTCTGACCTTGGGTATATTCAATTTTTTTTTTTGTAATAGTTATGTTTAATAAAGTTTGAAGAAAGAAAAAAAAACCTTTGTTCTGAATGATCATATAAACTGGATTTTTCTTTTCTTTGTTTTTCCTCTCTTTTTCCGATAATCACGTTTGAGATATTTTGGTGATTCAATACAAATCTCGACTAGTAAAAGGAAAATCAGTCGATACATCAGTCTTTAATGGTCTTAGATTATGTAATGTGTCTCGTTACTCGCGTTTGTACGTATACTACTCTTTCACTTATTCCATTGTTTCAAACGATCTCTGAGGAGAAAGTGAATCCATTTGAACTTGTTGAGTAGAAATTAAACTAATTTGTTTCAAAAAGTTTCCCCGAAAATTGCAGACGCTTTATGCGACTTCTTCTTATGAGCACAAAGAGAGACCTCGTGATAAGTTTAGTTTATAATGAAAATTGATACACCAGGGCTAAGTGATAACAGACAAAGTCGGTCAACGAACTTTTTTAGAACACGCGTCTTATTAAAAATTGTTTCCAACACGATAAGAGAAGTACAAATTGATATTATTGAGCCAATATGAAACAGAAGTTTGGGTTGAAATGTTTTAGTAGAGGACACTCCGTACTATAATCGAGCGGAAACGGCGATGGCATCGAATTCTGGGAAACTTTCATTGATCGGGTGCGGAGGAGACACGAAAAATAACCCACAGCAAAAAAAAAAAGAGAGTTTTAAACCAATGATGATTGACATTCGTTACCCTAATTATCATTATCTCTACCTCAAAGCAAAGGTCCATTACTCTTTTTCTTCCACTCTTTTTCTGTTTTGGACCGGGCGATCTTGGGCAATTCGTCATGTTTTTATGAGTCATCGCAGAGGGCATTCCTCGCTTGCTACAAATAGTCATATGCATGTTGATGGCGATTTGCTTTTCGGCGTAGAATAAACAATGGCTTTGCGCCACAGGAAGGCGCGTTGCATGGATCGGAAAAGGAAAAAGAGAAAAAAAAAAAAGAGAAAAATAGGACCTTCTCCTTGAGTAAGTTTAAAGGTGGTGAATAAAGTTTAGGCGTGATTATGTGTTGGGTTGTTCGTCAATTCTTGCTTCTGGGGGTCGATAAATAGCATGTTTTCTGGTACATTGTCTGGGAATGCCCACGCAATGTGATAGCGGGGTGATTCACGCATCGCGACGGGGAAACCTTGAAATTGGGGATGACCAACTTGATATGATGAAGGGGGTGGTCTTTTTTTGGTGTAGGGGTGGGTAGGTGTCGAATTTAGGATACAGTAGGAAACACTTTTTCCTTGGATGATAAGTCATAATGAGCGGACTATGAATATGCCTGATACTGATTCAAATGATGTTCATCAAATTGTACTCGTCAACCAGCAACCCTACTAAATGTACACTGTTGCCCATAAAGTTGATAGATAACGTTTATATGTTCTTAGAAATGTACCAATCAATCTAAAGAACCATTAGGGATTGATCAATAAAGTTCTGAGAAGATATCAACTTTATTTATCAATAATAAACCATATTGTCACAATCATTCCATAAAAGAGGGGTAGAAACAAAGAATGGTCCAACACGGTACCTACCCTGCATGTATTTGAAACAAAACTTATTTGCTTACTTATTAATTGATACATTGATAAAGAAACAAATGTGGATGAACTGAAATCCGGCGTCACGATTTTTCTTCTGAATGATAAGTTAGGGAAATGAATGTTATCTGGTTATGTGCAGCAAATCAACTGGAGAAAAAAAGACAAAGTTTAAAGTATTTTCAAAAGATGATCATATACAAGAAATTTAACAGACTACACAGATTAAGTGGTTCTTATATAATGAAGGAGAAGAGGAAGAAGAAGAAGAAGGAAAAGAATAAAAAGAAGTAGAAGAGGGAGCAGGAGGAGCAGGAGGAGGGGAAAGAAGAGGAAGGGAATGACAAACGAAATAAGGATAGAAATGAGGGGAGGGTAAAGTAATGAATAAACGAGGTGTGAAAGAAGGATTAGAAGAACTTGGAATACTTGAAGTACTTTATTTGAAGTATATCATCGTAACATCAAGGACGGGTGATTTCCTTTTGTCCTAATTTTGTTGTCTGTTTCAGGCTTCCTGTTTGGTATACACACAGGAAACAGGCACTCTTAAAACTGATATACCCATTAAAAAAAGAAAGAAGTGTTATAAGAAAGAAATATCAAACGAAATGAGATGTCTAATCCGCTTCTGTTTACACGCTTCTTTCTTTGTCCCCTCCGAAGTAAACACGTCGCAAACAAACTAATTCGGATATGGTCTAACTTGTTTAGAGAATAGGGGGTACACCGCAATTCCCTTTTTATCAAGTGACTTCAAATTTGTTACCGTAAGAGGATTACGCGTACTTTCTCCTGCAATTCCCTAATAGATATTTAGTAAAGGGCCTCTCGAGTGTTTTTCATGTAGACACAGCACCATCTAGTACAAAATAGGAGTTATGGAAGCAAGCCAAATATGCCAAAGGAGGGACGTGAAGGTTTACGTTAAAGATACTATGTCCCTTTTGCAGCCAACATCAAATTCTGTAGAACTTTGCAGGAATTATGAATATGTCATGTATGTCCTATCTGTAAAATTTAAACGTTAGCAGTGTCCTAATATTCAAATTATGCAAGGAAACCCGTTTACTTGCTAGACTTCACTGTCAGACACTATTGAGTGACTGACTGGCTTTTTCATCTTTGGTAATAACATACATAAAATGAGCTGTAAAGGGTACATGAGCATTTGTCTACATCAATAACCCACTTCTTGTAATGGCCAAAATTAAACTGATTGAATCTTTGCGCAGCATAAAACGTACGACCATTCGGTACAATGGTCTGAAAAATCAGACTATTACTTACTGGCTCTATAGCTCCTAAGTCGATTCGACAACTAATAGTCGTTATTTTCCCACTTAAAGACATTTTCAAGCCCCCTTTTTTTAGGGAAGTTCTAAATTAGTATTGTCTTTCAAATGCCGTTGGAATTTAACCTTTTCATTTTTTGGCCTGCAAATGGGACATAGTACCTTTAACTAAAGGATACGCGCTCGGAGCATTAATCAGTACATTAATCTGTAATATATATGATGTGATTATTTGTCTGGTACTTGTCCGTGCATTTAAATTATAATTTAGGCATGTAGCCTCTTGTAATAAGTATATACGTGTGGGAAAAGCTGAGACTTCCCCCCCCCCCTTTTTTTTTCTTTTATCTTTCTTTGCTTGCTTGGTTGTCAAAGATTTGTTAACTCTGGTCCGACTCTCGGGGGAAATGTAGCCCCCTCCCTATTGGACAAACCGAGATCCGCCCCCGCATTCCGCTGTCTTTACCCCATATCGTTCCAACTCAAACCCCATTTCCCCCTCCTCTCTCTCTCTCTCTTCTCTCTCTATCTCTCTATCTCTCTCTCTCTCTCCCTCCTCCTCATTCCCTCTTAATATCTCTCTCTATCTCTCTCTCTCTCTCTCTCTCTCCTTTTCATGTTCTTTTTCTCTTCTTATGTGAACGAGAATGGACATTAAATCCATTAATAATCTCACCTGGCATTTTTTACGTTTTACTATCACCTTTTGATGCTTTTACGACACCATAGGGAGTACATTACAGGCAGATTACCTTATAATTAAAGGTATGAAAGCCTGGCGAATTTGTATTTCTCGCCTTTTATTCACGCGTTTCGAAGAAATCTTTTTCAAATATCTCTATCAGTGTGATCATTAATTATGCTGATCATCATAGTGCTCGTGTTAACGACGTGCTTTACAAAATCCTAACCGACTACTTTATTTCATTTACTTGTCATGGACTATTTTAATATCTTTAACATCAGAGAAAAGAAAAAGGTATGTGAAACATGTTTGTATTAATTTAATTCCACAATTTTGTTTTGTGACAACAGATGTGTTCTGAAATATTCACATTTTAAACGTAAGTACATGAACATTTATACAAGGCACACATTCGCAATTTTAAGTTTTTTTTTTTTTTTTAACTTTTGTTTCGTTTTGTATACAATTTGTTTTTGTTTTGTTCAATAATCTCTCTCTCTCTCTCTCTCTCTCTCTCTCTTCCGTTTGTCTCATTGCCAAGCTCTCTATGCATTTGTGTGCTTCTCCGCTTGTCTGTCTGAGTCTACCAATACTGTACTCTCTTTTTTCCCCCTCAAAATTGACTCGTCTCTCGTAATTGTTCCTTCATGTTCTTCTTCAGTTCATCCGTGCTTATCTTATGTTTTAGGTTTGCTTGTCTTGAGTCACACACACAAGTCGAGTCAATCTTACAGACGAGTGTTGGAAAATTCATTAAATTATCAGCATACTGATCAATGCAAACATGCTTGTGGACATTTATATCCCCAAAGTGCGGATATTCAATCAGGAAAGCCTACATTACAAAAGTGTTTTTTCCCCGTAAACCAATTTAAGTAAGATTATTTCAATTTTCCATAGGCAGATTAAATCTGAGGGTCTTCTCGAAGATGACAATCACAGAGAAATTCCACCTAAAAGGGTTATCTTATCATAGACCTTTCTGATTTTCTATGTGAGATTTCATCACTGCTTGCATTACAAACCCCCTTTTAACTTTTAGCTCAATAGCATTTTCTTCAAGAACCGATATTGATATGACCAAGCCTATATATGCCAAATATCACAATATCCACCAAACAAGCAAAACTAACAATATAACTACCTAAATAAGTTTCAAGTTTGAAGTTTATTTATTTATTTCCACACATCTCAAACAATTTTAACACAATGAGTGCAAAACATAATACAATTGAAAACACAAGTATAAATGTCACAGATTATAACATCTTAATAATTATTACACACTATAGCCTGTATCATCAAATGATGAAAGAGAAAACAAATATTCATAAGAGAAGCGAAGCTTGTAGTACTATAGGTCCCCTTAAATAACTTACTTACAAAATAAGTTGGTAAGTAAGTAACACAATATATAAATAAACAAATAAATGAATAAGTAAATACAAAGATCATTTAATAGATTAAAAAGAAAACAAATACATAAATTTATTAATCAGACAAAAAATAATGGACCTCAGATTTCACAATTTCTCGACGAGGAATATGAAATGAAATAAACTGCAAATGAAACTGCATTGCCCAACACATACAATTGCCGTCAGAAACCATTGAGGAAGAGGCCATGTCCGTGTTCTATTCGGTAAGATTACGAATCCAGTTTGAACCATCAGTTGGATATTGGTAATAGAGGACAGATGATGGATGTGCCGTGCTGAAGAAAGCATGTTCCATTCTACACCAGTATCATCTCGCCCCCAATGACACAACATGTTCCTCCATACTCTGTCATCCAACAGAAATTAGTTAGTCAGCAAAACTAAATATCTAACTAACTAACTAACCAACCAGCTAAGTAAGTAACTAGCTGACTAAGTAACTAACTAACTGAACAAATAAATATATAAACAAATATAAGAATTAATAAATACAAGATAATTAAATATATTTAAAAAGTAAATAAATTGATTAATTAATCTATCAAGCAACAAATACTAGTCCTCAGATTTCACAATTTCTCGAAGAGGGATATGAAATGAAATAAAATGCAAATGAAACTGCATTGCCCAACACATATATTTGCCGTCAGAAACTATTCAGGAAGAGGCGACGTCCGTGTTTTATTCGTAAGATTACGAATCCAGTTTGAACCATCAGTTGGATATTGGTAATAGAGGACAGATGATGGATGTGAAATATCACGTGTAAATGACTGAAGAAAGCATGCTTTCAGGCACGTATACTACACCAGTATCATCCTGCCCCAATGACCCAAGATGTTCCTCGATACTCTGTCATCCAAAAGAAATTGAATAATTGTGATGGTCATAGACTCATTAGATTGTCAAGGGAAATGATAAATTTAAAAAAGATAGTAACAAAATAAATAAATGGCAGACATATACATTATTATGAACCGTCATCTCATAAGTTTTTTTCAGTACAGTTTGTTTTGTTATCATATCGCAGCCTTAACTGAATTACATGACAATTTACAATTTAAAAATAACATCACATTTCATTTCTAACAAACATATTTCATAATAAAATGCATTACATTATATAAAAAAAAATATACATGTACATGTAATATACTTAATATTAGTTAATCGAAGAAACATAAATACTTAGTTTCCTTAACCTGTTTCCTATGATAGCTCGTCTGCAGTTGAAGGAGTATTTGTGTATGTTTTTAGCAGTAAGAATATATAACATATAATTCATTAATTTCATGCCATGGAAGGAAAGAAAGTGTGGATGGAATACTTTAAACTTTAATCAAGAGCCACTTATTTTTATAATTATTTACATACTTATCTTTCCATATTTCATATTATAATTTCAGGCTACAGATATTAATCTGGTTGTATTGTAATCAGGTCAGGAGAAGAAGTTAAAAATAAAAAATATAAAAAAAGTTATACATGATGTTATTAATGCATAGACTTTACAAACATTTTGATAATATATTTTTGTTTAAATACAATGTTTGTGCTCAATCTGATGTTTATGATTGATGGTTATGATTGATGGTTATTTTGCCTGACTGCTAAGAAAGCATGAATGCTTGTAAGTAAGCAACCAGACGGACGACGGCTTTAGGTCCTCTCCGAGGGACCTGGTAGTGAGGATTAATGCCTTACCAAAGGGCACTAGCGCATCGACTTGGTTTCGAACCCGGGTCACCGGATTACGAGACCACTGCTCTACCAACTGAGCTATCGCGAAATAGTCCTACACGAGAAAGGGAGGGGAGAAGAGAGAGAGAGAGAGAGAGACGGGCGAGAAGGAAGTTTTTGAAGTATCCGACTAAAATCTGAGCGAGATTGATTTCCGCCAAAATCCTGAAAACAAACTTCCTTTGCGCCTCTTTGTGGGTTAATCGTCTGTCGGCTGCATTCCTGTCGGCTCATCTTCACTGTGGTTTGCTCCTTGACGCACGCTCGTAAACAATGAAAGAGAGAGAGAGAGAGAGAGAGAGAGAGAAGGGGAGGGGAGAGATACGGAAGGAAATGGGGAGAAATACAGAAATACAGAAATCCAGGTGTCGAGGTCTACTAGATACGTCGCTGGACTGTGAATAACATGGTTCGCGGTTCGAGTCCCGCTGCGGCACTAATGTCCTTAAGCAAGATATTAATGTACATTTGCCACTCTCCACCCAGGTGTTAAATGGGTACCGGTATATAGGAAGTAATTCCGTTAACGCTGTGAGCACCGAATTCGGTAACCTAGCAGAACAGGGTAATATTGGAGCGCCTTGAGCACCTTGCGTGGTGGATATGTGCGCTATAAAAATATTCATTAATATTATTATCATCATGATTATTATCATTATTATAACGTGATACAGTGAAAGCGACTGAGATTGAGATGGAGATTGAGAGAGAAAATAGGGAAATAGGGGAGGGGATATGGGCTGATGTTGGGAGGGGGCGATGGAGAGAGGAACAGAGAAGTAAGGTTTGCACAATATAAAAAAGAACACAGTGATTAAAAACAAACCGGAAGGATACTGGTAGAGGGGGAACAGCATTAGAGAGAGAGACTGGCAGAGACGGAAAACGAAATGTATCGAAGGAAAAAACAAACAAACAAACAAAAGGAGATACAGCATAAAAGAAAGGATGGGGAGGGAGCGACATAAACAAAGACAGACAGACAGACGGCACGTCAGAGAAATGATAGAGATGGGTGTATCATCTCTGGGCTTCTCTGAACCTCCGAGATTATTATCATAAGACCACACTTTTTTCTCTTTTTCTCTTTGGCACGTTCGGAAGGAGGGACACTGCCATTTACACGTTTTTCAAACCGCATTGTTTGGATATTAAACAGTTCATAGGCTCATCATAAATCGCTTAGTACAATACGCCCACGTTTTCCGTATTCGATAACGATTGCGAAAATCCCGAAAAGTTTTAAGTTTGTTTGTAAAGACGGTTACTTTACTTTGAGAACTTCCTCGCCGCCACAAAGAGGACCGCATCGGTTGGCGCCTCTTAAGAGGGAGTGTCTTTAGGGGTAACGTTTACGGAGTAAATGTCGGGTCTTTTTTTCCATTTATGTAAGGTAAACCGTGTTAGGGTGTGGATTCATGTTTCTACACACTATCTGCCAAGATTGCTGAGAATTTATGAAGGATACTCTGATGACGGCGAGTTTGTCATCGCATCGCTCGGGGATGCGGGATGCAGCCACATCCGAAAATGTTGTAAAAAAAGTGGTATCTCAAACATCTTGAGAAGAATATAAATACTTCGGTGATGTAATGTTTTTCGATGAGTGATAACGATGGTGATGATAAAGATGATGATGAAAGATGATAATGGTGATGATGATGATGATGATGATGATGATGATGATGATGATGATGATGATGATGATGATGATGCAGATGATGGTGAGGAGGAGGAGGAGGAGGAGGAGGAGGAGGAGGAGGAGGAGGAGGAGGAGGAGGAGGAGGAGGAGGAGGAGGATGGAGTTAACAATCTCGACGAGGACTGATTCAATGATGTACTGACATAAATCTGATCAATCTATTAACTTCTAACTATAACATCAAAATGTGATCAATTATTTTTCTTTCATTTAAAGCCCAAAGAGATTACTGGGAATTAATGAAGGAAATCCCGATGACGGCGGGTATGTCTTCGCATTCCTCGGGGGGAGAGAGAGAGGGGGAGGGGTGCGGTATGCAGCCACATCCGAACAAAAAAAGAGTGTTTTCATCGTAATATTATGGCAATTGAGAAAAATAATCTGAAAATGATGATGACTTGTGATGGTTTCAATAATATGGAAGAGTGCGATGATGAGGATGATATAGATAAAGTTGGCAATATGGATGATATTTAGGAATGATACAATGATGTTGATGGTAAGACTAAAGTAAAAGGGCGTATAAGAGAAGAGAGAGGGAGAAAGATAGAGAGAGAGAGGGGGGGAAGAAAGGGAGGGAGGGAGAGAGAGGGGGGTAGAGAGAGAGAAAGAGAGATGGAGAGAGAGAGGGGGTAGAGAGAGACAGAGAGAGACAGAAAAATTGGATATTCAGAGAGGGAAACATTAAGAAAGAAAGTAGGAGAGGTTGAAGGAAGAGGGAGTATGGATTTAGCAGAGAGAGAGAGAGAGAGATGGGGGGGGGGGCACACCGAACTATAAGAGGAATTAGACAGTGGGATATCACCAAGGATGCTGTAAATTAGAGTTGGCATTGCGGCTGTATATTTTAGACTAATTGGAGGCATCACACTATACTTTGCCCCGAGAAAAGTGTTGGGTCAACTTCAAAATGTGGCACTCGTCCGTGACTTTCGCTAATTTTTCATAATCATGAAGGTTTGCTTGCCAGGGCTGCACCATCAGAGGCCCCTTAAAGTGGCCACCCTCCTCACTGCGACCTCATCGTTGCCATCTTGATTTTAATCAATTTAAGCAGTGCACTCTTATAATATAAATCATTAAGCCTGTTCTCACAAACTAGTAAGTTTTTTCACACATTTTAAAGAAAATTGATTATGACCAACTTGATCGAAAATATTACTTGTGCTTTGGTCGTTAAAATTTACAAAAAATAAGTAATAATTTGAAATAATAAGTAATAAATTGAAATACAAAGAACTTTAAACTTTTAATTACTATGTTGATATTGTCTATATTCCATTGCATTCTATTTCACTTATTGTAAATACATGCGTCATGTATTTTAAATGAAATAATACAGTCCCTCAGAAAAAGAAAAGATGTTCCAAAAAGTAATTGTTTACATTGATAACTAATAATAATAAGCAATAAGATTACTATTTCCCGCATCATAATTATTATATGCTCCCCAGGGAAATTGAAGAGGATAACCCTGTCTATAGCTTTGGAAATCGCATAATAATAATAATAATAAAAACGGTGCTTATAAAGCGCTTTTCACCGAAGTCTCTAAGGTGCAAAGTGTGTATTGGAAAGGATTCCTAGAGGGACATCTGAATATAAAACGCAGAAAGAAGAGAGAGAGAGGGGGGGGGGGAGAAGGTGGGGATGATGAAAAAGAGACGGGTATTTTCTGCTACAATGTTGTGAGGTACTCATCAAGTAATTATATTATTTTTTGGACAATACGCGCATTAATATAATGCCATTCCACGAAAAGGTCAGTACATTCTCACACCTGTGGTCATTTTACGGCGAAGTTATGACGGCATATTTTTTTTCCTTTCAGGGTCATTAAAAAAGACTTGGCAAAAGCCCAGTATTCCGACTTTCACTTCATTCGTCAGGCAATTCTTGAGTTGTTTTATACGAGAGGTGTGTTAAAGGTGTGCATGGGCAAAATCAACAATGCAATTTTCTGTTTTGACCCTACGATAATAGGTTTCTGTATAAACTGATACCACAATCGTTGGAATGGACAACGGTTTCCGTGCAATGAAGGTGCGGTATGTAACATTTTATACCCTGCACCGTTCTAAAAGCCGGTTTTGATACAAAACTTTAAAAAAATAATATTACAAATTGTCAGAGTTGAACAGCCCCTTTCCTCTCCAGGCAAAATTGTGCTGATATGCAGCAAGGGAAATACAAATTCGATCTCAACTCGAAAAAAAACGAGTAAAATAGAATTTTATAGATATACAATGCAACGTCGCTCTGTTATTCTGCAACAAAGTGAATTAACCGTAAACATAATTCAGTCATGAAATGACAATTCCAATTTATAAATTCTTTTTTTTTCTTCAGAATTATGGCATTTTTGCCCAAGGACTAAGAGATCAACACTTGGCGTTCCATAAATAAATTGAGTAACTCGACCCACTTTTAAGCCCTAGTTTATATAAATTTTCAACTCGACCCCAGTTTAAACAGGGACTGTATAAGTTACATTGCTTAATTGAATACTAGCCAATGACATTAATGCTTGTGGTAATGGGTGAGTTAACTCGCCCTTTTTCGTAAGATTCGACTGATCTAGTTTAATGACGGGTGACCGTGAAAGATTCATGTACTTTTAACAATAGGTGTATCCCTTCTAACTAATGTAATATTTTGTTTGTGCATGCTCGAGAGAAGCTTGCCATCAAGCAAGAGCTGATTGACGATCATTAAAGGTACAGTGTCGTTAACTGACTATAGATTGATTGAAAGTACAGGTTTGCATGGCGAGAAGATAACTTAGAGAGTGTATTTGCCGTACAACCATGTGGATCATATAGTCCTTACAAAGCCTATTGGTATTTTTTTCTTGTTGATTGAGAAGTCCTGAAAAAGGAGTGAGAATCAATATCTTGATTTTAATAGTTTATTTTTTTAGTAGACTCTTGTACACAACAACAACAACAACAACAACAACAACAACACCATTATTCTTATGGATCCATAATTTTTTTTACACGTATTTTAAAGAAAAATGATTATTGATTCTCAGTCCTCTTCAGGACTTCTCAATCAACACGAAAGAATTAATATAAACAGTCCTTTTAAGGGCTATCCACATGGGTGTACCGCTATTCTACTCTCTAAGTTGCTATAGTTTGGCAGCCTTTCCGCGCTGATGTCTATTGTTTATGTCACTAGGGAAATTAACGATTCAAAATATAACAAAATTAAAATGTTTGTGTTTTGTTTAAATCTATCTTAAAGTGGTGCCTTTATTTTATTTTTCATCATGTTTAGAAACGCAAGTAATGCAAGTGGCCTTTATAAAATACATTCCAATAAGAACAAATGTATACTTCAGAACCTTGTAGGTTTTTTTCTTTAAATCTTTGTTATATTGGTGTTCTTGTCATGGTCATAAAGTCCCGAAACCATAAAATGAGTAATTATACAAATTGAATCGTAACTATCCTTTTATATTTAGTTCAAGGAAAGTAAAAAATCTTGAAGATATATCTTGAAAATATTGATATTTTCAAAGGTATAATTATATAAATGGCCTTACAAACATCCTCATCTGAATGTTGTAAAAGTGCACTTAAGTTTCTTTAATGTCAAAACGAATTACACCTTTAATTCAAGTCGTAATTAAGTCATTAATTCTTCTAGACGGGCGTGAGAGCTCTTCACGTAATCTACTTCCGTCCAATGCATCATGCCCTCGATCACATACTGATGAGAGCCAATATTATTATGAAGTCCTTGAAACTGATAGGTGCTAAACCCAGGTTCCTAGAAATTGCAAATTGAAAAGAATATTTAACTGAAAACAGGTATGAAGACTTTATTGTAATAAGAAAAAAGAAGATAAACGCACGCAAACAATGAAGTTATATCATGATGGAAAGAACGCAAATTATACAATCACAAAAAAACAAAAGAAAAGAAAGAAGTGTTATGATTGATCGATTGATGAGGATTTGTTTATTTACATGAATAACGATAAGCAGTGGCGTAGAATGGAACCAGATATTAAGGGGGCTCCTGTATCTGTGGAGTGGTTAGGAAATGGTCTTGGCCGATGAATGAAATACGAATGAACGAAGCGATTTGTTTGACGAAGGGTGGGAGAGGGGGTAGGATAAAATATGCTTGTCACGTCTCTTTTTCAAACTGTTTCCCCAAAAAATCGATGGGGGTGTGCCTCTTGCCCCTGCAGCTACGCCATTGCTGAAAATGTACGAATTTTGATAGTTTTTTAGTCATACATGAGTTTAAATGAGCCTAAATAATGTTCTCTCTTTCTTAATCAGAGAAGAGTTTGGGATAGGAAGCATCCCTGAATGAAGAACATGTAAATAATCTAATTATTTATCATTATCAAAATTAAACTATACTGAAAAAAATTCATAACATTATATAACTTATCACAATACATAATAGAACATTAGTGAATCCATTCATATCAAATGAAGTAGAGACAAAACATGAAATAAAACAATTCAAATCAAACAAAAACAAACAAACAAAAGAAAAAAAAATCACCCCAAGTCATACAATGAAAGCAATACACATTGTACGTGATGACCGCAGATGCAAAATTGAATTAGACAAGCTCCAAATAAATGATTACGTTAATGCTTGGTTTTGTATAAAGAACATTACAAATTAAGAAGGGCGTTTTTTCCTTGCTAAATTATTCCAATTAATTCGACAGTCCAGAGGAATGTCTTCCATCAATTCGTGAAGACAGTTAAATTAACTACTAATTAAAACAAAGCAGGCTATAAATTCCAGTTCCTTTGCCACTGTCGTATTTGTAACTTGTCTTATATTTATCGCCTGTGAAACCGCAGACGTTTACAAACGTTCTTCCTCGGCGGAACCTACCTAATGAATGACATAATTATTTCGTCCAAGACAGAGCAGGCACAAACAAAAAGAAATTAAACCAATGGGTTTCAAAATAGAAGGAATTAATTTGATTGTGGGAGGGGGTTCCCTTGTTGCATTTCACTGCCAGGCAGGCCAGGTGTCGGAGTGGGGCAGTTTAGGCACGAGTTATATCACTAGCACATCCGGCCTGTGCCCTCTTTTTAAAACCACATTTGCATACGTTAAATATACAACCCCCAAATGCCCCCTTCAAAATACCGACCAAAGAGCTTGGGAAAAAAATATGGTTACTTCTTATTTTGTTGTTGCTTGTGATATATATTTATTTATTTATTTGAATTGGCCCTTTCTCTTCTTTTTTTTTTTTACAAAGTCCTGGATCAGCTCATTATACAAAGGCGTAAAGCAAGAATATAATTTGAATATTCATATTTGTCAAGTCACAGTGGGTCAAAACAAATAATTGAATTAGGCCTATTGACTCACAAAGAAAACATTGATATACCTCATTTAAACAAATACTTTTGGCGTATTTATATTATTATTGATATTAATATAGTATTGAATTGATAAGCATTATGAGGGGGGGGGGGTGTTCTGCAACCTATACCTGTCACCGGCATGCCAGCTCTAGGAAGAGGGTGGGGGAGCGGTGGCTGGTGATATGATATGTTAGAGTCTACATGAATTTCCTCATGAAAATCCTTTGTCGCAAACATTTTCGATTTTAAGCTGTTCTTTTTCCTGGGCCTGCAAATGGTAATTGACATACGCAAAGTTCCTGTTTCCGGATACAGCATTGAATAATATGATAGTATATTATTTTGTTGATGCTAGATATAAAAGAAAAGTGGTAAATTCTTGTTGGTGATCAGTCATATATACATCCTTAAATCATAAATAGAAAACGGGTGAGAGCTGGAGAAAGAAAGAGAAAGAGGAATACAACAGATGTACACCCAGTAAAAATCTATTATCCTCGTTTAACTTCTGTTTTCTTAACTTTTTTACTATTTTTTATGTATGCTTTTATGGGACATATCTGAGTTTTCTTTTCGCGGCAGGAAACTTATGAAAGAAAAACAAAACATTAGATTGGGGAAATCCATTTCCTTCCTACGATGAACAACAAATGTCATTCTTTCTCTTTTCAGTTTTGTTAAACATAAATAGATACCAAGCAAAATGTGGGAATTTCCACTTCGGATACTGAGACGTGATGTAGCATGTGGAATTCATTCAGCTTCACACTACAGAGGGGTAATTATTCCAAAAGGCATTCCCCTGCTCTATGAATCATGCAAGGCGTATGCGAAAGTGCAATCTTTTTCCGGCAAGTTAATTTACGAGCTAACAAGTAGAGATTGAATGCTATTGCATGCTAGGTGTAATATGTCTATTCTTTCTTTGTCTGTATTCCATTCTGTTTGTTTTTTATTGTCCGATCAATCCTGAGCATGTGGGCTATTTTTGTTCTCTTTTATAAGTTTTAGTTTGATAGGCCTATTTTCAGCAAAATAATAAATCAACATAAAATCACACATAAACATCCCCCTTCCTTTTTTTAAATTTTTTTTTATAAATGCATTTATGTATGTGCGTGTTTGTATGTATAAATATATACAAAGTTCAAGTATTGTTTTTTGACCGCGTAATTTCTTACCTCTTTTATATACCTTGCTGTTTATCTTTATACATGTACTATTTATCTTTATACATGTACTATTAATATATTTTGATTGTTTATCATGTGATAGAAATACTATCATGTTGTATATATATTTATATTTTGTTTTCTTCTTTTTATTTGAAAAGAAAAGAGGAAAAAATTGTATAAAGTATTACGAGTAATATAATTTATTCTCATCCCTGTATTACGTTTCAGGTGAGACATGAAGTAGTATGTTAATTTGTGTCGCTCCTGGTTATTGTTATCTTTACAAAATTATATATGTTACACTATAACTTTGAGATTTGTTTTCCAATGTACAAAAATTGAGAATGATCCTATCTGTTTGGATTGAAATCAATAAAGTTTGAATTGAATTGAATTAGTCCCTTTTGTGCGAGTCAAAACAATACTTTCCAATACCACATAAATACATTTGGGGATCATGAAGTATTTTATTCTTTAAACTGGCTCATGAAATAGCACTTCCAAGTCAAAATAATAAGTTCATTATAATTTCATTATCTTTTTTAAATAAGTATTTATTTATCAAAACCTGATAATTGTGCGAACTATTTGGTATTTCCTATAGGTCTACCTTGTATGATATCTATCGAAGATAATGAAAATTAGAAGCTAGTAAAACTTACCAAATTTTGTCTTTTTTCGATTGGTCAAACATGTTCTTATTATTATCATTAAATTGTATTATCATTCTTTCTTCATTTTCATTTGAATTGGTGGAATCATAAAACAAGATGTATTCCCTTTATCGTTGCCAAGAGAGATGGATATATAGAGAGAGAGGGGGAGAGGAAGATCATGGAGAGAGAGAGACAGAGAGAGAGAGAGGGAGGGAGAGAGAGAGAGACAGAGAGAGACAGAGAGACAGAGAGTGTGTGTGTGTGTGTGGAGGGGGCATGCAGAGAGAGACAGACAGACAGAGATGGTAGCAAAATGTATCTTTCTAACCAAGAGACCAAGAGAGAAAGAGAGAGAGAGAGAGAGAGAGAGAGAGAGGGAGTGGAGGGGGCAGAGACAGACAGACAGACAGAGATGGGAGCAAAATGTCTCTTTCTAACCAATGCTACTATCATCCACAAAAAAGACACAAATATTAACGGCATGATTTCATATGACAAATCCTTAATTCTTGCTCCATGACTACCGAACTAAATATGTATATTAAATTACCCATAACATGACCTTTCTGACATTGCATCACTCAGAAATGGGTATTTGAATGGTGGCTTCTCTGACCTTTAACCTGGACCGGAAACGACGGTCGTCGAAACGGAAGTTGAGCAATAACCTCAGAAATTCCAACGATACGAATTTATACACAAATATGGATAGGTTCAGAGAAAAAAATAGGGGGGGCCATGGGGAGACGTGCCTCATTTGAATGTCAATTGAAAGAGGGAAAATTAAAGATGGAGAGAGTGGAACATAGAGGAGGGAGATAAATAAATAAGTATATGACAAATAAAGAAAAGAATAAGTATATGATAAATAAAGAAATAAATAAGTATATGATACATAAAGAAAACAATAAGTTTATGATAAATAAAGAAATAAATAAGTATATGATAAATACAGAAATGAATAAATAGATCAATAAATATGTGAATAGATAAATGAATAAATATATAAATTCATTAATTGATAAGTAAATGAATAAATGAATAAATGAATAAATGAATAAATAAATATATATAAACAGAGGGAGAGGAAGAAAGAAATAGACTAGGAAGAGAGAGGGAGAAAGAGAGAGAGAGAGAGAAAGATAGGGAGAGAGAGAGAGAGAAAGAGAGAGAGTGAAAGATAGGAGAGAGAGAGAGATGACAGAGAGAGAATGAATGAGAAACGGAGACATGAAACAAAGGCCACACGACCCCTCCCAACCCCTCTCCTCAATCTACCGCATTGGTATATCGAATTTATCCACATAGTAGCTTTATCCAATGCCCCTGCCCCATGACAACAGCACCCCCTCAATAGCTGGACCCAGGCTACGCCACTGGGTACGATTTTCATGTCATCCTTTCGCTCGTGTGACGACAATGCAGACAAAATGTTAAAACAAAGAACAGACACCATCATAGCTCATGAATGTAGACGGTTGTCCTTGCGATTAATCAACAGTTTTCCGGAACTTTGCTTCTGATGGACCAGGTTTTTGGTTGTCTAATCTTAGCCGCACATAATTGTAATTCCAGGCATTGACAGAGCATTCTTTGTCGACATGGGTTATTTATAACGATATCGTGTGGTGTATGACAGGCCTATACGTTATATTTAACCGTAAATCATTTAGCGGGGGAAGGAAGGGAGGGGGTGGTAAATATGTTATGGTGTGCTAGTAGGTCCTACTGCTTATAGTTTCCACACGCAGATAATAGTTTTTGTTTTCTTTCCTTCTTTTTTTTTTTTGGGGGTTAAGGGTTGACCGATTTATATTTTTCTTATACCTAATTTTGTATTCTTCACGCGTCTCAGAACAATTGTGTGTGTTTATGTGTGTGAGGGGGGGTGGTGATGAAATTCTACCCTCAAAGGCGAGGAGTCCATGCATAACCATCAATCCATATGGTCAGAAATAAAGTAAAATTCATTTAAATTCAACTTGATTTACACAATTTAGTAAATTTACAATATGAAATGTAATCTTGAGTACAGGTGTATCCCGTTGAAGCTGTATTAAAATCAATTATGAACAATATTGATAGATCTATTCAATGAATTGAAGGGCTGTATGGGCGTAGAAATTTACATAAAGTAATTGAAAAGTGCTTTAAAGGAATTTTTGATATCATATCTGTATACATATAAAAAATTTAATTCTAGAATTTCAAAATTTTCACTATGATGTAATAAAACTGGAAATTCCTCCTCCTTCTCCCTAAAAAATAAATTAAATGAGTTTCTCCCAATTTGTTCAGGATTAAAATCTTTACATAGACACCTAATAATAATAATAATAATAATAATAATAATAATAAATTTATAATGCGCACATATCCACCCCCAAGAGATGCTAAAGGCGACTTGTGGTGAGAAATTTGAAAAGGGCACATTATTTTCAATTCAATTCAATTCGTATTTATTTAATTTCCAACAGAAAGATAAACAAAGGCATTACATATATTATTACATAAAGTAAATCTTGATAGGTATACAAATACACTGTATGAACATAATAACATTACTACAAGAAAATTCTTTAATTTCTGAGGAAATGGGGGGATCCACTAAAAAGCAGTGCTTGTAGTTTGTGGATCCATTTAGAAGCTATATACTCATCAGTCAAATTAGGAGGGGCCGCTTCACAACTCTTATTTTGCCCTTCATTTGGCATCGGCTCGTGCCAACTCGCTTGACTGTATTAGGGTCTGGATGTTTAGACCATACGAGTAGGATAACAGGTGGGCGGGATTGAGGTGATGCTGAGAAAGCTCACCGAAATAGACAGTGGTTGTGTGATTAAACAATAAAACAATTATGCATCCTATTTTTATCAAATTTGAAGATGATTTGGGAAAGATAACGGATAATGGCGTTCTTTGTCACGACGTGGGTCTGTTTCAGGTGCATCTCAAAATTGTGTAGAAAATTGTGATGATAAACACATTAATAGCATAGTTAGTTAAAGGAATTGGGTATCTTTGTCTCAGATTCTAAACAAAATCCTGGATTTAGCTCATGCTGTAATCATAATTATAAACGTTTAGGTCAGTCAGGAATCCCATGACGTTTACAAGCCGATCGCCCGTCTGATTATCAAGATATTTATCATTGGAATTCGAATTTCAAAAACCGTTTTCCCAACGGTTTTTATAACACTACAGTCTATTGGGGAAAATGAGTATGGTAAAACCGGTCACTCAAAGATTTTTTTTTTCTTTCTTTTTTTGAGGCACTTCATGATCATTTTTAAGCGCAATTTTGTTTAGGGCTTCAATATTACACCATATCACAGACGCTGATAACACGTAGGGCCATGCATCTCAGATTTGGCATTGTTAAACAATGCCTTTCCTTTAAGGTTATTGCAATCATGGTAGGTCTATGTTACAATTTCTGTCTTCATGTACATTTGTTGGTTTGCAAATCACGCTACGGAAAAAAAGCAAGCAAGCAAACAAAAGTAGTAAAATCAAACAAAAATAAACAAACCAACAGATAATTGTGGAGCACCGGGAGTGTCAAGTCTGACAGACATGAGCGCTTTACAAGAACCCATCATCATTATTATTATTACTATTATTAATATTGTTACCATTATTATAATTATTATTATTATTATTATTGGTATCATCATCATCATCATCATCATCATCATCATCATCATTATTATAATTATTATTATTATTGTTATTATTATTATTATTATCATCATCGCATCATCATCATCCTTATTATTATTATTATTATTATTATTAGTAGTAGTAGTAGTAGTAGTAGTAGTAGTAGTAGTAGTAGTAGTAGTAGTAGTAGTAGTAGTAGTAGTAGTAGTATTATTATTATTATTATTATTATTATTATTAATAATAATAAATTAATTTAAAAAAAAATATCACATAAAATAATTTCAAATGTCCATATATCCATTCACTCTCTACAAGTAGCTAAGCCCCTGACCCAAGCCATTTATTGACATGATTGATATCTACACGTCAAAGATTAATTACTTTACTGTTTTCGTCATGCTTGCTCAATCTACATAGAAATCACAAACCTAAGATATTAAAGGTCAAAATGAAATATATCACTTACTTTTTTCTCTTCGATAATTTCTTGGAAAACTGACAACAGTGATTTCAAGTTTACCCACGTATCAAAGATTACCTCTGAAAAAAAATTGGGTTAATTTTCAAAGCCGCCGCCAGACGTTTTCCAAACCAATGCGTTTATGCTACTATGCCCTCGAGATCATAATTTTTGTGTGTGGGTTACTTCTTAGAAATTTAACCTGTATTGAGTGTAGAATGCCCATTACAATTTTAGTCATTTCGATGTTACTCATTTAAGAAATAAAAATTGTTAATGATATTAATAGTATCATTACCTGATGCAATGATGACGTTTATTAAGCCTACGTAAAAAAAGACTGGATTAATTTTAAACCGTTATAAAATCTCAAATGCAAAATTATCAAAAGTCGAACACATTCCCTCTTCCTTTCACTCGCCCCCCACACACACCCATTCTCTCTCTCTCTCTCTCTCTCTCTCTCTCTCTCTTCTCTATCATTTTCTCTCTCTCACACTCTCCCTCTCTCTCTCTCCATCATTCCCCTTCCCCTCTACCGTTTCGTCCCTCTCTGTGTGACTATTAATCTCCTGCCCCACTCTCTCTTTTTCTCTCCCTCCCTCCACTCTCCTTTCCTCCCCCTCTCGCTCTCTCTCTCTCTCTCTCTCTCTCTCTCTTTCTCTCTCTCCCTCTCTCTCATTCACTCACTCACTCTAATCTAGTTTCTTCTATAATGATAATAGTTTCATTAGCTGATAGAACCATCTTTTCATCTTTTAATCATAACATACAGGGCTTTAAAACACCATGTATAATGAGGATATCACTTTCATGTTTTTGATGGTCGCTAAATCGGATGTTGATTGGTTTGGAAGGAAGTTTCCGATTAATATCATTTTGATGCGGCTTAAAATCCCCGCTCACCTCTCCCTCAAACCGACACAGGTACAGGCAAAATGACGAAGCATTTTTCGATTGTGCGTGTTCAAAATTATAGATTGCGGTGGCTCAGAACGAAATGTTTTCAAGGAAAATTGATATGGTCAAATAATTAAATGTGTACTTTATAAGCAGTTGTTAGATTTGTTCCTTTACCAACAGAACGCGGACTATCTGCCATAAGTAAAAGTCTGATATTTTCATGGAAATATGATTTTAGCATAATTATGATGTCATTTAAAAAGCAGTTGTCAAATTTGTTTCATCTCAAACAGAGCACGGCCCCATCAGAATTCTTAAAAGCCTTTGATGCGACAAATGACCATAATTATGATGGTTGATAGGCTTAAATGAGCAAGCTCTTTTTGTTCGAGAATTACATGTCAAGGTTCATTATAGCAACATCGGGACCCTTAGATGGTACATGTACGTCATATCTATAAACATGATGTTATTTCTATGCTAAACGATAGTCATGGTAGTTTACACATTACAAAATCTTGGCAATTTGATTTGATTTATTATCTTCTGCATTCCATATAAATATTAACAATATTCGGTAGCATAACAAACAAAAAATATTACGTAGTACTTTCTGACAATTAATCATAAATGATCAAATATACATAACAATTATTATACAAAGTAAAACTAATATATAAATTGTAAAATTAACATATTTCATCAAACTTTATATAATCATTTGCGGAAGAAGGACTGCCATTATAAGCAAATTACATGGAAATATGACAGCTCAAAACAAATAGTATGAAATAGGAGAACGTACTTATTAAGCAGAATAGAAAAACAATTTAAAGTATTTGTAACATATAAGGATAATGATGAAGATGTTGATGATGGTGATGATGATGACGCCAATGACGATGACGGTGACGGCGGTGGTGGTGGTGGTGGTGATGATGATGGTGATGATGATGATGATCACGATGATGAAATTGATGATGATGATGATGATGATGATGATGATGGGAGTAGTGTAATGTTTTCATTCGGGCTATTCTATGTCTGCTGCGGTCTTTTCGGTATGACTGGAGTTTTTATCTGAATCATGATTCGTAATCACAGGATGAGATGGGATGCCTTGCCAGAGGACGTACTAACCTAGAGTCAAGTTCAGGCACGAATCGTTGTAAACGGATTTGTGGTGGGGCGGTCATCTTAACTTTAAGATCTATGCCGACATTGACCGTCATTTTTTATTAAGAGAGATTAAGGCCAAAAGGGGGAATTCCCCCAATTCGTTATCCATATTTTAAAGGAAATCCTACCTGGATAGCCTTGGAAAAACAAACAAATAATTACTAAAAAATTAAAATCCATATTGTTTAAACCGATTGAACATTCTTAAAGTATAGTAATAGGGCAGGTGGGAAATAGTTTCTTGAGCACAAGCATAATTATTAAATTCATATTAAAAACAAGTGGAAAGTATTTTTTTCCTGTCTATTTACCCTTCCACAGGGTGCCTTTATTAATTATCAACATAATCATTTTCACAAAAGGTCTTATGTTTAGATATATATATCGAGGTAAGGGGATTTCATAGAGAGAGAAATGAGAGAGAGAGAGAGAGAGAGAGAGAGAGAGAGAGGGGGAGAGAGAGAGGGAGGGAGAGAGAGAGAGAGAGAGAGAGAAGGGGTGAATAGTTCAATGTTTACAGCAACGACAAATGAATGGAGAAAGAAGAGACTTCGTCTTATTTTCATCGTAGGAAGGAAACGGATATGCCAAACCTAATATCGAACTTTTCTGTCATAATTTTCCTGTGAAAAGAAAAGTCACGCCTATAATTCCGAAGGTAATATTTTATTTTGTTAACAAAGTTAAGAAAACTGACGTCAAACAAGAATGAGATTAATGAGATTTCCTCTATTTTTTTAAACCGTCAATACACATGAACGTAATGATCTACTGTGACGGTGACGTTAAAGGTCGGTCCCCAGACGTAAATAATCATATATGATTGATACACGTCTGTAAAAACCCAATTACACACACACACACACACATCGTTGCACATGATCCGTCATTTGCCTGACGTAGAACTGCGTCAACGACTGCCTCGGCCTTTGAGTGATACAAGACAAAAAGTAAGTGCATTTACTGAACAGTGAAAATGATAATGATAATGCACTCCCATCCCTTATGCCTTATGGGTCACCGTGAAGGCATATGGCATATGGCAAAACTAACTCAAAGGCTTTCGTCATCCTACCAGGTCCCCATTTCTTTCCCGGTATATGGAGTGGCAAATGTAGATTAATACCTTGTCCCTTTACGGCACTGTAAAGCCACGTTCTATCACATTAATGCCGTGTTTGGGATCTACCCCACGACCTTTACATTTTTTTTTTTTTAACTGATAAAACCACTTGGCCACGACACACACTCTACATTTGGATCATCTAATAAAATATTCTTAAAAGTATTTCAGATAATTATGATCTCAGTTATGTGATATATCATATGCAAACTGCTTGACATATATCATTGATATATTACATGAAATTACAAGATATTGAACACTGTATAGATTGATCAGGCTCGATAAGCTCAGATACTGACGTAGTCGAAATGAAGTCTCTTCTGCAACGGGCTTTCATCTTGATTTCAAAAGTTGAAAGTGTCAGATATGGAAAATATATTAGATTAGGAAGAAAATGTTCATCTTTGTCCAACAATTTTGATAAAATGGTGTTATTTGTATGGATTTAGTATACATCTCACACTCAAGAGCAGTTCTAGAAGAATAATGTTGGGGGGGGGGGTGGGATGCTTTGGGGCTTGGGGTTCTAGCATTCAATTTCTGGCGAAAGAGTTCTTGCATCAATTTACTAAATTTACCTCCCGAAATTTTGGGGATCGTTTGAAGATTTCTTTTTTTAAGGGGCGGATCTCGAGGGGGGGGGGGGCTGGGACTTGAGCTCCCCAATCAAACACTAGAACCGCTCACGGTGTCTCAAAGGATGACTGCGCTCATGGGTATCATTATTGTGTCAAAAGATTATGATCTGATCGTTCGTTTGCGAGTTTTGGCGGGAAACCGACTGTGAAAAGTGGACGTCGTAGATGTCTGTCGTAATAATATCAGTTGGAAGAGATGATGGAATTGACAGATTGGTTTGAAAGAATGCATTTTTCCTCAAGCGTATTTAAACTAAGATTGTGTTTGATTGATTTGGTTTAGTATTGAAACAATAGGCCACCAGTTAAGTGTTTCTTTGTGAAATCTGACAAAGGGTTATGAATGTTTTGAAGGTTTACGAAGTTTTAAGCATTAATGATGAAAATTCACATCGAGAATGAAGGAAGTAGCAGAATAAAGAATAATCGATAGCTTCCTTTACCAAATTATTTGATAATAAAGGGTCATTCCTAATCAAATTACTTTCATTCGCTTGAACTAAAAAGCTTATTTTTTCAAATAGTGTGGTTAATCTCTTCTCAAACAAGTCAAATATTAAATTATATGCATTAGCGTATCCCCTTCCTCTCTTATTATCAACATCCAAACGTCAGATTTGTATACCGGTATTTGTGTTTGGGATAAGATATAGAAATACGTTAAATACTACAGATGCCTGAAAAAAACCGTGATGTTGACTTAAGTGATAGCTTTCAGATGATCGAGCATTAGGCCTTCATCACCGCTTTACAAAAGCACAAGCTAGATGTCGTCGTCATTATATATATCACTTCCACTCATAACAATAACGAAGCAAAAAATGCATTCCCCAAAATAACTCAACTCTCTGACTGAAACAAAGCTCCTCCGGCGGATCTATCTGATAATCCGATAATGTGAAGCTGCTGTATCAGGGACACCTGTTTCAAGGTCAGCTTTATGACGTCACTACCTCCTTGTCTCTGTCTCCACGACATTTTGATACGTCAGGGACGTGGAATCGTCAGCAGCGGTGTCAAGTCCTATAATCCTCCCACAACTCTGGCATAGTTATCATTCAACTCCGCCCCCACAGTCTGAGAACCGTCACTTTTTGATAATTGGTTATTTTTGTATTTTTGTATTTGACTAATCATTGTTTAAACATTGACAAGTGACTAACTCTTACTTGTACGATTCATGTTTTTTTTTTTCTTTCTGACTTATTTCAGAACGCACAACAATGATTTATGTTTCTGTGTAGGCCCCCTACCCTGTGCATTTTACAATATTCAAGTTATCATCATTTTGTCAAAATCAGTCATTGAAATATAGTGTACTAATTTGAAGACCTCTATCCATGACGACATATAAAACTATACTATAGCAGACTATAGCAGTGGAGGAGCCCCCCACCACCAAATTACACACAGTAACAAATGAGGGCAAATAAAAGAGACAGAAAGAGAGAGACAGAGACAGAGAGACAGAGAAAGAGAGAGAGAGAGAGATAAAGAGAGAGAGAGAGAGAGAGAGAGAGAGAGAGAGAGAGAGAGAGGGGGAAAAGAACGAATAAAATAAGAAACGGATATTTCAAGTTTTAAAAGGAAGATGATTTTTTATTATTGAAGAAACCGTCGGATATACAGATATAGCTACAAATCGTTTCCTCTTGATTTGCCCCTTCCTTTCGGAGGGAGACAATGAACCAATTAATTCAATATCATAGTGATAAACTATCGACGTGATAAACAGATCGATCAGTATCTGATAGTGATACCCCCCGAACGGATTCGAGCCCCACTTGATAACGGTAAGAAAACCATAAGTGGTCTACCGCTATAGAGTATAAGCCACAACCGGACATCACAATTTCACTGAATCGGAAAACATGGGGAAAGAGTTATATATGAGAGTGAGAGAAAGTTATTGAGAGGTATAACGGAAGAAATGAAAAGAGGGAGAGAGTAGAGAAAGAGAGAGAGAGAGGGGAAGAAAAGGGGAAGGAGAAGTAAACAAAGATGGAAGAAGAGAACGCGAGGGAAGGGGATGTAGGAAAAGAATGAAAGCGAGAGAGATAGAGAGAGAGAGGCAGACAGACATTAAAGCAGTGACACAGAAAGAAATATAAAGAGTGTCGAAAACAGAAAGAAGAAGAAAAAAGAAGAAGAAGAAGAAGAAGTAGAAGTAGAAGAAAAAGAAGAAGAAGAAAGAGAGAGAGAGAGAGAGAGAGAGAGAGGCAGAAAGTGGAAAAGAAAAATATATACCTACATAGTTACAGAGAGTGAGAGAAACAGACAGACAAACGTAATGAGAGACATAAGTCGAAATTAGAACGCAAAGAAATACAAGGTGTACCTGCCAAAAATGACGTAAGCCATCACGGAATAATATTTTTGATGTGTGGTAAGATGCTGCGGTGTTTCGCACGTAAAGATTCTGACGTGACATCTAATCCCATCTGAAGGGTATACCTACAGCACAGGTGAAAGTTATTAATTTGTTAGCTGGAAAAGCATTTAAAAAAACTGACAAACAAAAGTTCAGCGATTTAAAATTTCAGTCTATTTTCTCATTCCCTTTCCGTCCCGGGTTCGAAAATAAGTTGGTGCGCTTGTGCCCTTTAGTAAGGCATTAATCTTCAATACCAAGTCCTTCGGAGAGGATTTAAAGCCGTCGGTCCCCTGGTTGCTTACCTATAAGCAAACACATGTTTTCTTAGCAGTCAGGTAAAACGAACCATCATCATCATCATCATCATCATCTTTATCCCCTCTCTAATTTCTTTTTATTCAGCTACAATAGCATCAGAGCAACCTGATGGATAGACCCTCGGCCAGTAATTTGTCATTCTAATGCTCGTTGTAAACGGGGCGTCATTCCACTGACGTAAGACTGCGTCAGCGACTTGCGAGTTCCTTGACGCGCCATATGAAAGTGACTAATTGCCTTAGCTCAACGGAACTGACGTATTGTGTTTGATGATTGTTTAAAAGTTAAAAATTAATTGAATTGTTTATGTTAGATTTGAAATATTATTCAAATTTTGAATTTCTCTATCTCTCCCTCCCCCTCTCTCTCCCTCTATCTCTCTTTCTCACTCTCTCTCTCTCTTCCTCCCCTCTCTCTCTCTCCCTATCCCTCTCTCCCTATCCCTCTCTCCTTCTCTTTCGTTCTCTCGTGCCTTTTGTAAAGTATTATGTTTCGATCATTTTTGTCATTCTTGAACCCAACAGTCATTCCCGTTCTTCACATTATTGCTCGCTGTAGATACATGACGCATCGAGCCCAGCTCGAAAAAACTCAGTCCAATTGACATGCCATGCAACTGACATGATAACTTTGCTCGAATTAATCCAGAAGGCGATCCTAACGCCAATCGGAACTCATCCATTTATATCTGATGGTTTATGAAGGTGTTTCCAAACCGCAAATTACGTCTTCACCACCCCCATGCAATCTCACCCGTCCCCCTTTTTCTGTTTTCTTTTTGGTTGTTGTCGTTTCTCTAACGTAAAATCACAAAGCATGCAACATGTTTTTTGACAAGTCTCCAGCAACATTTGTTGCCGGTGGTAAATTGGAACATCCTATTTGGTATAACGAGGAGACGCGGTTGTTGTGAACAGGTGGTGGAACATGGAGACAACCGACTTTGTCATGTTTGTAGAAGTCGTCTTGCGGGTAAGAAGAAGGGGCACATGGTTGATATATTTTGATGATCCTACCTCCTTCCAATATTCTGTAGTAAAACTAAACATGAACTTGATATTACTGAGAGTGCTGAGACACATTAGTATTACGTAGCCCTAATGCTTTTGCTACACTAACAATTATGGCTTGTTACCAGTGGCAGATGAAGAGGGGGGTGCGTGCAAACCCCAAGTCTGATATATAACAATCGATGTGTACCTTATAGGTACACATCGATTGTTGTAATTAAATATCCTCCGGGCAGCTAATTTCGACCGAAAAAAGCACCCACGAGTGTGATTCTTTTTTCTCTCGTTAGAAAATGTTCAGACTTGTGTCAACCCCCCCCCCTGAATCTGCCACTTATAATGCATCATCACCATGCCCATACAATTAATCAGAAGCAGGTCAAGGAGGGGGGGGGGTACAAACTTGACCCCCTCCCACTCCTTGTGAAACCCAATTGGCATTTCTTTGAGATTGCCCGACTAATTGCCCTGAATGAAATCCCCATCTTCTCCTTATGTTTACACTAATTGAAAAGCACAACACTTGTCATCTATATATACATCTAAAACGACGTCATCCCATCCAAGTAGTAAAAAACGTCAAATTGTCTCGGTGACGGATCTCGGATGATTGGGTAAATTGGTAATTGGTTTGATTTTAGATTACCGGACATCCATTTTCGCAAGTGGGAAGTGAAACGATCAAAGGAACAGCTGTTCTCGAAAATTGAGATGTGAAATACAGACAAAAGGTGCCGCTTGGCATCACTAAATTGCTATCCTTTCTCATGATCAGGTAGAGCATAGAACACCGCTAAAATCATTGGGCTTTAGGTGGAAAAATACCGAAATAAAATGTTGGCATTGGGACAAAATACAATTGGCGTGGAAAGGATGAGAAATAGTTTGGATGTTAGAAGAGGCGATGGAGCAGCAGAAAATAATTTAGTTTGAAGGAAACATGATGAAGATGATGAAGAATATGAAATAGAGGATGAATGAAAGAAGAGAGAAGAAAGAGAACAAATTAAAAAGGAGAACACAGGAGTAGAAGAAAGTGAATTAAAAAGGGTAAAGAGATCGAGAAGGGTAAATAATGAAAAGAGAAAGGGGACAATGGAAAAGAAGACGTCGAAGATGGATTTAAAACAAAGATGAGGAGGAGGAGGAGCAGATTTGGAAGTTGAAGGGGGTTATAAGGATCAACTATGCCCATCGTGCCCCCCCCCTGTACACTCCCCCTTTTACGCCCCTATATTATTTTGGAGATGAATATTTAGTGTCGAAATAGCAGACCAACTGAAACCTGATGAGTTATGTATTAGTTTCATTTTGTTCGTTAATGAGCGAAAAGAAACTTAAAGCTTATATCATTCAAGAGTGACTCTCTTACCGACTGATTCCAAACATCATTGATTTTCTTCGACTTTAAAGGTGCCGCTAGTTTGATGAAGACAATAACATTGACAGGTAACTTCACAACATGTCGATTTTTGTAATTAGGGGTGAGTTGAGTTCTTAAAGGTATGGTTTCGTTATGGAAATGGACGGATACAAATCAATCCGAATTATTTCAGGCTACGTGATATAGCTCTCCGAAGATGAAAGTCTAAGACTTAATCACACATCATGTTTCCCGCTGTTTAGTAAACACAGGTGTGTGTTTTTCATGAAAAAAAAATGATATTTAAATTCTCTAAATGATAATGAAATTATAATAATGATAAATATGTTTCTGCAATATCATGTGAATGCATTTTTGTGTAATTCACGCTCATGAAGTGGCATTCAAACGGTGTCAGAAAGTACTTATACATGTACCTGTATTGAATGAGAAGGAGACATAAAAACAGATGCCACCGAAAGAAAAATGTATTTCAATATTTCATTATTTATTCATGTATTTATATATATATATATATATATATATATATATATATATATTAATTGATTTACTTCTTTATCTATTCATTCATTCATTCATTCATATACTCATTTATTCATTAATCTATTCATTCATTCGTTCAATTAGTCACTTATTTAATTATTTATTTATGAATTCATTTACATGTATTTGTATTTTTCACATTTAGTGTTGTCCATAGAATGACTCTTAATGAAGCCTATTCAAGTTTCAAGTTTCAAGTTTATTTCACATTTCACAAAAAAGAGTTTACATAATTGACAAGATTAGAATATAATGAGGTATACTAGAAGTAACACATTATATAATCAAATCTTTGTAAAGACGTCGAAATTAATTGTATTGAATAGTAGGTTATACAAGGTGAAATGTGGGGAACCTATTAAAAAGCTCAGCTTGTAGATTATTCGTGCGGTATTGATATTAATCGGGGGGGGGGGTAGAATTGGGTTTCTTAGTTCCGACTCTTAATCTAATATTTTGATGGTGATTCCAATTTCCATTTCAGCAACCAATTTCGGGCGTATACAAAATTATTGTCACCACACTTCAAAACCAAATTAACCTTTAAAACGTCGAATCGATCGCTACTGAAATTAGTTCCATGGGGCCAAATGAAGCAACAATGGGGCTAAAATGCGCAACCGATTTCTTTCTTTTCATATATTTAAAGATCAGAAATTGAACAGAGCTGTCATTCATGCGGTTAAAGTCAATTGGCCTAGATTCTTGAGGCTCACACGTTACACAGCAGGCTGTCAAGAGAGTCTTGAGAGTGGCTTGTTTTGGAAGAAAGGGGTTCATTACGGGAGGGCCAATTATTCCTGGTCTAAACTCGGTACAGGTGTATACCGACAGTCAAGGCGAAATGGGATCTAATTCTTTAAACAATCCTCTCACTTCAAAGCAAAGCCGCCTTGACTTCAATTTGACTCTCATCGATTGATCTCACTTGAGAATTGGGACCTCTCTAACGGTGACAATTTGAGTAACGATTATCTGTTTCAAAAGGCTTAAGATTTGTAAGCATATCATCTCATGCTGTACTTCTCTTTCGTTTTCATGGCAGAAGATTGGCGTAATGATCTTCAAACGTTATGTTAGGCAGATTGTTTGCCATTGCGTAACACTCCCGAATACTGAACATTTCTAACAATTATGTATACACACATCTTTACGGTGATATTGTGATAGTGCTTATATAATAGCTATATCATGTATTAAGTGCAATTTCCCGATCATTACTGTTAAAACGACTTGTTAATTGTTTTAATTGTAATGCTTTGGGAATTCGCGACGACGTAACAACCTACAATAAGAATCTCACTCTCATCTATTATTTTTCCCGGGCATAGGGAGCGTTAATCGTATTCTTGCTCGGTAGAAACTCGAACCTGTTTGCCAAATCTGATGTCTTTGTTTTAAACGAACCCAAATTAATATCAAACACTGCTGTCGAAATATTGCTATTCTTATCAAAGTATAATATAAACTGTATTTGTGTTCTATTTCATCACAGCTTATCAAGAAGAAGCCAAATTCATGACTCATTCAACACTTAATAGAATTCAAGTGGCACTTGACTGATGTCACAATTTGAAAGATTATAGTGTAAAAGGAAAAGAAAGAAAGGGAGTTGGCAACTTAAATCCAAAGTAATCTGTATAGGCCTATGCAATTATGCAATTGATGCGGTTTGCAACCAAAAAGACGGGTAAATTGTGTCAAACGTTATTGACGTTTCTTTGCTCTTTATGTCAAGAGGTCACTTGTGGCACGAAGAAAGCCCTTCATTAAGCGACCAATTATACGAACGTCAAATCCATCCCAGGTGTAAATGGCGGCCAAATGGTCCACAATGAGAGTGAAGTGCACGCGCTTGCGACCACCAAGCTGCGTTTAGTTCTACAAAGACACCGCGCGCTAAATATGCGATTGGAGATCCTATTGATTCAAAATTGCCTTCACGATAAAAACTACAATAGACGGATCAAGGTAGGCCTATTTTTTTCTTCGATCTGTACCCCACGACGTTGCAGTCTTAGGTCTTTGTTGGTCTGACAATGACATCGTTATAATAAAGTAACACATTTTAGAAGGCCTCAGAATAGTCTCAAGTTATGTACTCTTTTTGAGGGAGTCTCGAAAATTCAGTATGGTGTTTGTGACAATCCGATAGACCCAAGCATCTCAGGCCGTCTGAAGAATTGATTTAGATTCATTATTTCAACCAGGAAACCTCAGTTCAAAGTTTGCTCCCTGCTTATACGCTTTTGAACAGGGCATTTTCCTACAGTTGCCTCTCGCTATCCGGGTGTGATAAATGGAAGTGAATTACATGTCCACTGCATATTATTTTACTAATAGTAATAGTAGTGAAGGCTGCATAGAGCAAAGCCATTGTAATCATGGTAATAGTGTATGCAAATAGTGGCAGCAGCAGGGCAGCTGAAATGATAACATAGTAGGAAAGATAATAGATGAAATGGATTATCACCCCATCCCCCGCCCCCACCCATTAATACATGTCATGTGACTATACACGAGAGTCTGATTTTTAGACTACTCATCAGACAACCCGCAGTGAAAGTTGTTAGATTAAAATTAGTTTCTTTTTCATCGGATCGATTGTTCCACCATGACAATTCAAAACCTCCAATCCGATAAATTAAGGTGCGATTCTTTTCGGATCGAACCCCACCCGGTTTCCTAGCACGGGTGGTCTTCTGCAGTAACTCCAATCTCTTTGCATTGGTCTGAATTGAAACACTTGTTTGCATTTCCACACTTATTACATTGTATCTTTTATCAAAATTATTATTTATCTACTCCAGAGCCCCGTCTTACAAAGAGTTGATATCAATCGCAACTTATTTGCGATTGATATCAATCGTAACTCTGTACATAAGAGATGGGAGACTGCAAACTTGCGATTGATTGGAGGACTTACGATTGATTTGGATCAATCGTAACTCTTTGTAAGACGGGGCCCAGTTTACCCAAACTAATTTCCTCTATTCTCGTGACAAGTGCACTACGAACAACAAAATAAATAAAACACTCGATCAAAAAAAAAGAAATTAACAATAGAAAATGATTTTCGATGAACTGTTGTATAATACATTGTTTGGTTCTGAAAGGCATTCCCCCAAACGAGCCTACCGGTCATCTCTGTCTGTGTGGAAACGCACCGCAAACATTCCTAGGTTCGTATACATTTTTGGAATTAACAAAAACTCCTTTAAATGTTTAGTAGACATTATATAATTTTTTTTAAAAACCTATAACTGCTAAGAACGCATGGGTATGCTTGTAAGTAAGCAACCAGCGGACCAACGTCTTTAAGTTGTCTCCGATGGACTTGGTAATCATAATCTCTAACCCGACTTGGTTTCGAACCCGGGACCTCAATGTTACGAGACCACTACTCTACCACTGTGCCATCGCGTCTCCTTTATTTATTAACTGAAATCAAACAAATATTAATAATTTATTATTCATTTAATTATGTATTTATTTATATGTCTATATATATCTATCTATTTATCTTTCTTTCTTCCTATTTATCTATCTTATATATTTATTTATTAGCTGTGGGGGGCTTGATATGGGCTATTTCAACTGGAATAGACTGTACTATGCCGTTTCAAGTCAAAGTCGACTTTCGAATAACCTTTTCGTGCAGACGACGTTTGTAATTTATCATTCAAACCTATGATTATATGAGATGATGAAAATTTCCCGCTAAAGCCATAATCCATCGTTCATGAATACACGGGTCCTGTGGGATTCGAGATTTGAAATAATTGTGATGAAATGTTTTCCCCTCCTGGCGATAAATCAAACCTCTTTACATGGCTTCCTATAATCAGGATAAATCCGCATCATTCATTCATAATACAATGTACAACGGTTAACCGTTCAGACAGTTGTGGCCAAGAAGAATTGTAGAAAGGTAAGGTGGGAGGTAAATTGAGAAGAGAGTGAGAGAGAGAGAGAGAGAGAGAGAGAGAGAGAGAGAGAGAGAGAGAGAGAGAGAGGGTGGAGGGGAGGGGGGAGATAGATGGAGAAAGAGAGATATATAGAAAGGTATTGAGATTGAGAATGTACGCTAGATGCAAATGAAGAGATACACCTTAGTGTCGAGTATATAAGAGTAACGAAGGTAAAGGAAAAAATAGGGCAGTAATGATTCTATGGGGGTACACAGGAGCCTACCCCTACCAAAACAATGGAAATTAATACGTGCGTGTGCTTCCCGCCCAAAATGTGTTCCCGCATCAAATTTGAACCCCTATCAGAGAATCATGAATTATTTCAAAACTGGAAAAAAGAAACGGGAGAGAGATATAGTGTGGGAGAGAGAGAATTAACATGGAAAAAAAGAGAAGTGGTGTAGTTGTATTAGGTTGAGATGATCTTCTCACAAATTAACCTGAACATTGTTAGCGATAATCCCAGCTGTACTGTGCTGCACCTGTGTGTGAGAATCTTACCTCTTTTGAATGGGGTGCGTGTTGCACCTCCTATTATACCCCATTGTTAGGATCCCAATTGGATAATTGTTCCAATTAACATGTTCGCTATCCCAACAATAATCAGTTAGCAATTTATTAAAGCCGTCTTTCGCAGACCGTTAGCTCACAATCTCACTATTTTCTTTAGAACCTCAAAAAGAGGGCTTACCAGACATTACAATGGCGATGCCTTGCGGGAGGTTGTACAGAATCGCGCGATATAATACTTGAATCTTTTTTTTTCTCGCCACGCCGCTAATCTTTTAATTTACAGCTACTTAAAAGTAACTTTTCGACTTCAATCTTGGAGTTATGTGTGGAGATTAGCTCCCCCTTGTCCGTTATAATGTGCGAATCACAGACTGGAGTTATAATGCCGTGAATAAAAGCAACACGGAGGAGTCAAATAACCTCATTTCATTCACACAATCGTAATTATACGCTATAAATGTCATGGGCTTACAGCGTCTGGGAAATTTCTATACGCCCATTATGACCGGCTCTTCTTTCGAACGTCTGGAAAGGACAAAAATGGTCCGACTGTGGTTTCAAGTTAGGGAAATTGATATTGCGTAGAGCTTTCGATTTTAATGTGTTTGATTCAATACCATATACATGAAGTTTATAATGAGGGAATTAGATGACTCTGTACCGAAAGTGTCGGTGCGAATTAAAGCCCCCAAAAGAAGAAGAAGATTGCACAGCTTGGCGAGTAGACGGACCAGATAGTTGCATATTATTAGCCTACTAGACTAGGTGCTATTTGTCATGTTAATCATGAAAATGATGATGATGATGATGATGGTGATGATGATTATGACGGCGATTATCATGATAAGTATGATGATTGTGACGCCGATAATGATTCAAACAGTAATTGATAAGATTTGATAATGCTGACGATATTTGAATTTGAGATGACCAATTGACAAAGATGATCATAACTGAGAATGATATTTGTTCATGGTGAGATTTGGTAATGTTGACCGAGGAGATCGTCCTCTGCCGTTGAGGAAAAAGAAACGACACAAACATTATGTAAAGTGGATGATGATATCAGATTGATTAGAAAATATTCATGGCAATTATTATACTCTACAATACGTAATGTCTGAAAGGTCTAGACTCTAAAGGAATCAACATTATCCAACAAACAAACCGTACTATTTAATACGCCTGTATAAACGGATAATGATGATGTGAGAAGAAACAAATTGAAAACTCATTGTTATTGAAAAAAAAGTACTGGTTCTAAAGAATATATTCTTTTTTTACAAAACCTGCTGGAACTTAAAATAGGAATATAACTGACTTTGTAAATAAGCTTTTCAGATTTCATGGGTCATTCTGTCGAGTAATTAGTATCATTATTATTTCATTTTACTCTTTGTAATTATGTCATATTGAACTAATATATCTAATGAAAAAGAAAGAAAGAAAGAATCAACAACGATACCCACCTATTGGACAATATAATTTATTAAACAGAGTCCAGGCCCCCGTCTTATAAAGATTTGCGATTGATCCAAATCAATCTCAAGTCCTCTAATCAATCGCAAGTTTGCAGTCCCCTATCTCTTATGTACATATAGTTGCGATTAATATCAACCCTTTATAAGACGGGCCCAGATATACCCCTAATGCCCTCATATACATGTATATGCATTAAAAAAAAAAAAACCTCGTCACTCTGCTTTTCTATGTCTCATAACCGAATTCAAACTATAGGCCTTGATTTTAGAATTAACTCTTGATAATTATATACATAAATTCCTAGCTATTTTCCTATATTTTGATAACTCAAATTAACCTTCATGAAAGGTTCAGTGGCGTAGCGTGAGTCCAAACGTTGAGGGGCATCACGGGGGGTTCTGTCTCACTCGGAAAATGATACGCTAATTTACAAAGCCTCTCACTAGGAGAAGGGTGTGGGAGTTGGAGGGAGCCCTATCATCTTCTTTTCTTGTCCTTTTCACTTATCTCTCTTTTTTATCTTTCACCTCCCCTCCATCTTTTATATTTTACCTTTTTTCCACTCGTTTCCACTGTCAATCGATAGAGGGCACGTGCTTCTCTGTAGCTGGGCCACTGAAAAATGTTGAAGAAATGGAAGAGGAGTTTGTAGATATAACATTGGAAATAAGAACCGACGGGAATAAGGAAACAAATAACCAAAACACACACCTAAAAACCAAATTTGTACAAACGGTTCGTATATCACACTGTCAAAAGGAGCAGCAATGTTTTTTTATAATAGTGAGAGGGCGCTTGTCCATAACTGAATATGGTTAAGTTGATCAAAAATTCTAGTTATTTAAGAAAGGGAGAGTCATGTGTGGCGTAGATCATAATTTTCTAACAAAAAAACATTTTTTTAGCTTTGCACTAGTGCTTAAGTTATTGATTCGATTAATATTTAAAATCTGATATCATTTTCTTTATATTTAATCTAATAACTGGTGTTATGATACAACTTTCATGTAAAATATTATTGTTGTTACTGCTGTTATCATCATCACCATGATTTTTCGTCCCTATCACCATCACCATCGTCATCGTCATCCTCATCACCATCATCGTCACCATCATCATCGTCACCACCATCTTCATCATCATCACCATCATCATCGTCACCACCATCATCATCATCATCATCACAATCAATAATCTTCATCATCATTGTCCTCATCATCAGGCACACTATTACTGGCACACTGTTGCATTAAATAGAGGCGATAAGGATTAGATTTGTATAAAGATATTTAATTACGGAATCTATATTTTATACAAATAAAACATATATGTTGTATCAATCAAAAGATCTACAGGAAATCACACAACAGTTATTATTGCAGTGGAAAAAGGGCAGAACTTTTGCATATTATCACCAAAATTTAATAGAAGGCCAGTATTACACTTTCAATCATAGTTAGTTTTTTGGCCGTACATACATGTGTAATACAAGATATACATTCCTGCCTTATTTGTGTCTGGTTAATTAAAATTGCTTACAGCATGTCAATAATTATGATCAATTTTACAAGATAATGCTAACAAAAGCAGATAAATTGATTTTACACAGGCCATTTGAAATGTTCACTTTAGTGTCTTTAGTTTCTTACTTTCTTTTCATATCTTTTTGAAAAATGTTTTATCAAACTTGCATAGGTTAACTTTGGAATCATGATCATATTTCAGATGGCATTCTCTTCCTAAAGATTGACTTCCTCCATTTACAGGTACTATGTCCCATTTGCAGGCCCAAAAAATGAATAGGTTAAATTCCGACAGCATTTGAAAGACAATACTAATTTAGGACTTCCCTCAAAACGAAAGGGCTTGAAAATGGCTTTTAGTGGGAAAATAACGATCATTAGTTGTCGAATCGACTAAAGTGATTGCAATCACCTAAGTAATAGTCTGATTTTCAGACCCTTTTACCAAATGGTCATACCTTTTGTGCTGCACAAAGATTCAATCAGTTTAATTTTGGCCATTACAAGTAGTGGGTTATTGATGTCGACAAATGTTCATGTACCTGTTACAGCTAATTTTATGTATGTTATTACCAAAGAAAAAAGGATGTCGGTCACTCAATAATGTCCGACAGTGAAGTCTAGGAGGTAAACGGGTTTCCTTACATAATTTGAATACTAGGTCACTGCTTATGTTTAAATTTCACAGATACGACATACATGACATATTCATAATTCCTGCAAAGTTCTATACAGAATTTGATGTTGACTGCAAAAGGGACATAGTATCTTTAAGATGGGCAACTAACTAAGCCTCTTGCTCTCTGTTTCATGCACACATAGGCTATTTTTCCTCCTCCAATTCGTGCCACCCCCCTCGCATTCTCTCACCCACCCCTTCCCACTTCACTCTCTCTCCCTCTTTTTTTTCTCCAGAAACCCTGCATTATCTTATTCCTCTCTCCTCTATCTCTAGCTGTCCCAGTCTAAATTGACTGTGCCCCTTCTGCTATGTCACAGGAGGAGTAAACCATGTACAAATAAATAAAAACACATACGGTACACCCTGAACAAACCAGGGTGATAGTGAGAGTATAAAAAAATAAGTTTTAGAAACTGAGCGAAGCGAGGTGCCGAGTGCTTGTGCGAAGCGTACAAGCAAGTCATGAAAAAATGGCACCTCACCCCCTTCCTAATTTTAAATTTACATCGATCTCAGGGACTACCCTTTTTTGGAGAAAAAAAATCATGATAAAATTTTTTTTTTAAATAAAAAAAAAATAAATAAAAAAAAAATCGGGAAATCATCAGGCCTGGAACAGACGTCATACATTAAACGGAGATCCAACCTTGATATCAAACTACTCTAGAGGAAAGCAGAAAAATTCAGAGGAGTAGACTGGTGAAAGTTCGAATGAAATCGGACAAAAAATTAGAACTTGTTCAGACACAAAATGACTAACATTTTAATTTTTCAAAGAGGTATGACTCCGGAGGGGCTTTTCTCTTTAGACGACCTATACTAATATGATGACCTATACTAATATGGTGTCCATTATATTTTGAGAAGTGCCCCAAGACAGAGAGCACTTAGGAGGAAATAGAAATTATTGAAATTTTTGTACACGACAAACGGGAGAGTTATCCGTGACTAAGTCACAATCCACTGACCGAACTGCCAATTTGAGATTCACATAGACTTAGTGATCTCATATTTCAAATATTCATAATTTTCTTCTTATCGGTCCAATTTATTTAAAACTTTCGCCATTCTGTCTATCTTTTATTTTTCTGCTTTCATACAAAGTAACTTATTCCAAGGATTGGATTGCCCTCTAACATGCTACTGGCTTCAGTAGACTATTGAAACAGACATTGGACTGCAACAAGTCTACTTTTGGCAAACGTTCAGTCTACTTGTACTACTTTCTCCAAACATGGCAGACCACGGTTTTGATATATAGCAAATGGAGAAAGCTATTGCTGGAGTCAAGAGCTTAGCTACATGTATGTAGTAATGATGGTTACCAGACACTCCTGCATCATTCCTGGAAACTCCTCATCAGTTCATCATCCGTGATATGATCCTCCCACCCATCCTCACCCTTCCCTGAAGTCCTCTTTTTCTCTTTGACTCTTCCATCCTGCTCCACACTCCCTCGTGATGTGCAATCATCATCATCATCATCAAAACTCTTGGCAAGCTGGATCAGCTCCTCTTCTCCCGAATTTCTTCTTGGGGTACTGCCATGCCCGTTTTCATGATCCACGGTCCGGTGTACAGACTTGCCATCATTGTCCGTTTCCGGTGCATCGTACCTCTCACCCAGCTTTATCAGTTCCTCATCAGCACTGTCGTCAAGGAAACTGTCAAAGTCAGACCAACAGCCGCTCTGATTCATCTCGTTGGACCTCGCATCTTCTTCTACTCGAAGGGAAACATTGATCAATTCATCCTCGTCCCAGTCAGTGAAGGAAGGGAGGTGCTCCGGAGGCACGGGAAGCTCATCGGATTTGTAGTTCTGCGCTCGACAGGCAGGGTCGTGGCACTTCTGGTAGTAGACCCCTCTCCTCAAGTCCACCAAGATCCTTGAAAGAAGAATAGCAGGATAAAGTTGAGTCGCTGCTAAAAACTTTTTCTGAGAATAGCTTATCTGGAGTACAGGATCTATTTCTTGTTAAAGAATGCATTTATCACCACTCCATGTTGAAGTCATAATACCTATGAAATGTTAAAAAAGAATGATTTGCCAAAATGGCTGTTTCGTGGCAGCAACGCCTAAATGATGCGTTTTGTAGGAGACCCATTCTCCCTACACTTTTCTTAATATTTTGAAAAATCGCTTCTTAAATTATTATAAAATGATAAAAAGAATAAAATACTATGACATTTCATCCCCATTTCAACTGACTTTATACATCCCAGCCAAGCTTTTTATCTTCTCCCTCCCCATCCTCCGTAAATCATTTAAACGCGTTGTCTCCCCCTCTCCTCAATATTCTTCATCATCACCTTCTAAAGTTCTCATTATACTACACGTTTCATCTTCTAGTTGAGCTTCTGCTCTCCTATTGTCTATTTTGAGAAAATATATATACAGTAACCCAAATAATTAATTCCAGTGACTTTATGGTAGTTTTTAATTAATGGGTCATGAACATTTTAAAGTCTAATACAAACTGGGGGAGGGGTATCATGTCTGAATCAAATAAAGGCAACAGGTGGAAAAAGGCCCGCTTACATGATGTTGTTACTCTTGTGCTGTCTGCCAATATTCTCACACCACCTGTTCTTGACGACATCATACACCAGGAGCTGAGCCTCTGAGAAATAGGTCCATCTCCTGATCTCCCCTGCCACGCCACCTTTTGAGATACAGTACCCCCTGATGTAGTTGTCGATCTCCGGGAAGGGGGATGACTGGTACCCCTCTGTTTTCTCGGCACGCTCTGAAGACAATGAATTAATAATAACAATCAAGGATTTTGAGTACCGATATTTCCTACTTCCAACCACCCCTGCCACACCCCCTTTTAAGATGAAGTACTCCCTGATGAACGAGTCGATCCCTGGGAGGGGGATGATTGTCATCCTTTATTGTCTCTGTATGCTCTGAGAACAATAAATTAATAATAATCAAGGGAATTTAGGTATTTTATACTTCTAACCGCCCTGACCACGCCCCACTTTTGAGTGCAGATCCCCTCGGTATCGGAGTAGTTCTTGAAGGCGGAATAATTTGTATCCCCCTCTTGTGGTTGCTTAGAAAGCTGAGGAAATGATCATGAGCAAATAATGTAAGTGCTTCATACATGTACCCTACATTCCACAGTCCACATAGAGAGTAGAAGGATGTCCTTTTCCCTGAGATGGTAATTTCTTTCATTTTTTGAAAAACATGAGTCCTCACCTTCCCTTCTTGATGTCGTGCTACTATCATATTGAACTCGCCGTTTTGCAGCAGTACCTATTTTGGCAGAGCCTTCCTTTCCCTCACACGTCAACACTCTTGTATACGGTGCAAATCTAGTATGTAATACAGAGAAAATGAAGAGAAATTTAGGTTACAAAAAAGGTTGATGCATCCATTACACAATGTGGAAATTAATTTATATCTAGAATACCTCACTGTCTACAAGCATACCGGGTCACAGGTGTCCTAAAGGATTTCATTAAACAATAATACAAGCGCACAAATGTTTGTAAATTCTATATTATTAGTAATAATATACCAGGGGAGTGTTTCACAAAGACTGAGATTGACTTTAAGTTGGAATTAAATATGGCAGGCCATTCATGCCACTGGTTGCTCTCACCATTGGTCTCTCAATTATGATCTTTAAATAATATTTTTTCCTCCAATAATGCATTATCAATAAATGTAATTTCTGTAGATTTGTGACCATGATGTGTATGTCCCTTGAGAGACAAACGCCAGTAAATGGTGAGAGCAAACAGTGGCATGAACGGCCTGCCATAGTTAAGTCCAGCTTAAAGTTGATCTTAGTCTTTGTGACCCCCCAGCATGATCTACAGTGCTAAGATAAAGACTTAGGAAAGACCTTTCAACCACAAATTGTAGTAGATGGTCCCATCCAGACTTTGGCCATGGAGCAACAGATTGCTGCACTTTTTAGCACACACCTCCAAAATTACAGAAAAGAAAGGGCCACCTCCCACAGTTTCTTTTGGGTAAATTGTATTTTGAAACTCACTTGACGTGTGTAATGACTGAATCCAGAAAGAGCTGATACTCCTCTCCTCCTGGTCTTGGAGGTTTCTTCTTGGAACTCATCTTCATTTGGTATCTGTTGTCCGCTGCAACCAGAAGAGGATTTGACTTCCCGAGCTTAACGCACTTGTAGAGCCGAAAATTCCTGTTGCGAGTGTAGACAGCTGAAAGACACATTGAATGAAAGTGTATGTGAATCATTTGATTGCCTTGCTAAATCTGAACTTCACTGGTGAGAAAAGAATATCTCTTTCTCCTTTTGCAGGAACCTTTTATCATGAAAAGAAAAGAAAGCTAGCAACTACACGGATGAGGAGATAGAGAGAGGACAGAAAAACAGAAAGAGAAAGATGGTGGAGAGAGATAAATGTATATAGAATACAGAAAGCCAGCTCTATATACCTCTTTCTTTTTAATTTTTTGACAGAAATATTCCACAAAATTTTTTGAGCTTTAGTACTAGGCAAAACACACACCAATAAATGAGGATAGTGGTTACTATCAGTATCTGAGTTTATACTTTTGTATTAAAGTGTCCTTCCTCAAAGTAGTTTATTTCTAGAGTAATTTCAGTATTTTAAATATAGGACAGAATCAAATCCCAAATACATAGAGCACAACAATATTCAGTGATTGGTACTCTTTACAAAAAAATGACTGGGTATAAAGAAACACCAAATTAACCCCTTGACTACTGAATTTTCTTTACCCCATAGACTTTAAAGATACTATGTCCCTTTTGCAGTCAACATCAAATTCTGTAGAACTTTGCAGGAATTATGAAAATGTCATGTATGTCCTATCTGTGAAATTTAAACGTTAGCAGTGTCCTAATATTCAAATTATGCAAGGAAACCCGTTTACTTGCTAGACTTCACTGTCAGACACTATTGAGTGACTGACTGGCTTTTTTCATCTTTGGTAATAACATACATAAAATGAGCTGTATACATGAGCATTTGTCTACATCATCAATAACCCACTTCTTGTAATGGCCAAAATTAAACTGATTGAATCTTTGCGCAGCATAAAACGTACGACCATTCGGTACAATGGTCTGAAAAATCAGACTATTACTTACTGGCTCTATAGCTCCTAAGTCGATTCGACAACTAATAGTCGTTATTTTCCCACTAAAAGACATTTTCAAGCCCCCCTTTTTTTAGGGAAGTTCTAATTAAGTATTGTCTTTCAAATGCCGTTGGAATTAAACCTTTTCATTTTTTTGGCCTGCAAATGGGACACAGTACCTTTAATGAAGGGACCATCCGGTTCCAGTAGGCAGTGGGTTAAACTTACCCGTATCAATAAACAGCTCTTTCCCTCCATCAGGTACATTGATGTACAAGGTCGTCAACTTGTCCTCCTCACTGAACTCTTCTGCATCACCGGCTTTATGGCCAGATTGACTTGCCATCCGGTTACCATGGTTACTCCTCTCCTCACCTGATGTTTCACTTCTGCTCCTCTTTGTTGGAGGTTCTTGATTGTCGCTACAGGGGGATCCTGCATGGATGGAGGTGGTACAAGGTTTTTGTTTGTATTGGTATTTATTCAAAGAATTCCACATGGCAGCCCAGGGGCTGACCTACATGGATTTTACAAGGTAAAATGACAAAAGACAAAATGTTTTACGAATTTATACATATACCATAGTAAATAGTTATACAATAATATAATAATATGAAGGAGATAAATAGAGAGGGAGAGAGAGAGAGAGAGAGAGAGAAATTGAGAGATGAGACTGAAAGGAGAAAATGAGAAACAATGATATAGAGGCAGAAATGTGGCAATCTAGTGGAAGAGATTATAAATTACATAATAAATGAGAAGATTGGTTAACTAAATAATCATCTGTTATGTCACTTGGTACATTCTAAAAGGCTGTTAGCCACATTCGAGGGCACATAAAGTTATGAGCATAACGTTCTTATTTGACATATCTGGATGAAAGTTTAGGTAGTATTAAGCATAATCAGTGTAGCATTTACAAGCTCAATAAATAGTAACAATAATAACAATAATAAAAAAATAGCACTTAATACTACGTTTCTAAGCACTTTACTTTACATTGTAATTATTCTTACCCCGATTATTGGATTCAATTGCTAATCTGTGTTATGATAGTGCACACGCTCTACTCGCTAAACAAGTCACTCTGCCTCTATGTAATAGGATATTCTACTTTCATCCACCTCTCCCCCTCCTTAAACAAAATGGGCGTTACCGTCTTGACTGAATTAGAATTATTATTAAGCTAATGAACATTGTTTGATATTGCTGTAACATATATTTTCCATGCTAACTTGGGACAAGGGCGACCTCTGTATCATAAGGCTAAAAGGGTTGAAGTGCAAGCTATAGGCCAGATCTCTAGATGAATTTCTTGTTTTGTAGAATTTCACTTATTGTAGTTTTTAAAATTCCCTGTCTGCAAATTATTGTGCATATTCCTATCAAATAATCTTGAATGTTGGTGTTCTGAAATACATAAACTGTAATTAATGCATTTTGTAGAATTTCACCTTTTACTATACATTTAAAATACCCTGTTTGTGAATTATTGTACACATTCCTATTACATAATCTTGAATGTTGGTGTTCTCAAATACATAATTAATGCGAAAATTTACCCAAGTATCTGCGATCGATTCAGCTCTCTGGGACATCTTGGCCACCATTTTCCGCAGAGTCCGAATTGACCCTAGTGCCTAGTTAGCACAGATTCATTTTATATACATATCAGCCCAAGATATGTCAGGCATGGCCATCAACATGTTAATATATCCTATTATACAACTCACTATCCCACACTTTTTTCATGAAACAGCGTGCAAAAGTTTCCAGTACTATCCAACCATTTGTAAGTATGGTTAAAGGAATGAAACCCAACAAACTTTAGCTGCCAGCCATAATTAAGACTTCGTCCAATCGATGCATACACCCTGAACTCGAGTGTGGATAGATTGTATAATTAACTAATTTGCATGCATCATTTCAATCATTTGTATAATCTCTCACCATTGTCATCACTGACATGTAGATCACGAGTCTCAGCTTCCTTGAGTCCGATCGGTCATTCGAAGATTGTTCTGGAGTGCTACAATAAGATTTTATTCTCCTGCATAGGTACTGCACAAAGTTTCCTGAAGAGATCAAAGAAGTACATCCCTCACTTTTACATAGAATTCATTGTAGACTTCTTTGCTAATTGGCAACACTGATATCTTTTTAAAAGTTGCATTCTTGAGACAAAAACAAAAACAAAAAATATTTTTACTTGCCTAATTTGTTGTTAATAGTAGACTATTGGCAATGTCAACCATATATATGGCTTTGGTAAAATAAGGTAAGACATTTTTCTTGTCCAAGAAATTAAATGCCAGTGTTTTTGACATTAAAGAGTTTGATAACTACCTTGGTGTCCAACATTCTAAATTTAAGAAGGTAGTGATCACCTGCATGAATGTTATCTTTAAAGATGGCACCAGGCATGTTGAAGATCAGGTGACAACTGAACTTTGACCCTGTGCTGGCATCCAAATTGATCACATGACTTTCACTGCAGTGGATTTTGTAAAACTTCTGAAGCTCGAAGCAAACAAACTGTGATAAATACACAAAAAACGGACCGTTCAACAAATTTTACGAGGTCAAATTAACATAAATTTTACGAGGGGGTTGGGGGGGGGGGAGGGTTTTGACATACGGTAATTAGTGTAACTACATGTAGGTATGTGCCTTTGGAGAGGCTATGCTTTACATACCAGCTGATAGAAACAAAATGTGTACATATACACAAGTGCAGATACACATTAATTTAGCTCTGCATATGGGGATAAAGTGTCTGTTCCGGCACTAACATTTTTATGACAGGGTAGGGTCAGGTAAGGTTTAATGATCCAACAGCACAAACGCCTTTGCGGTTTTGAGGCAAGTGCCCCCCCCCCCCAACACCAGATACACACCAGAATAGTGTGACAAAAAATGATAATAAATCAATTTTAAAAATGGATAGTGGCCCTTCTTCGTACCTGATTTGTCCTTGTAAATATTCAAATGGTTTCAAAATTTACATTCTAAATCTGGACTTTTTAAATTTTATTGCATTTTTGGACAAATTCAGCCACCAGAGTGGTGCTACTGAGTAAGCTACATGAATTTGGCCCATTCAACTAGAAGTCTATAAAAGCATGATATTCCCCCACTGAAAGGTAAGGTTCACACTTACCTTAATCAAAGTCTGGACCATAGCACTACCATCAGCATCAGGGTTCAAATCTTGTCTAAACTCCAAATCAAAATAAAGCTTGCAGGCTGCCCCCTCTGGGATAATCTCGTAGAAGGAGCCGTGGCGATCATTGTAGGCCAACGACTTGACCGTATGCCAGAGCTGGGAGTGGCTGGTAACAAGATATTTTCGGAGACCCTTCCCGGCTGAAGTCTTCAGGTTTTCCCGTTCAAAAGCAAAGGTGTGCACATCCTGGCAGGATCATTACAAAAGAGAGAAGGTGGAAAGTATGGTGAATTTGTAATTCAAGTGGCTGCAGATTGATACAATGAAGGATGAAATTGTCTTTTAAAAAGTAAGAAAATGAAGGTAATATAACAATTATTAAAAAAGAGGCATTTCTGAAAAACAACAGATTATTAGAGCTTTATTTGCTCCAATATCAAATTCAAGTTACAAAATCATTGACAATGAAAACAATTTTGTTCTCATTACCACAAAAAAGACTTTTAGAAACCTTTAACAAATGACTGTAAGAACAAATATTGAAATTGTTAAACAGATCTAAATTTTTGTGAAAAATAGAGTGAGAAAGAGAGAGAGAGAGAGAGAGAGAGAGAGAGAGAAATACATATAAAAAGAAATGTACAACACTTTCTGTTCCATCACACATTCCTCTGTATGTTACTGGTGGGTTTTCTTCACTTTGAAAACTAATTGACCTACAAACAAGCTATGACAAAGCAGCATGACTTGGGAGGGGGCATGTCACATGCCTTCCAATTAATAACATAAAGAGGATGAAAAGGAGAGAAAATGAGAGAGAAAGAAATGGAGAGGGAAAGAAAAAGAAAAAGATAGGTCCTGTCCCAAACCCTCCTACTAATCATTGAGTTTGTCTTATAAATCTACATTTCAACTGGTCCCCCGTTTCCAGTACTGTACCTGAGGATGAGCAGTTGTACATTCAAATGCTTGCTTCTGTCTGAAAAACACCAGCCAGCATGGAGAAGGCTCTGATAACCTGCCGAAAGGCAAAGAGAAATATGTTTATTATGTTGTACTCTTTTATAATGTCATTTTCTAGAGGAATTCTTTCCTTAAATGGCATAAATTTACTTTGAACTCTCATGTTTACATCAGAGCATGTCAGTCATGATTTTAAGAAAAATTTAGATAATTCCTTGCACTCACCTTGGTTTATATTCTGGAATAAGAGGATGTTCTTTCAACCATATCTCCTTTTCTTCAAGTTTCTTCACCTTTTCCAGCCATAATTTCTGCTTCCTAAATATGAAAATAATGAGCATTTTATATGATCCGGATCTACTTTATACTTTCATTTCACTATATCAATGTTTCAGAGCAGATCAACTTGTTTACAAACTTATGTTATGGTGGACATGGTGGAGAATAATTATGATTTGATACAAAGTTGGACATAGACAGCAGACTATATAATATATATATACTTAGAATATATAGTGCAGTGTACAATTTAAAGTAATCAATATATCTTCACAAGAATCACAAAAATGTGGCATGCTGTATAAGTATAGCTGTACTGTAGACATGATAGACAAACAAATCAGTTCATGGATATGTTCCGTTGAGTTGCCGAGCCTGCATCTGGCTCATTAAAATAAGAATAAAAATGTCAAGTTGTGAAACATGTTAAAAAAACTCCAACTTCCAAATCCAAGGAAAAGCAGACACTGACTCGACTGAAACTAGACCCTATACTGGCTATAGTATTGACTTGACTTGTCTAATTGATCATTACAAAAAACTTACTTAGCATATCAACTTTGTATCATCATCACTCTTACAGCTACGAACTAATCATCCAATCAATGATGTCTATAAAAATTCAGACTCATCTTTCCTTTGGCTTTACTTTAAGTTCAGGTTCAGCTTGAAATGTAGATCTTATTTCAATTAAACTATTGTTACTAAGCTTGGGTCGAATCTACACACAAAAACATCAATACGTGGGTCCACAGTGGCAGTGCAGTGAGGTTTACTTACAATGTTCTCTCTCGTAAAATAGAAAGCGGTGGCACTGTAGACATGGTAGATGGTAACATGTTCTGAACTGAACTCTTCTCAAACTTCAATCTATATTTACAGGTAGTTATCCGTATGAAACATTACGTAACATTACTATTGTGAAGCTTGGTCATGTGCAAACCTTACAGTATTGTTTTGAAACTGTCCCACGTTCGCGCCTTTTGTTGTTGTGTGTGACGTCGTGACCACGCCTCCCTTTTACCTCTTTAACTTAACAATGCACATGCAGTGTGCATAGCTAGCTAGCCGCCTCGACCGCGTACCGTACCGGTACTGTAAACATCTTTGTGGAGCCCGCTGAAGCTGCACTGCTAGCATGCTACTGCTAGTCATATTACAAGTCTTGAGAACGGAGCTGAGAATCGTCAAATAGCCTAGTCATTGCGTTCGTCAAGTTTACAACTACATGTAATAGTACAAACTGACAGTAAGTCTTTCCTTTTCTGTTATAGTCCTTAATTATTATAATTAATTATGAACCTTCGTCTTCATGCCTCAGTCATGGTCTTGGCCGTGAGTGTGACTCATGACTTGTAATTTTTATATTTGATTTTGAGTGTGATATGGAGGATCTAGTTTTGGGGTTCTTGTTGGATTTTATATTTTTTAGTCAAGTACTAGTAGTACTAGTAGTACTAGTAGTACTAGTACTAGTAGTAGTACTCTAGATTCCTAAAACAGTATGAGCAATCAGCGATGCTGGATCTTCATGATTTGTAATTCTAATTGTACCATAAATTCCCTGAAGTAGGTACATGTACGTCATACTTCATAGTTCATACATGTATGTACCTACTAGTACTACGTCAGTACGTGGTGGTATGGATGTAGCATCTTCAGAGAATTTTGAACAAGACTAGACCTTTAGTACCTTTAATTAGAGGTTCACTTCACTTGAGGTTCAACTTTCAAGTTTGCATTTAGCCTATAGTATACATTGACATTGTTTAATGAGAGATGTACACTGTAGACTAGTTTGTTTGTTTTATTTCCGTATAAAAAATTAACATGCATTCAGTAAAACACTAATAACGAATAGAATTATGAATTACAAGATAAAATAAATGGCTGGATAGCCCATATTCAGCGGCATCGTTATGATACCACTGGTCTTCCATGGGGACCAGAATTGGTACATTAAAACAATACAATAAACATAAACAAACGACAAAGAAAAATGGCAAAACATAAATTCCCAAGCAAAATATAGTAAGAAATTAAATGTCAATGACAGACAGTAGAGAAAAGAAACTAGTAGAAACAGAATTGTGTGAAGTAAACTACCGGTACAAATAAATGCGATATCTCGACAAGCTTCTATGCGGTCACTAAGGACTCAACGTACTAAGGTATTCACATAGCTACAACAAAAACATCTACAATGATTTACAATGGTCTAGGTTCTTAAAGGCTTTCTGTCAAATGTCTCTTAAAGGAAGACAAGGTATCACAGTTGCGTAACGTCAATGGTAACACGTTATACAATACTGAACCTCTATAGACAAAGGTTCTTTTACAATAATTTGTCCTGGGTTTAGGAAGGGCAAGATTATATTGACTTCGAAGTGTATATCTAGTAGCTCTAAAAGAAACATTTTCATTCATATAATAAGGAGTCAGGCCATGTAGTAGGCTAAAGCCTACTCTCCCCAAATCATCAACAAACAAACAGACCACAATCCCCAAAAGGCCCAATATAACAGCAGAGCCAGAAATAAGTTAACATTGGAGGAATAAACAAAACGAGAACCATCCTGTATATACCAGACGTTGTGTTTCCGGATAGGTTGTGTATCTGAGTATCTGGACACTTGACTTAAAACAGTAATTTGAGGAACTTTACATGCAAAATTTCATAAATATGTAAAGACTTCTGATATTCAATATTATAAAGGACAAATAGTATACCGGTAAATGATGGTTTTCTAGTGCTGTTTGGAGCTTACTCTTAATGAAATCCAAAGACAAAAGTGACAGCTTTATATTTGTCAAGCATCCGGACACACAAGCCCATATCATATTGATTTTAGTCCTGTGAGTGTTGTTATATTCTACACAGTTATAATATATTTTTTATCCTTGTCTCTTTATATGGTACAGCCTAAGGTAAAGAAACACTTTCACCGTAGATAATGGATTCTGAAGTGAGTTCCGCAACAGGTATTGAGCGCACCTTCCAGTATGACGACGATCTGCCTTCCCTGCCTGTCCCCAATTTGGAAGACACCTTGAAGAAATACCTTGATTCAGGTAAAATTATCATGGAGCACACACAGAGATAGATTATTTAACAATAACAATCATGGTTGCCACATTTTCATATAATCTGGATCTGGCATATGCTGCAGCCATAATTGCTTTAGAAGTCTAGGCTATATTTTGTCAAACATGCAACTTGCAAATGTGATAAGTGTGATTTCACAATAATCTATCTATCTTGCGCTGCATTACAGCTCAATTTGTAACCATTCTTTGCAGAGATGCAGAGGGGAGCTGAACACATTTTTTGTGAAAAGAAAGAAACTGATAAAATTTCTGTTTGTCAAATTCATCATACTCTCTTGACACTGTTTGCCCTAGTGACTGTATCAGCGGTTTTACCCTTTTCTGCAGTAACTTTCACCTTTAATCTTGGTCATACAAAAAAAATGAGAGGAGTAATTTTCATTCATGTGAATATAGATAAAAGAGCTTCATTCTCATACTTATGTTTGTCATCCTACAGTAGGCTTACAATGTACCAATATTAGAAGGTCAATTCTGACTGCTTCATTCCTGTTTCATTCCAGGGATTGAGTGTCTTACATGTACATGTATATATTCTCAGAATGACAACAAATAAGATTGTTCTATATTTTCATCAATGTCACCTTGACAATTTAATCTGTAATACATCACATCGTATCTATCCATATATCTCTCATTTACACACAGATTGCATTGTGTAGTGTAGTAGTAGGCGTATGTTGTGTTTACCTACAGATAAAAGCCCATTCAGATAACGACCTTTAGTGCCCTGACCTAGATCATTTGTTTTCAGTGATAGAGTAGTCTAGAAATACAGACCCTTATTGATGATTCAACACTAGGATATTGAATGAATGCCAATCTTGGTCTCTATTACCGTAATTGGCTGTACAGGAGGAAATGTAGCCCCAAGTCAACGAGCCTTGTCAGTAATATATCTCAGTGATGAAATCCTCCCCCATGTACTGCTGTTTTGTTGAGCTTTCCAGCAATTCTTCACCAGTTGTTACTGTTTACATTTTACAAAGGAAATCTAAAGATTATGAAAGTTTGAGAAAAGTTGCCTGGAATATCCCACAATCTTCTAGTGTCACCCAGTACTAAATAGTAATGAAAATAATAATGATTTATACGATATTGATAATAATAATATTTTCTTTAAAGATACTATGTCCCTTTTGCAGCCAACATCAAATTCTGTAGAACTTTGCAGGAATTATGAATATGTCATGTATGTCCTATCTGTGAAATTTAAACGTTAGCAGTGTCCTAATATTCAAATTATGCAAGGAAACCTGTTTACTTGCTAGACTTCACTGTCAGACACTATTGAGTGACTGACTGGCTTTTTCATCTTTGGTAATAACATACATAAAATGAGCTGTAAATGGTACATGAGCATTTGTCTACATCAATAACCCACTTCTTGTAATGGCCAAAATTAAACTGATTGAATCTTTGCGCAGCACAAAACGTACGACCATTCGGTACAATGGTCTGAAAAATCAGACTATTACTTACTGGCTCTATAGCTCCTAAGTCGATTCGACAACTAATAGTCGTTATTTTCCCACTTAAAGACATTTTCAAGCCCCCTCTATTTTAGAGAAGTTCGAAATTAGTATTGTCTTTCAAATGCCGTTGGAATTTGACCTTTTCATTTTTTTTGCCTGCAAATGGGACATAGTACCTGGTCGTCATTTTTATCTTTTACAATATAAAATATCGTCTTCAGCAGGACATAAAAAACGCACCTTTCTCCAGCTGAGGAACTGTCAACATCATGGTCATTGAGTTTGCCGTGGTCCTGTAGTTTGCCGTGGTCCTGTAGCTTGCCACGGTCCTGTGGTTTGCCATGGTCCTGAGGTTTCCTGAAGAAATATGATTTTAATTTTTGAATTGATCATTTCTAATCATTAACAGAAATGTAATAGTCAATGTATATTGCAAATGTGAATCTGGCATTTTTGGCAAGTTCTACTTTAAAAATTGCCAAAAATGTAATAAATTGTAAGGTAATGGACAACTTTGTTTTAACTACATGTATTTCAAGAAGTCTTACCTGTCACACTTGGGAACAAGAGGGGATTTGAAGAAGGGCAAGCTGAAAAAGATCCATACAAGAACAAACGCAGTCATGAATAACTCAGATATAATATGGTATAATCATACCATTTCGATAATTTCATGGACAGAGTTTTTAAAAATCAAGATTTGAGACACATAAACAAAAATTAAAACGAACATCTTTGAGCTTGGGAAAAAGACAGTACAAAAATAATTACAGGAATTACATTTGTCTTTATAAGTTGATGAGAAATAAATAATAATCAATGCAACCTATGGGAACTCAGTGTTATATTGCTCTGGCTCCTAATGTTATGAGCCAGAGCAATATAACACTGAGTTCCCATAGGCAATCTTTTTATTCAGATGGTCATATCTCAGCCAATACTTAACATATTAAATTGGTTTTCGACATTTGGACATTATTTTTGGTGCTCGTTCGGAAAATGAAGAAAAAATTGAGAAATTCCAAAAATAGATTTTTGATGACGTCACACTTCACCACTCTATTATTGCAAATAAACGATGGGAAACATAGCAATGTGTATGCCTTGAAATATCGACATTGGCATGGTAAATCGTTTGGTGGAATTAAAATGCAAGCCCAGATCAATATTTGCATTTGGTTTATTTGTCCATTGTTTTGGCCCTGTCCCAAGTATGGACAACACAGAGCCTTGTCCTAGACCAGACACAAAATATGCTAATATCAAAGGTCTCGTTACTGAAATTTACTTGATTGCCCTTATCTGAAATTGAAACCCAATGCTGGGGCCCATGGGTTTCTGTTGAAAATCGGGATAAACAAAAGGAATTTAGACTGGGGTCACTCTAAATTTTCCTTTTGTTAAACATGAGCTGCATTTACACTGCAAGCAAAAATAATTGATTTTTCTCACAATCCCGTGGTTAGTCAGTAGTTGCATTGCATTGCATAGTAAGTACCTGCAAACACGACCCCCAAAAAAAAAAAAATAATAATAAAAAAAAACAATAAATAAATAAAAAAATCAATAAATAAATAAAAAAATCAATAAATAAATAAAAAGATAAAAATAAATAAATAAATAAAATAAAAATAAAAATAAATAAAAAAATAAAAATAAATAAATAAATACCTAAATAAATAAATTGAAAAATAAAAAATAAATAAATAAATAAATAAAAAATAAAAATATAAAAATCCACCGCTGGAGTGTTTTTTTTTTAAATGTCTGCCGAACTTTCACAGATTTTTGCAGTGTAAATCTAAATTTCGGGAGGATTCCGGTTTTTCGTAATATGACTCTCCTCGCTTCTGTGCTATCTCACACAGAGTAGTGTCAAGTGACAAGGGTGTGCACGCTACTCACCAAAAAGTCAGTATGAGCAAACACCAATGGTTTTTTATGTGGTTTTCCAGTAGCGTAAATGGCAGTCCCAAAAATCGATGATTTTTCAAAATGGTGTTTGGGATGTGTAAATGAGCCTATGATCTCAGGCCCGTTTTCAGGTTTAACTAAATTGGTAAAATACGGACCATTTCTGTTTACTAGAAGTTATAGAACTGCAATCTAAACCAATTTACTCAAAGCTACATGTTTCTTCACAAATGCCATGGTGACAAACTTTTTCATTCACCTGTTGCTTTTATTAGCACTGTAGGAACGGGATCCATCTTGTACATTGAGCTGTTGCTGTGTCTGGCAAATGCGTTAATAGATATGGTGTTGTCGAGGGTGATTATTGTGTAGGAAGTATGCATAAAATTTGAATGCATAGCAAATTGTTACAAGTACATGTATTTGAATTTATCAAGTGTACATAGAGTACCGAAGTTTGACATCAAATTGGTCAAGTTGTCAAAATGTCAAGTTTGCTAGTTCCAAACAATTTTCTTGTGCTAAACAATGGTGTGATGAACACTCCAGCCCCAAACACTGAATTTGCCCTGCTCCAGCCCGATGCTTGAATGATTTCACGGTGAACCTCATGGGCAGGCTCTGTTGTTTAGCACCAGTAACCTGGATGGCAAGCGAATATGACGTAATAGCACTTCTGTACTCTATATCAAGTGCATTTTGTTATCCTTTTGCTATTTCTCATGCCAAAGTTTGTTCACACATTTATTAAGGGATAGTCTGATTAATATTTGTCAGTCAAGATAAAAATAGACATTACAAGTTGCCATCATCACTATCAGTTCCCACCCCAGTGTTTACCATAGTATTGAAGTGGTACAATGTGCACTTTACATCTAGTCGTAACATAAATGACCTTGAACATGCCTTCATGTACTCTTAGAGATAGCAACCCTGTTTGCTTTTTCAAAAGTAGGTAATACTTATCTTCATATCTGTCAATAAAAGTACCGCATGACCAGAGTCACCGGACTATTTGGTAAATTTAGTTGTCAAAAATAAACATTGTTTTGAATGTTTCATGAGCCAAGAATTGTCTATTAAAGGGAGTGTAGCCTGACGGGACTACATGTACATGTCTTTCCTGTGGCCTGACTCAGGGCCAATCGGGTATAATACGACTACGGACAACGCGACCGCAGCATTCACGTGCGTGCAACATACGCACAACCATTGCATGAGGAGAACTTCGGTCTGTTTCGCGAACGCTGACCATGTAGAGATTAAGTCGCTGACTACCATTAATCAAGTCCATTCGTTTATGTGCAGTTGTCCAAAAGAAGATGTAGATGGTGTTAACCAGTATTTGCCAAGCTACACGGCCTTTAATAAGCTCTTTAGAAAGTGGCAAGTTTTTCATACAGTAAATTAGGTTATATATGCATATGACTCTCTCGGTACATTGTGCATTGATCAATTTCTGGGCTCATGAAGAAAAAAAAGTACAAAAACCGAGGGTAACAAATTGTGGAATTATGGATCATTTGATTTTCTTTCTTTTTTCTTTTATTAGTCAAACCACTCACCACAGATGAGGAATACAAGGAAACAGAGAGGATTGTGGGAGAGTTTGGTCAAGGAATTGGACAGGAGCTGCACAAGAAGTTGTTAGAGAGGGCAAGGGTCAGGAAGAATTGGGTATGTTTCCAGCGTAGCATTCACAATCCATTGTATTAATCATTTGAACTGGGACGTTTAGTTTTGCTAGCAAAGAGGAGAATGCACAGACCTAAAGAATGAAAAGGGCCTATAAAGTCTGTAATCTGACTTTATGTATGTGGTACTTGTATTATGCAAGGTGAGAAAAGGAGGTCTAGAACTCTATATAAAGAGTTTCTTATGAAGGGATAATCAGATAGTCTTAAAACTTGGCGCACCAATCAAGCACATCCTGTTCTTTATTTTGTCTAGTTATCAATGCAAATGCTCACTTGGGTACTCAATTTTAAAATTGTGACATATCAAAATTAGACAAGTAGCCAGAGTCATCAAGAAATGAAAACTAAAAAAGCAAACTCATGATCAGACAAACATGGTATACAAAACACTGCCAAAAATACAATTTCAGATTGTTTGGTGCTTCCAAATTGTGAAATTACACAGAAGAAAATGTACTCTTTCAGGAAATGCTAATGCACCTCTATTGAGCACTATCTGCTCACATTAAGAATTTTTTGGGGGTGGTTTTTGTTGTGCCTGGTGACATATAAAGTGGCATATTCAAGATTGTTAGAAAGGATAGGGTCAAACCTATATATTCTTACCTCCAAGAAATAATCTCTTCTTTTTTGGGGGCATCATATCTGAATAAGTGAAAAATGGCATCAACAACTTCCAACAGTTGGTGCCAGGCAAACAAAAATTGATGGGATATGTTAATTAAAAACTGAAAACCAAACTACAATTTCACATCACTTTCTCATTATATGCAGTTGGAGGAGTGGTGGCGAGACAGGGTATACCTGACCAGCAGAACTCCTCTTGGGGTAAGCTCCATGTATGGAGCCAACAGGACCATGGAGAGCTTCTGGCCCCCTTGCTTGGGTAGCAACATTGAGAGAGCTGCCATCAGTACTTGGTACATGCTCAGATACTTTGAAGAACTTAGAAGGTACTTGAATTCTTGTCGTTTATGTAGCTTTGCAAAATTTAGTTGCATATAAAGTTGGGGGTGAGGGGTGGATAGGACCAATTTCTTTCTTCTTTTTTTTCTTTTTTACCAAAGGAGATTGTAGCCCTTATGGCCAGTATCTGAATGAGCATATGATCCTCCTAGATTGTGATCTGAATGTTTGCACCTGTCTCTATTTGTCAAAGACTTTTTCATGTTTGAATAATGCTTGATATGTATGTAGTATGTAAATTGCTAGAGTGCTTTCAATCTTTTTCCTACCCATTCTTGAATTCTCTCCATTGGAATAACACTGCATTGATAAGAAAATCAAATTCTGAAGTTACATGACTATTCAATAAACATCTCAATGCACATCACTACCCTTATACAGAATTACATATGTGCAATGTTGCGATGGTATTTTACATCAATGGCATTTTCTACATATAAAATAACAGGATTCATTATTCTTGTTCATACTTTCATAATAATCAATGTTATTGTGATCTCATAGGTACAGTATCCCTAACAAGATAAGTAAGACTGGTAACATGTTTCCTATTCTTATTGGTGGACGTCGGAGGGCCTAGGCTCAGCATTAGGCTGAGTTGAGAAACTTGTCACAATGTACCATGTCCGGGTTGGTCCTTGGACGTCCAATATAGCCGATGAGCCTTTTGCTCGCCAGCCACTGATCGCTTCAACAATAAATAAAAAGTTTAACTTTTAAAAATCCAATTTATCCAAATCTATATACTAAAAAAATTATATCTAATTTGAAAGAAAAAAAAAACTTAACAGAAGAGGCGTAAATATGCACTCCTGAATGATAAACGCCTATAAACCTAAACAACAAAACAACAACATGTCGTACCCCAATTTTGTTTGCATCCTCCCAGAGAAACTATCCCTGAAGAGCAGAGTAAGACAGGTAGCATGTTTCCTATGTCGTACCCCTATTTTGTTTGCCTCCTCCCAGAGGAATATCCCTGTTGAAAACAGTAAGACTGGTAACATGTTCTTCTCCATGGCCTATTTATATCTTTGTGTCCTTACAGAGAGAATATCCCTGTAGAGAAGAGTAAGACTGGTAAGATGATTTTCTCCATGGACCAGGCAAGATATATGTTCAATGGAAGCAGAGTACCAGGTGCAGAGGCAGACAAGCTTATCAACTTCTTCAAAACAGGTAATCTTAGATTTGAAAATATATATAGAATATAGCAATAGTTTGTCCGTTTTATATGGCCCTTATCACATTGTTATATACATGTAACATTCCTTTGTGTATCAAAAGATTTTAGGAAATATTTTACCTTGGATTTAGCTCCAGAAATCGTCTTCAGTGCACAGTGCATTTCAAGGAATAATCCTACCAGGGCCCTGTTGCATAAAAAACCATGTCAAGAATAAACCATATACTTAAACCATGTATGAATAGACCCCTCCCAAAACATTCTTTTATATTGTTAATCATGAATCCTCTCAAAAAATTCGAAAATTGGAAGTTTATTTAATCAACTTCCTATAATACAACTTATTATTATATTGTACAATGTACATGTGCAGTATGTGTAGTTGTAAGTAGTACATTTGATCATATTTGTTTCATTTATATTTGTTTTCTCTTTGTTTTTCTGTAGAGAGAGAAGGATCTTGCCCTAATCACATGCTTGTAAGCTACAACGGCCATCTTTTCAGGATTGATCCATTTGATAGTAGGGGGAAGCTTGTCAGTTCAAGAGAATTTGCAAGGTAATTCATTGTATGTTCATTTCTGAAGAATATTGGATGTATGTAATACTTTGGCTTCTTAATATATATATTTTCTTTTAATGTCTCCCTCTGTCTTTGTAATAATTTTCTTTTCAAAAATCCCCTTTTACCTCACTCCCTCTCTCTCTCGCTCCATTCTCTTTTATCTCTCTATCCTCTTACATCTTCATTCCCAGCCTCTCCCTATCTCTTCCTCTCACACAAACATAACTATATTTCATTCTTTCCCTTGATATCTTCCGCTTCAGATATAATCTCGACCCATTTCTTTGTGTGTGCTCTTGCTCCCCCTCTCTCCCTCCCCTCTCCCTCTCTCTCTCTCTCCCCCTCTCTCTCTCTCTCTCTCTTCTATCTCTCTCTCTCTATCTATCTATATGTATCTATCTCTCTCTCTTTCTCTCCCTCTCTCTCACTCTCTATCTATCTATCTCTCTATCTTTCTCTCCCTCTCTCTCACTCTCTATCTATCTATCTCTCTATCTTTCTATCTATCTATTATCTATCTATCTACATGTATCTATCTCTATTTTCTATCTATCTATCTATATCTCTATCTATCTATCTACATGTCTCTTTATATCCCGAGTACTAAGAATCTTGCAATCTGATTGGTCTAAACAAGGTCACATGATCAATGATAGATTTACCATCACTTCATGGCCGTGAGCTAGGGGTGTGATAGTACTTTTGTACATTACTTTTGTCACGATTGATAGTATTTTTTTGCTGCTGCCCCACTTGCCCATTGAATAAACATAGCAAAGTAGGTTACGTGAAATGTCAGTGTTGTAGGAGAACTTGGTAGATGCAAACTGATGGGAGTTGGAGTTGAACTTGATGGTCCAGGACCTTGGGCTTTGATAGTGGATGACATTTGGTGTAAAATTTACTTTAAATAGACCTTATTGCCGATGTGGGATATAAAACAAATATTAACCTCCTTTACTCGGGCAATGGATACAAACTATCATCACCTCGGTGATCTCGGGCTACTATCATCCCTCGCCTGCGGCTCGGGATGATAGTAGCCGATGATAGTTTGTACCATTACCCTCGTAGTCAGTTAATATTTGCTTAATCTATCTCTCTCTCTCTCTCTCTCTCTCTCTCTATCTATCTATCTAAGATCTATCTATCTCTCCCTCTCTCTCTTTCTTTCTTTCACATCATCCTTTAGTGTGCTTCCCCTTTTTTTATCTTTAAAATCTGAAATGTACCACTACCCATTATTCTAAAATAAAAGGAGAATCTAATTCCACCCTCTCCTCTTCATTTCCAGACAACTTCAGAATGTCAAGGATCGGAGCACCAAGCGAGGGCAGTGTATGTCCACACTGACTGCTGACGAGAGGAGCAGGTATGCCGAGAACCATAAGCACTTGAAGAGCCTTCATCCCGTCAATGAGCAACACATAAAGACAATTGATACAGCCATTGCCATGTTGGCGTTAGACGATTCTACACCCTCCACTTATACAGAGGTAAGAATATCTCTTGATTTCTCTGGAGTACTATATTTATGTCTCTTCGATTTTGTTGAGTACTAATTTTTATAGAACAGTTACAATTTTAAGAACAGGTATAATGCATTAGATATGGATGAAATATTGTGTATTATACAACACCTACACATGTGTAGATCCTTGTCATTTGATTGGATGATTGTTGGTCACATGATATTCAATAAATAATACTATTGCACGACTGTGCATTTTTGGTTATATTCGCCGTGCATTTTTGGTTATATGCAGACTGCGACGCGTACGTACCTCTCTGCCTTGCATGTATCCCATTGTTATTAGCTGCGCGCATCTGACGCGGAGACAATCTGAATGTAATCGAGAAGGCCTGACTCCAACTTTAATTTATCTTTAATATAAGGAGCAAGGCATAATTTGTTGAAAGATGTTGTATAAAACAAATAATGAATGTTTTTCATTCGTTCAATAGTGCAAATATTTTCATTCGTTGAAAGATTAACGTTAATTCTATTCAACTCGGCTGACGCCTCGTTGAATAGAACGTTAATCTTTCAACTCATGAAAATATTCGCACTATTGAACTCATAAGCATTCATTATTTGTATATTAATATTTGCTCTTTCTACTCATGCATCTTATATTGTTTAAAGGTAAAGGCCAGTTTTAGAAACGCCCCTCTCTCAAAAAATGAAATGGAAGCTCTTATTACCAATCATGTGAAAGAATATGTTTTTACTGATACGTGATGATACAAATTTTGCCGGGAAACCGCCTATTAATTGATATATTTGGTAAATTATCATATCTATCCAGACTGGATAGATATAGGGTAGTCCCATATACATCTTTCTGTGTACAGTGCTTGTAACTTTACCAAGACTGGGCCAACTTTTTTATCATTTTGATGATCCCAGAACCTTGCAGTACACACCAATACTTATATGCTTGATGATCAACCTTTTCTGATCGATTCAACAACGTTTCTTTCACTGTGGCCCTTTGATCCCTCAACCCAACGAAGGCATATGAATTTTTGAATTTATTAAACTGATCACTATATCAAGTTTAGTCAATAAAATTATGTATAAACTGAACTTAGGCAGAGCCATATATTTTTTGAGATACAGTCATATTCATCTTGTTTTATAATATGTTAGCTTCCAATGCAGGTTTAAGTCATCTGTTCAACCTAGATTTGAACCCATAAGGCTCTACCGGATATGGCACGGTAAACCACGGCAAAAATTGGCAACTGTGTGCAACAGTGGTCCTAAGCATTTTCACTTAGCTCTGTGTTATAAATGTGAAGCGTGTTACTCTTTACTGGTACTTTATCATTTTAAAAAACGCTGCTTTTGCAATGTCATATCTGATGGAAGCTTTTCATTGTAAAAAAAAAAAATCTGCTTCCCAATATTGATACATGCTGTATGCATGTATATGGCATAGATCCACAATTTGTTCTTCAGATTATAAATCCTATGAAATTATTTTCTTCCAATTTGTTTTGGCTTTTGCAGCTTGTCCAAGCTGCAGTCAGTGGCAGAAACATCCACAATCACTGGCTGGACAAAAGTGTTATTCTGATGGTCAACAAGAATGGCTCCCTTTCCTGCGTCAGTGATGTAAGTTCCAATAGGTTAATAATACAGTCAAACCTGCTTTAGTGACCACCTGTCTACAAAGACCACATTTTGTGTTTCCCTTGAAAATGGTTTCTCATTGAAACATGTACTAAAGGAACCCGTCTACAAAGACCACCTGTCTACAGTGACCACTTTTTTGTGTTTCCCTTGGGCGGTCGCTATAGACAGGTTTGACTGTAATAATGATAACAATAATGGATAAGAATGGTAAGGCGCCACATGCACTTGAAATCAAATACTGAAGGTGCACTAGTGCAAAAGATGAAACAACATGAAACACAAAACTACCATTGGAGTAGAATACAACATATGAAAGAGAAAAAAAGAAGAATAAAGGACGAATATAAGCCAAACCAAACAGGTACAAATCAAACAGAGAAGTGTACAAACTTTAAATCCACAAACTTTTGTGAACTATTATATTCATTAGTTAAAAAAACGAAAAAATTTGCATAGTGAAAATTTTAACCCAAATCTAACAGATTATTGTTGGTGGTAGTTTTTTGCATTTTGAAACTCTTACGAATTAGAGAAGTTTGATGTTGTGATGTCATTATTTTGTAGCACCAACATGGACCACTCACAAATATAGAAACAGTTTCTGGTTTACAACTTGATATATGAACTTTATTAGCCAGGGAGGTAGGCTAGTACTTCAGTGAATGATCGAGAATAGAAATTTATGAAATTAGAATGAAGTAAGCATTTCTTCTTCTTTTCATTGTCATATCTTCTTCTCAATGACACTCACATGTGTAATATACTACTAAGTATGTATTTCAATATTTGACTTTTAATTTTGTATATATATCACAGGGCCCATGTAGTATGTGATTATGTGACCTGTATAATTACATTTTAAAATGAATTTATAGCTTTTTAAGTGTACTCCTTGAAATAGCGACATGATATTATGTGTACCTTTTTTAACCTTTTCATTTTGTTTTGAACCTCACAGCATGCTCCATTTGATGCAATGATATGCGTTGAAATGATCTACTGGGGCTACCAAAAGATGGAAAAGAATGGAGGAATATGGCCAGTAAGTAAAGAGCATGTCAGTTCATATGAAAACACAGATTGCAGGGAGGAAAATATGCAAGAGTCCAAGGCCTGTATTCGACCATTTAGTTAGACCCGACTTGAGTCTAAAATAGTGTTTCACAAAAGAATAACTTAGAGCTCAGACTAATTATTGTAACTGCAAATTCTTCAGTCATAACCACTAAAAAAAAATTTAAAAAAATAATTGTGATTTAATAATTGAAGAGATTTAAATTAACTTTGTACCAGTGTCATTGACCTTCAGTTTGTTCAAGAGAGAAATACTGAAAATATTTTATCAAACTTGTTCAGCCATTAGACAGGTTTGAATATTTTTTTAAGCCATTGAAGAGATTTTTATTACTCAATTTGAAGCATTAAATAGATTTTAAACAACTTTTCAAAGAGATTGTTAATATCGAAATGTCAAGTCTATCCAAAAATTTGTAATCAGTATTATCATTTTCATTAAAATTGTCTGGGCATTTATACCAGTGTCATTGACCTTCAGTTTGTTCAAGAGAGAAGTAGGTCATAGAGCAAGTCAGGTAGCTTGATTGACAGGATGTTTATAACACAGGACATACCTGGTGTGAAAGTCACTCAAGCTGGTATGTAATTTACAGATAAAAGTTGTGTAATTTACACTGATAGAATGTGCAATAATAGCATGCTTGTAAATTACAGGATGGAAGAAATCTACATGAAATTACTGAGGGGTTGATTTCTTGGCTAAGATTTGTCAACAAGACGAATGTAATTTACAAGGAACCGGTTAGCACCGGATGTCAAGCCTTGTGCAGTTTATCATCTATGCTAAAGTTCAAAAGTTCATTGCAAATCTAAATCGAGTATATAAATGTCCCCAAATTCAAAGAATGAATGCATAAACTGTATATATGCTATTTCTATGATTTTCTTGTTCTGTCCTTGTTTTGTTTTTTATTCAGAAAACATAACATGATATGGTGCAATATAAAACATTAATTTATATAAGTACGGTATATTATTATTATTATTATTATTATTATTATTAATTTACAAATACAAGAGTTTAAAAAAATGCTATGGAGACCAAATATTTGTTAGTTCTATATTGTAACCCCTAATTCCTTCTTTCATTTTTCTTTCTTTCTTTCTGTCTCTCTGTTTTTATATATTTATCCATATATTTGTTCATTTGTTTATCAATATAGTTTCATTTTATGTTTCATTTTTTATTTGTTTCTTTGAACAGGATTCAGACTGTGAGGTCAGGGGTGATTTAGCCCAGCCTCAAGAACTAGTCTTTGTTACAGACTCAGCCATTGAAGATGCAATTGTAACAGCAGAGGAAACTCATTACAGAATGGTAAGTGTGAACAACACAGGTTTGCTGCACTTTGATTATTTAAGCATTCTTTCAATCTTGCGGCATGAGTTAATTTGTTGAAAATATACTTTTCTGCTGAGTTTAAGCCAGAGTTTTCTTAGGCTTAGGATTCGGTCTATTATGATCTTAAGTGGACACAAATGTAGAGTCCAGTCTTGAAACCTTGCATGTTTGTGGGGATTGTCATATGAACGTTACAGATATGAAAAAGAGGCAGAGCGTAGTGTCAAACCTAAAGTTTCAAAAGCATGAAGTGTTGGTGAATTTTACAAATGATTTAGATTAGCGGATTAATAATAGAATCATTTGAATGAACTCTAAATTTTTGTCATTCACAAAGGAATTTCATTCATTCAAAGTGGCTGTTGTTAAAATTTGCAAAAGTTTCATGACTTGTGTTCGTGAAACCTCTGGTTTTGCAGTAATCCCATACGTACTGTAATACAGTTGTCTTTAAATACATACATGTATACTGTCTCTGTCCTACCCCCTTTACTTTTACACATTCTTAGCTCCCATCTCTCTCTTGTTTTGTATTCCTAGGTGGATAATATAGATATTTTTTGCAACTATTTTCTAATCTTGGGCAAGGATTAAGGGGCAATTAAGCTTCCATCTATTTTTTTAAAAATCCTAGATTGATGGTCTAGATTAACTTTGCGGCAATTTTCTAATCTTGGGCAAGGACTGGTGCAATTAAGTGCCCATCCATTTCTCTCTTTTCTATTCCTAGGTGGATAATGTACATATTCAATGCATCTATTTTCTGAACATGGGCAAAGACTGGTGCAATTAAACTCCCATCTATTTATCTTTATATTCTTAGGTGGATAATGTAGACATTCTTTGCAGCTTTTTTCTGAACCTAGGCAAGGACTGGTGTAAGCAGTATCGTATCCATCCAGATTTCTTGTGTCAGCTGGCCATTCAGCTTGCATACTACAGGATGTATGGAAGGTAACATTTCTTCTCGTTTAATTCTTGCTCCCTACGGTTTTGTCCTTGTTTATTTGTTACTTATTTAAAGGGAGTGTAGCATGGCAAATACTGGTTAACGCCATCTACGTCTTCTTTTGGACAACTGCACGCAAACGAATGGACTTAATTCTCTATTCGGTCAGCGCGTGCTAGCGTTCGCGAAACAGACCGAAGTTCTCCTCACGCTTCGTCATTTATTTATTCAGTTTTTGCTTATGTCCATAATTAATTCATTCATTTGCTCTACAAACAATTAAATCTAAGATCTTCTTCCTTTCAGGCCTGCTGCAACATACGAGACGGCCACCACAAGGCAGTTCAACCACGGTCGAACAGAGACCTGTAGGTCATGCTCTTCAGAATCACTCGCTTGGTGCAAGGCAATGGTGGATCCCAATGCAACAGTGAGTTTCAAAAAATTGTTGTTAAACATTCACTGTAGTCATTGTTTTTTTGTCTTCTTCTTCTTTCTTTCTTTGTATCTTTACAGCACAGTATAGTGCTATAAAGATGATTATATCATTATATTTAGATCATAACCATCAACTTTTTAAGGGGAGAATGTACTGACCTAATTATAATTCAATTTCAATCAGTATATCAGAAATTGTATAATATGGACTGATATGAAGAGGTTCTCATTTGTTGGGGAAGGGTGAAAAGCAGCTTTGATGCATTGGGGGAGGGGGGGGGGGCGGCATTGCTATGATGTCCTTCCCTGTCCCCCAACCTACAGGTATTGACGTCCCCGTGGGCATTTATTCAATCGTTGACAGCACATACATGTATTGTATAGGTTCATTCATGTGACAAAGTTAAAACATGTGACTTCCTGCTGGATACAGAAAGCAGAGCAAGCTGAACTCTTGTAGGCAGCATACCTCAAGCACTTCTCCTTGATGAGTGATGCTATTTAGAACAGAGGATGTGACAGACATCATCCATAACACAACATTAATCTAGAATGTTATTTTTATGACTATTATTCTGCTTGCAGAAAGCAGAGCAAGCTGAACTCTTGAAGGCAGCGTACATCAAGCACTTCTCATCGATGAGTGATGCCATGCAGAACAAAGGATGTGACAGACATCTCCTAGGCCTCTACTTCATCTCAGATGAGATGGGAATTCCCCCTCCAGATTTTTTCCTAGATCCAGGGTTCGTCAAAAGGTAATGAGGTCAAGGTTCATTGGCCAAAGGTCAATTTTTTAATAAATTTGTTTGAAAGCATGGATTGATGAATGTTGTCTTAGCTCAGAGGGGAATGCCACCCCAGACATCTTCTTAGGTCTAGGATTGTTTAAAGGTAATGAGGTCAAGGTTCATGAGCCAAAGGTCAAGTGGCTATATGTTAAATACATTGTTATGAATGTACAGATACAATCATCTCTCAGATGAGATGAAATTCCACCTCCAGACATCAGGACCCTGTTGCATAAAACTTACCTGATGCCCCCATAGTGGGTTTCTGAATCTCGCATATATTTAGGTTTCCTGGCTGCATGCGTACAACCATAGACATGTTTTCTTGAATGTACTCTGCTCACTGTTTTTCAATCCGGTGGAGGAGGGGGTAACTTCATTTTATCTACCAGACTATCAGGGTACAAGCCAATCCTTGGTCTGGTCCCCACCCCCAATATTAGGTTTCTGAATCTCGCATATATTTAGGTTTCCTAGCTGCATGCGTACAACCATAGACATGTTTTCTTGAATGTACTCTGCTCACTGTTTTTCAATCCAGTGGAGGAGGGGGTAACTTCATTCTATCTACCAGCCTATCAGGGTACAAGCCATTCCTTGGTCTGGTCCCCCCCCTCCCCCCATATTAGGTGTCTAAGTCTCGCATATACTTAGAATTCCTGGCTGCATGCGTACGACCATAGACATGTTTTCTTCAATGTACTCTTCTCACTGTTCTTCATTCCAGTGGTGGAGGGGGTAACTTTGTTCTATCTACCAGCCTATCAGGGTACAAGCCATTCCTTGGTCTGGTGCCACCCATGTGTCAGGATGGATACTTCCTCAGCTATCGCATCCTCAGTGACAAGTAAGTACCGGGCAATCATTTGCTAGCTGATAAGTCATGGGACTATAGACCTCTTGGTATGTTGGTGATTCAACACCTGGTATGGTGGCGACCTGGGCTCTGGGCTTTACCTTGTCACAGATATAGGGCTAAGATCAGGGTTGCCATTGGGTCTAGGTTAGGTTTTAATGTAGGTTTAAAGTGAAGTATAATAGGAATTCAGTTAGGTTTGGAAATTGTCACTGTCACCTGAGAGTAATTGTCACCGGAGTATTGGTCTTACAAACAGTTTGGGGTTCAAATCCCTACCATGGCACTTAAGTCTATTGAAAAGACGTTCATCCACATTTTGCCACTCTGGACATAGATTAAAGGAATGGGTACCTGGTGAGAAGAAATTCCTTGAATGCTTGAGCACCTCATCATTATTGTGGTAGATCAGTATTAATAGTACTCCGTTCTTTGCACCCTTTTTACAATTCAATTTATTATTTCATTTAAAAAAAAAAATCACATACAATATATATACATTGAGAAGTGTACTGGATCATTAGCACCCGATAAAGCCAATAGCTTGAGGGAAGTGGGTGGACCCATAACATAAATGACAAATGTGGAAAATACAAAACATTAAAATTCACAATATAACAAAATGCAAGACGTAAACAAGACATTAAAAACTAAAAACACAATTATAATACAGAACAACATAATTGATATGGTACATTGTAATTGTATGCATCAGGGAAGTCATTTATATGTGGCAAGAAGACGCTACTTGAATTTCGATATGAAAGAATTAAGAGTGGTCGCATTTTTAATTGAGTTTTCAATATTGTTCCATAATTCACCTCCTTTTTGTTGTATAGAATTTACCTTTTGTAATTTTAAACGTGGAGGTTCCCTTAGGAAAGAACATTTCATAAATCCAACTACTGCATACATATATATTATTTGAGCATGTCATGTTCATGATGATTGTCATGTGACTCTCAATGAAACACGAGTTTTATGTTTTGCCTAATACAATTTTGTGTGTACATGTATATATATCTATTCCTTGGAAAAACAAATTTTACCACCATGCTGTCCCAGCCAGTCCAGCTAAACCATTATGGTATATATACACCTTCCTTAAACCATTAGGGTAATACTACCTTCCTTAAACCATGAGGGTATACATACACCTTCCCTTAAACCATTAGGGTATACATACACCTTCCCTTAAACCATTAGGGTATACATACACCTTCCCTTAACCCTAATAAGGCCGGGCTATTTGAGTTCTTAATACGGCCGGGGGCCATTATGGCCCCCCCTTAAGATCTCGGCCGTGAAACGGCCGATCGCCCGAAAATTTGCATGCATGTCAAGTGAAGTGTATAGAACACTATAGCAATTTCAATTTTTTGAAAAATTACTCATTTGCATATTTATGGTAAATTATGCAAATAAGGTCAAAAATTCATATTTTTACCCATAAATCATATATTCTTCATATTTAAGCTTTCTTTTCCACTACATATATTTGTTAGACCATTTGGAATAATAATACGAAAAAAATTTGGAAAGCTAGGTTATTCCTTATGTTATCTCTTGTTTTGATAATTTCTTATGTATTTCATTGTTTTTTTAACTTATGTATTTTATTGTTTTTGTTGTTTTATTTCATTTCTAACTATAATTTAACTATTTTGACCCCAAAACAAACACCTAAACTTTAAACAAGACCAAATAACCAATGTTTTATCTCTTTTAGGAAAAATGATATTTCCATATGTTTTGTACACAAATCACGAAAATGAGCGATTTTCGGGCCGACATGTAAAGACAAAAGGTCACGTGACTTTGTAACGGTAGGTCCGATTTTCAAAAAATTGTTCTAAAAGATGCGCAAGACTCGAAAGAATAAAGTCATGAAGCGGCGGGCGTCATCCGTATGCGTTCCCGAACAATCAGAAAAATCGTGGAGGGGGCCATGATGGCCCCGGCCTTATTAGGGTTAAACCACGAAGGTATACATACACCTTCCCTTAAACCATGAGGGTATACATACACCTTCCCTTAAACTATGAGGGTATACATACACCTTCCCTTAAACCATGAGGGTATACATACACCTTCCCTTAAACCATGAGGGTATACATCCACCTTCCCTTAAACCATGAGGGTATACATACACCTTCCCTTAAACCACGAAGGTATACATACACCTTCCCTTAAACCATTAGGGTATACATAACCTTCCCTTAAACCATGAGGGTATACATACACCTTCCCTTAAACCACTAGGGTATACATACACCTTCCCTTAAAACATTAGGGTATACTTAACCTTCCCTTAAACCATGAGGGCATACATACACCTTCCCTTAAACCACGAAGGTATACATACACCTTCCCTTAAACCATTAGGGTATACATAACCTTCCCTTAAACCATGAGGGTATACATACACCTTCCCTTAAACCACTAGGGTATACATACACCTTCCCTTAAAACATTAGGGTATACATACCCCATCTCTGTTAAAATGCTTTGTGCAAATAGAATATGAAACAGAATTTCGCTGATAATAAGCAAGATAATTCCTAGTTCTCATTTTTTCTTCTTCCAGGATTGAGTTCGCTGTGGTGACATGCAAGAACAGCACAGAGACAGACAATCATGCAATGTTCAAGAATATAACTCAGTCTCTCATACAGATTAGAGAAATTACTATGCAGACTGCTTCGAAACTATGAGCCCGGAATCATCACCAGCCTTTGCATCGTCCATTTTCTTTCTTTTTGTTGGTCAGTGAAGTGGCCAACAAGTGTGCAATGTTCAAGAACATCATGCATTCTGTCATACAGGTATAAGAAATCCCCATGCAACATGCTTCTATAAAACTATAATAATAATAATATTCCGCTTTTATATAGCGCCCAATACATCGATTCAACGATGTGCCTAAGCGCTTTACAGATATATTATTACCCCGGTCATCAGAGCAATGATTGAGTTTATCTCCACAAATCAATCATATCTCCTTCATTCAATAGTTACATTACAATAAAAAGTAAATTGCAATTAATTGTTATATTACATATTAATACAAAGCATGATAAGATACAATTAATTGCAGCAAGATGGAAGATACAAGAGATCTTTATGATTGATTGTAAGTCGATATTTATGCTACAGAATTGTCACTACGGTTTATTCTGCTGTTTGTCAATGAGTAAAGGGACTGACTATCACTCAGTGTACAACAACATTGCCCAGTCTTGTATAGGTACAAGAAATCACTATGCTGGCTCAAAATTGATATTAGCAATCGATCTCTTCATGCTGTGATTCTTACACACGTTGAAATAATTAGGAACACTTGCTCAAGCATTACTGCATCAGCAAGCATTACTGCATCAGCAAGAATATACCACCCTTTTTCCAAGATAATACTCGAGCATGCCTGACTTTGACTGTAGAGGTGTTGTAGTCGAGTGGTTTGAGCACTTGACTTGAAATGCAAAGGTCAAGGGTTTTGATCCCCGACACAGCACTAATGTCATTTGGCAAGGCATTAATCTACATTTGCCACTCCATACCCAGGAGAGAAAAGGGGACCTGGTGAGATGACGATAGCCTTTGTGTTAGTAAATGCTATTTGCCCTCACGGTGACCATATGGTAGGAATACTCCCTAGTGAGTGGAGACGGTGCACATTGTGCGTGAATGAATCTGATGACCGGGGTAATAATATCTGTAAAGCGCTTTAAATAGATACGCTATTTCATATTAAGCGCTATGTAGATCCAGATCATTATTATAATTATTATAAATGTGATCACAAAGACTTGAAAAATCAACCTGAAACGATTTCCAATAGCCATGTGCATCACCTTTTAAAATGTGCAATTATTACAATGAAATACAAATTTGTATTACATAATGCCAACATGTTTTCTGTATGCAATCCAATAGGCTATTGAAAGTGCCCTTAAGTTTGTTTTCTGGGAGTATATACGGTCATGTTCATGGTTCAGTTGCCGGGTATGTTTATGTGAAAACCAGTCATGGTATCGTGAGCCTAGATACTTCAAGGTGCTCAAAATCCTTACCATAATTCTTTCAAGGAGCCTTTGGAACCATAAATATAGTGTTTTTTCAGGAAAGTTTGTACATCATAATACAACAAATATGTATACCATGCCTTGTTATTATTCCCTTCTGTATTCCAAACAAAGATATTATTCAAATATACAATGACACCTGAGGATCTAGATAAAACTATTCGCATCGAAGGAACATCAAATAGTACTATTGATGTTCCTAAGTGCGAGTAGTTTTAGCTTGTTCCGAGAATGAGTCATTGTATATTTGTTTTATATCCCTTCCACCTGTATCATTCCTTGGACACTTCTGTAATAACATGTACCCATGGACTCCATGATGTACCGAAAGAAATAAAAGAAAATTGCACGGCTCAAATGAAACATTGAAGGATGTAAAATATGTTTAGCTGGCGCTATAGAGTACCGAAGCTGTGACGTCATAAAAATCTATTTTTGGAATTTCTCAATTTTGTCTTCATTTTTCGAAAGACCACCAAAAATAATGTGCAAATGTCGAAAACCAATTGAATAGGTTAAGTATTGGCTGAGATATGACCATCTGAATAAAGATTGCCTATGGGAACTCAGTGTTATATTGCTCTGGCTCCTAATGTTATGAGCCAGAGCAATATAACACTGAGTTCCCATAGGCAATCTTTATTCAGATGGTCATATCTCAGCCAATACTAAGCTATTCAATTGGTTTTCGACATTTGGACATTATTTTTGGTGGTCTTTCGGAAAATGAAGAAAAAATTGAGAAATTCCAAAAATAGATTTTTGATGACGTCACACTTCACCACTCTATACAGGTACTGCAGTAGTGTAGTGCAGTTACTGCGGCTCAGCGTAAATTGCACGGCATGAGCGCCTTGACACCGCTGGAGTTGCCCTCTGGAGGCATTTGAAATCCCGTACGCTCGCTGAATTTTGCCAGTTTGGGGGGGGGGGGCGGGAAAACGAATAGTTCACCTTTTCCCTAGGGAAAAGGTGAACTATTCGTGATGTCAGCATTCCTAATGCAACAATCTTACGATAAGGGATATAATACTTGATTTTTTGTAGCCTTATCTTCATCTATCTATTCTCTACATCATTATATCCCAGTCACATGCCAGACCAACTCCAAACCGACAAATTCTTGGCTATTGGGGGTCATGTAATATGCTGCGAGACTGGTGTCGGTCTCGGTGGCCTGACTAAGGCGTAATAGTACTTCAACTCTGCTGTAAAATTGTTTTTTATATGTAAATTTGTACAGTTACAACTATTGGATTTTACATTGTAATTGCACATTGGGCAATGCTAGTTTATCACTTCACCTCAATTTATTTCAGGGTGTGTCTTTTAGCCTTATCCTCCTTTCTGTATTTTATACATGTACATCAATAAGACTTCACTTTTGCTGTAAATTCCTTTTAAATGTTGGAAATTTGTGAAGTTAAGGTGAAAGCCATTATATGTCTTGAAAATATGATTAGTAATTGATTATTGATAATAACCAATGCTTATTTTGATTGATTAATAATAAAAGTTGTAAATGCATTCAGTTTATGCACAGCCTGATGCACCCATAACTGAGATACTATACATGTATATTCGATCTTTATATTATGTTTGTCTGTTTTTTGTTTTACGAAATGCCAAATGAAATAATAAAATAATAATAATCACAAAAAACTATAGGTCTGAAATAATGTAGATGTTATGAAAAATTCTCATGTATATTATGGGCTGTTGCAAATTTATTGGAATATGCTAGGCTGCAAATTTACCTTTTTCAAATTCCATTTTTAATATGATTTTTGGAGAAACTGTCTGTGAATCATTTTGAATTGTTGATCATGTAGTAAATATCAATGTTTTAACCCTGTTATCACTGTGTCTCAATAACGAGTTGAGCTATGAACTTCAAACTTGGTAGTAATGTGCATCACCATAGTGAGGCAAATTGATAAGATTTGGGCAAAAAAAGGTTAATTGTCGAGCGTCAGCAAGTGAATTTACATGAAGTTAAAGTGGTTTTTTTTTTAAACCTTGTTATAGCCAAATCAATGACTATTTAAAGCTATTTTTGCTGTGAACTTGAAGCATGTAACTAGTATGATCAGGTCGAAGGACAAAGGTCGTATAGATCAAAAGACATTTGAGTATAGCCTTTTTGTTCTCATTGTGATATTCCAAGAATAGTTCAAGCCATGAACTTAACTGTACTTGGGCAGAGGTATATTGGAGACACAGTTGCATTTGTCTTGTTCAAGTATTCATCGTAAATTTGTTTCTGTCATAATTCCATTTTTCTCACAAGTAGATGATGAACACTTTTGAACTATTTTACATTTTCTATCAAGTTTGAAATTATTTGATATAATCTGCTTATTGTTTTGTGATTATTTCATTTTTGTCCCTTCTTGAACTAAATATGTTAATAGGGAAACTGGAAATTGAATGATGTTATTACTGCTGCAGGGATACTATTACTGCTGCACGGATATTGTATTTTAGGGAATTTGGAATTGTAGAAAGTTTAGGCATCATTTCTTGGGTGTACTACTCATGCTCCTGCAACAATTGCTCTGTGGTCAATATCCTACACTAACTAAATTCCTTCACTTCAACTCCGGATCAAACATTAAACCCAACCCTAAACCTAATATAAAACTGGCTTGCAACCCTGACCATATAACTTTTTCAGTGAAAAAAAAATCCCTGAGCAATTGTTGCTGGACTTTATGTTTGCACATCCATTTCTTGTTTGCTATTGTATTGCATTACTCTGATATTGAATTATTTGTTGGAAGTTTTATGAATAAAATTGTGAAGTATTCTATAAAAAAAGCTGTAATGCGCATTGTCTGTAAATTGCACTTTTTAGATTTTTATTATGAAGGCAACAGACACACAGAGTTGGAACATGCATGGGGCGGATTACGGGAAACTTTTACAAGAAAAAAATGTAGAAGTATGATTGTTGAGTGTTGGCCAAACACGAGAAAAGGCAAATGAGTTGAGATGAAGAATAAGGAGAGACACTGAAAAAAGACGGGACAAAGAAAGTTTGTTTCATAAAGATATGAGAGAGAGAAGCGAGGAAGAAAGAGGGAGAGGGGAAGGGGTGGGAAATGGTGCAGCAAAAACGCGCATAGACCACTTTCTTTTTCTGTAAAGACTTCATAAAATTCTGGTTTATTGTCAAAGCAATGAAATCATTTTAATCATTTTTCAACGTGGCTTTCCATTCGAGATGTCTCATGTTCTAATAAATCTATAGACATCATAAAATCTTCTTATCAATCTATTTGAGGAACATTCACAATGCACACGTATTTAATTAAATTCTTTCAAACTGGATCTGAAACGGTTCATGACTGAAAAGCAAGTTCTTGTGAACTTGACTCCATCTTCTTTGGCTTTAGATTTCAATTTTTTACATTTAAAGTTTTAATTTAATTTTAATTTCTTCTTCTCCATACAGAATGGTCCCCTCTTGTGCAAATACGTTGCATTCATTAAAATAAAAATGTATGAGCCAGTGTAATAATCAAAAGCTCTTTTGGAAGCGCATGAGAACATTGATAAATATGTGTTCTGTGGTATACAAGAATCAAGTATTATTATTAACCTTGATTCATTATTGAGTTCTTTGATATATGAAACAATGCAAAAAACCTTTTTTGCCACTCTCCAGCGTTCACATAATGAAATTGAACTACTTATCACATAGCTATACATTTTTATAATTTTCCACATGTCAATAGTGGGATAGTCCATATAACAATCAAATATCGTGCTGTGGGATGTTGTAATAAGACTTTCTGCAGGTTAGCTCTGATGATGATCACTGCCTCCCGATAGAGATATAGGATCATACTACCGGTTGTTGTCACAAAACTTTCTGTAGCCTAGGTTAGCTCATATTACGATGACTTCTTCCCAACAGACGGATATAGTATCCAGCTATTGGATGCTGTCAGAAGACATACAGTTTTCCACATCTGAATGGGGAGATAGTCTATAAAGATCAAGTTTCATGTTGTGGGACTTTGTCATAAGACTTTCTGAAGGTTTGCTCGAATGGTGATGACTGCTTCCCGATCACCTTCTTTCTCAGCTAATGCCAATGCTCTCTTGTATATGGCTCTTGCTTCTTCCTTCAGACCTACAGACAACGGAATAAACAAGGACAAATACTTATAAAGACAACGTTTTTGACTAGGTTACAGTGGCATATGGGGGAGGAGGTGTACAGGGGTATTTGCCTCCCTCCCCATCACAAAGCAAATAGAGGACACGAGTTGCAGGGAAAGTGGATAGAAAAGAGGGAATAAGTCAAGATGAAATGGAGATAGGATTGGAAGGCTGTAAAGAAAATGAGCAAGATAAATAGAAGACTCATAGGCATTCACATAGTTGTGGATATGTTTAGTATAGAAAAGAGAGTCAGAAAGTAACAGAGGGAAAGCAACATGAAAAGTAGAGGATGTGAACCCTTCACCACACCCCCTCATTCAATGGCCGTGTTAGCCATGGCACCAATGTCCCCTCAACGTTTGCACCTTTTCACCCATGCCACAGTGTACACGACTGCTAGGTAGGCTGTATGTTTTCACAACTGTTTTGAGCAGCTCCAACACAACTAGTCTAATGTTCTATTAAAAAGCTACAGAATGGAGGAAAGGGCTAGTAAACTTCTCATGTCCTAAATAGAGGCCCTGAATTTTTGCTCACTGCACAAGAAAGATACATGTTACAATATGATTTTCACATTCCTATTACCTTAACTAGGTTGTATATGTTTGCAAATGTTTTGAACAGCTACCCAAAACTGGTCTAAAGATCTATTGAAGCTACAAAATGGAGAAAAGGGCTCGTAAACTTCTTATGTCCCAAATACAGGTCCTGAATTTCCACTCACTGTACAAGAAAAGATGTTTACATTCCTATTTACCTTTATGCATCTTGATTGAAGCCAGATTACAGAGGATGGTTGATAATACTGCTGGGGACGATTTTTCGGCCAGCTCTACTGCTCTTTGAACGTGCTCTATAGCATCATCGCGATGACCTCTCATATCACAGATGGTCCCGAGGTCATTCAGCAAAACAACTGTCTGTGGTAAGCAATGGAAGAATGGATAGATTTGTTATACCTTCAAAATGATAATAGACATGGGTGATAATTTATACATATTATTTAAGGGACATGGAATTTTCAAGTCTTTGACTAAAGACATAACTCTATTCATTTTATTAATTATATTTATTTCAACTGAACTGTTTACTATTATGCAGCAAAACAAACAAACAAACAAAACATACCCAGACTGTGATATTGAAATTATATCATGCCCCTCGACTCAGGCCTCTGGCATAATCTAATAAACACCACTGGTAACAGGATTAATCAGAGGAACATTTTAATTTGTTTGTTGTTTGTTTGTTTTGCTATTTTTTTGCTGTGATATTTTTAGAGGTAATCCATGACATTTGAGACCTCTATTTTGCTTGTAAGAGATATGTTTTACTTTCATCCAACTGGATATGATGAGCCAGATTTCATGTTCCTGGGAAATATTACTGTCTGGCAAAAAGTTTGACCCCCCACCCACCCCCACCCTTTCAAACAATCCTGGATCTATCCCTGTAAATGTCCTGAAAAGTATTATATTCGCAACCATCCAACATATATTTACAAGCAAATTATTGCATACATACCTGTGGGTGTGGTGTACCATCAACCTTGAGGTCACTTTCACAGATCTCTAAGGCTCTCATGTACATCCTCTCTGCCTCAGCTAGGCTGTTGGTAGCACCCAGGAACCTTGCATAGGCATCTAGGCACATACCTAGCAGGGACTTCAGGTTCATAATCTTGGCATGGCTGTAGAGAAAATAAAAGAAGGGATTAAGACACTGACATACAGCAAAATACATCATGAACAAGGGTAGATCAATACCATAGTTTTGTTACTGAATATTCTGTAATGCATATTTTTGTCAGAGCTTCATTATTTCAGATTTTCTGGTAACTTCGCAATTCAACAAATATTTCACCGCACAGTTTCAGAACATTTCCCCTTCAAATTGTCTGCATCTTTAAAGTTATCGTAATCTGAATTGCAGTTGTGAAATTCATGACCCTTTGTGGCTTCATTTTGAGCCCTAAAAGGGAACTTCATGATTTGTGTATACAAACCACATGGAAATTGTAACATTTATCATCAAACTGTCCTTTGTTCAATCTGGATATTGATCCAGATGGAAGCCCTGGGTAGCAGAACTCAATAATGAAATTCATAGAGATCTCAAAAATAGAAGACATAATAAAATGGGTTCTAGGACAATTACCCCTTGGGCAATCACCCCACGGCCAATTACCAGCAGGAAAATTCCCCCACAGGAAGATTAACCCCGTGGACAATTACCCCCGAGGACAATTACCCCGAAAAACAAAACAAAAATCTTTTATTAAAACCAATTTATTATCAGGGTGGACTTCCCCCTTAATGAACAGGGGGATTGTGGGTGGGGTTAATTTCCAGGGTTAATTGTCCTTCGGGGGTTATTGTCCTGATACGAATAAAATGTTATCAACATTAAAGATACTATGTCCCTTTTGCAGCCAACATCAAATTCTGTAGAACTTTGCAGGAATTATGAATATGTCATGTATGTCCTATCTGTGAAATTTAAACGTTAGCAGTGTCCTAATATTCAAATTATGCAAGGAAACCCGTTTACTTGCTAGACTTCACTGTCAGACACTATTGAGTGACTGACTGGCTTTTTCATCTTTGGTAATAACATACATAAAATGAGCTGTAAAGGGTACATGAGCATTTGTCTACATCAATAACCCACTTCTTGTAATGGCCAAAATTAAACTGATTGAATCTTTGCGCAGCATAAAACGTACGACCATTCGGTACAATGGTCTGAAAAATCAGACTATTACTTACTGGCTCTATAGCTCCTAAGTCGATTCGACAACTAATAGTCGTTATTTTCCCACTTAAAGACATTTTCAAGCCCCCTGTTTTTTAGGGAAGTTCTAAATTAGTATTGTCTTTCAAATGCCGTTGGAATTTAACCTTTTCATTTTTGTTGGCCTGCAAATGGGACATAGTACCTTTAATACATGATATTAATCTTCAAATGGAACAAAAGGTATGAAGCAAATGATCACCTTTCTTCTGTGGAATCATCAGGTGTATCTATGAGAAGCTTCTCTGATGTTTCAATGCACCACTTGAACCCTACATCTGCCTCATCATTTCTGTTTGTGGATTGAAAGCAAGGGAGATCTCACACTTATTATAAACTTCTGAGTTTGTTTTGTTTTTGTTTTTATTCTTCTGTTGAATCATCAGTTATCCCCCAAACAACCACCTTAATTGCCACTGAACAACTATCTTTGACAATGATCAACCTGCAACCAAGAGCAACTAACGTCAGAACTATTACCACTCAAAACTTCCAATCTCTAATAGGTGAATTTATTTACTTAAATAACTTGCCTTTTGCAGGTGACACCTGGCAGGGGATATGGGTGGCACTTATCTGGAAGGTAGTTGTAAAGGAAGGACTTTCTGGAATGTGCAATTAACCAAATACACATGTTGTATGCCTTCACAAGGTGTCCTAAACCACCACATCTTTCAGAAAAGCTATCTTCACAGTGGTCAATGTTATTGTAAAAATTATCATCAGTGTTCTCTACAAAGTGACCCTCCAGAAATTCCTATGTCATCATCAAGTATATGTCGGATGTAGGGGAAGTATTATTTGGATTTGGTTTATCTACAACATCTAGTCCCACATTCTGGAATGATTTGAAACTTGACTTCTTCTTCTGGTAGTCTTGTGTCCTTCAATCCTGAAGATTATTACAGGCAATGTCTCCTACTGAAAAAGAAACAACAACTCCTATAAACTGTTTATCTAATTGATAAATTCTTGACCATTCTATCTTTTCGTTTCACCTTCCCATGCGCTCATAAATCCTGGAGAGCTTCAAGGAGATCTCCACCACTCCTGGATCTTCCTTCTGGATCCCTGAGGTGAGTAGGAGCTTCAGGGTCTCCTTGAAGAGATTCTCCGCCTTCATGAGCCTGCCATGCCTCATGTTGAAGTTAGCCATCTGTACAATAAGATAACATGGGTTCCATTATATTAGCCCAAGATATGATTTGATTTTGATATAACATGCATGTTATTAACTTCAGCTCAAGTTACCTTGCATTTTACTATTCAGCAAGTTAAACAATGGTCTTTGAAGCAGAAATTTAAACTTTACCTTTGATATCATATTACCCAATCTCACCATATATATTGTCTGCTGAGAGTTTATGCCCCTCTTTCAGGTTTTCAGCACACAGCTTGATCTTTTTTCTTCCCCTCTTCAAGCTCTCATGTACAGTACTCAATTTTTGTGAGGGCAATTACATCTATTAATCAGATTTCAAACCTCTATTTCTTTGAATTTCTTTAGTACATTTAATCGTTTACCTATACTTTTTTCTTCTTCAATAACCCAGTACAAATGAGCATCACCTCGTAAGACTCAAAGATCTCTATTCTACTAAAAAAGTAAACCAAATGCACACAGGGTTAAGACCTCACCTGATCATATGTATAGAGTAGAGCTTGTGAGTTGTTCTCCTTCTCACACATGACAGTTGCCTGATGATAGAACCTGTCTGCATCTCCCAGTCTATTCTCCCTCTCTGCTATCTGTATAAAATATCAATTACATGTTGGTTATCAACATGTAGAGTCATGATATACTTCCTAAGAAAAATATTACAAAAATGAATAATAGAGATTTATACTGCACATACGTTAAAGGTTTTAATCAAATTAGCTAGTATACACTTTCACATAAGTCAACAGCCTTTATCTGTGCCCTAATTTAGAAATCAACCTCTTCCATAAAAAATTGCGTAACTTAAAACTAAAACACATCTTGATTTTCGGCTAATTAGGATTGTGGTATTTGGGATTTGAGGGTTGGACTTGCATTAAATGTTTTGACTTGCATTCAAAGACAACCTTGAATTGTACATTTCTTTACAGATCACTTGTTACAATTAATTCATACTTTCCCTTTTTGTTTACATGTACAAACAATTCTAGAACTCCAACAATTTGCTTACCAAAAGATACACCAATGACCCTATCATCATGATTTACATTGAATCAACTCAAGGAAGACCCTATGCATAACGTTATCCTTTCATGTTATTAAAAAAAAATTGTTAACAGAGAGGATGGAAGCCTTACCACAGCTCTTGCAATCATTTTTTCAATTGTCTCTTTATTGTCTTCCTGCCAGAAAGTGAATGCAAGGCCAGCAGAGCACAAGGCAAAACCTGAATAGGAAAATAAATTACAAGAACACATCAGCTATTCACAATGGAGTATGAAATAAAATTACATTAAGATAACACCAAATCTTATTTTGCTCGATCTTGATTCGATACTGAAAGTGTTAAAGAGGTGCATGGTGCATGTAACTAAAGTAGAATGGATCATGGGAAAACTGACACTAAACTCATAACTGGTAAAAAGCTACAACCCATGGATCAGACCAAACAAATCTATTTGGACCGAGTTTTATAAAATGATCTGTTCAAATTCCACTGCCTGATTCCAGGACACTTTAACCAAGAGTCATAACTTAATTATATGTATGATTATGTTGGAATGACATGTGCACTATGGTCAATAAATATTTTTGTATTGTGAATTATTAATAACATGTGGACTTAGTTTGATGACCTTGGTTTGTCAAAAAGCTGAAAAGTATCTTAAGTTGTAATCCCTACTTTGAAGACATAGATCTAGATAGATCATTGAAAGAAATATCAGAACACTTGCTCAAAACAATTCAGACACCCTTCCACCTTAATTTCAAACTGACTTTGAGTCTTTTGAGATAAAGGTTATTACCCAAAATGATACCGATACCTACCCCATTTATTATTTATGAACATTTCTAGTCTAGTATTAATGGGCTGGCCTGTTGCAAAAATGCCATATAGACCCCTCAACAAAAATATGCTACAGTATACAGGTCACTGTTATACCCATGCAGGTGTTGTGTGTCCGGACATTTGATTTAAAACAGCAATTTGAAGAAGTTTACAAGCAATATTTCACAAATCTTCTAAGACTAAGAGTAAGAGTAAGGCCTATGTTTTACAATATTATAATATAAAGGACAAACATTCATGATTATAATCCTCTATTCCAAAGTCATTGACATAAATACCAGCATCGAATGCAGGTTCAAAATAAAATTAAACAATTGAAGTTTTAGTTACTGAAGAAATGAAGAACTAGTGAGTACTTAGTAGACCTAGAACCAGTTAATTGATTTGATTTTGGCTTTGCAACATGTGCAAAAAAAGCCAAAAAATCTCAAATTAAACTACTCTGCAACAAAGTCAAACTCAAACTCAAAGAGTCAAACTAAGGTCAAGGACAAAGTGCAACACATTAGAATAGTTAATGAATAATGGGCAGCGCATGTTGGGCAAACAATTATCTTGTCAATTAAAACGATGAAAATTCATGGTATCTACCGTACCTCCTATTCCAAGTGCCAATGAAAAATTTCCGGTACTTTTCTGATGCGGAGAGCCAGAAAAACGGTGCCCCTGGCGTGTCCTATATTGCGAGGCCGTGCAGAAGGATGCGGCTACTTGCCGAAATCCTCCCCACAAGTTCCGGCCACAGGACTGACCTCTCTCCGTTAGAAGCAGCGGCGGTAAAGAATGTATGTTTTTAAAGCCATTCTCAAACAGCGAACTGCAGTTTTCTCTTAATACTGGATTAAAACTAAACCCATGCTTACAAAATGATAATGATTTTGACGTGCAAAGGTCAACTTTATTATATTTTTGAAGAAGATTCTTAGTCAGAAATTGTCTCACGGGCGCAGCCATCTTGAATTTTTAATATTAGAAAATTAATTTGAACATATTTTTTGTCTTCTATTACATACCTATGTGGTACAAAGGTTGACATAAATGTAAAAAATAAGTAAATATTTATTCTAAATTAAAATGATAATATTATGGACATAATTTAAAATGATGTTTGCAAAAATGATATACTTCTGAACGCAGCACGAGCTAGCCCATTATTATTTTGCGAATTTGCTCAGGCCACTGGCGCTGGCTAGCTCAGGCTATGCGCTAGCATGCAGGCTATAGCTAGGCTAGGCGCGGCGTGTGCGACGACCGACGCAACATAAACAGCGGCAAATACGAGACATCACATCCAAGCTGAAATTGTAAATGTTTTTAGCTGAACTATAGCTAAAAGCTGGACAGATCAAGGGCTAGTTCCTAAGTTTAGGAACATGTTGATTACTGGTTTAGTGTGATATAATTATTAGTTTTTAAATGTTTGATATTAATCATCAACGAAAGCTATTTTGACATTTGTGATCGCACACAGCCAGTCCAGGCCAGGGCCAGGGCCGGGAGCGGAAAACAAGCTTATCATCCGTTACTGGGTATCTCACGTGTCACGGCTAGCAGCTGGAGCTGGACGGATTCAGTGAGTGAATTCGAAGTCGAAGATCTGCATGCATGCGTTGGTGCACAATGACTAAAAAATGAGTGTATCCTTACCAGTATCTGGACACACCAACCTCTCTGCTCTTCAAATTATTGGTAAAGTATCAAAATGTATTCTGTCGTAGTGTTGTTGATGAAAATTAAAGCCCAGCAAAATTGCTTCAGCCTTCTTTGAAATTGGAATTGGGCACATAATGATAATTTATTTCATCAATGATGCAACTGAAATTGTCTATCATTCTATGTTGTGCATGCACCATCAATTGGCATTGCACAATTAGCCTAACAGTAACACAATAAATCAAATTTATTCATCATTGTCATTGTTTCTACCATTTTCCCCTTAATTTTGTTGATGTAGACTAATAAAGTATTAAAGCTAGACTATAGTAGAGGTTTATATTATATAGGCTCTAGGCCTATATCCTCGTCAATTATTAAAGGAAAACTTTGCATGTTTTTTTTTTTTTGCAGATTGGAAATTTCAGCATAATTTTTCCCTTTTAGTTTTACTATAGTTTTAATTTAGTTTTAATAATGCCTAGGGAAAGACAATTATCATTATTATAATTATCAATCAGTCAATTCATGATTGGTTCAACTTCACAGGGATGAGATTCCTCCGCCGATCTGCGATTTTCTGCTGATTAAAAAAAAACACACATCTTATGATGATCTATGATCTAGCATTGACCTTAGTTATAGGCTCACTACCTTAGCAGCATTTTTCTCTCATCTGAACAATGTTATACTAGACCCGGGTTATAGAGGTAACAAATATTTCTCAAATTTAGAATTCAAATGCAAGGAAAATGTGTCCTTTTACGTAAATATATTCTTAAGTTTTCTGCTTTGCCCCCGGACCCCTATTTAATCTTCCTTCTTTTTTGGAAACTTCTCTGTCTCATCCCTGAGTTCAGTCATTGTTTCAACAAAGTTGCATGTATGACTATGAGTATGAAGCTTGTGGTTTAAAGTGACTCGGTAACATTGTTGAAGGTTGATGAAAAAAATGTGTAATTTTTGTATGAAATGATACTTATTATATTCCTTCTACTGTACTTAAACCCTTAACAGTAAATTCTGATTTTTCTCCCAACCATATTTAATTTTCCCAACCGTTTTTCCATGAAAATAAGACATAAGACAGGCTTTTAAAAATCTTTCAACACTTAAAAGTCTGGAATGGTATATATAGAGCCAATTCATTGCTTTGTGACGATTTACATTCACCTAAAATGTAATTAAATTGTAAAAATATTGTTGGGAGTATTTAAAAGGAATCAATTAGATCTAGATAAGTTTTTCCCAATTTTTATCATTAATAACGGTCTGTTTTCAATCAAACTTTCAGATTACTGTACATGTATCTTTAATTGTACATCTAGCATTGAAGTCACTACCTTCGCACCATTTTCTTTCATCTGAACAATGTTACCAAGTCCCTTTAATGTTCTTTTCAATATATTCTATGATAACATTTGTTATCTATTTTCTCATTCATCAATCCTCTTTTCCACTCCCATGCTTTATCTCACCCCCCTTCTGGAAGTCCTCTATTTTAGGCCTAATTAATACTAGTTTCATTTTCCTTCCCTTCACCTTACCTTTTCTTTTCATTTGGTTGTAGGTCTACTTTCAGCTTCCATCTGGGTCTTTTTCTCTTTTTCTTCCTCTCCATCCTCGTCATCCTTTTTTTATGTTCTAATTTTTCATCTTTTTCAACTTACACCCTTCCTTCTGTGTACTTTTCATTTTGTTTGTCTAGTTCTTTTATTCTTTATTAAATAAAATTCAATTCAAATTATTGGTCCAAAAAGGAAATTTGTTGATTTACATGCATCATTCACAGAAGAAGAAAAAAGATGTACATGTGACATGATACATACAACATAAAATGAGTATATCTGTAGAGAGAATATAAACATATATACATGTAGCATTTTAACATTCACATTATATACCTATTTTCTCAAAATTTACATTAAATTTAATGTTTGTTCATATATACAGAGTAATTACCAACACAATATAACATTGTAATTATTATTATTATTATCAATATTAATATTATTATTATTTTTATTATTATCATTATTAGTTTGACTAATTATATCATAATAAAATATTGTCATTAGGCAAACAATACACCACAAACAGTTTAACAATTAAACAAAAATTATCATAGTTATTTTCTATATGGTGGAAGAATAACCATGTATATATCCTAGTAAGTTACACATAATGTTCATTAAATTCAATGTTTGTTCATATATATCCAGAGTAATTACCAACACAATATAACATTGTAATTATTATTATTATTATTATTATCAATATTAATATTATTATTTTTATTATTATCAATATTAGTTTGACTCATTATATCATAATAAAATATTGTCATTAGGCAAACAATAAACCACAAACAGTTTAACAATTAAACAAAAATTATCAAAATTATTTTCTATATGGTGGAAGGATGTATATATCCTAGTAAGTTACAAATAATGTTCATATCTTCTAGGGGAATGCAATATCATATTCTGATAAATCCACAACAATTATTGTCCCTATAAATGAAAGCTAAATATGAATGCAGTATGTATGCAATGTAAATACCTTTTGAAGGCAGTATGAAATAATTATTAATAAAAATGCAATATATTATGACATGTGAGTATAAATAAAAAATAGACTTTTTCATTTCATTTGAGAAAAGATGGCTATTACAGGAAATCAAATATAATTGTTCTACAATAAATACAAATAGGTTTTTGATCATTTCCTACAATCAAATAGAATAGATTATGATACAAATTGATCATACATTTTACATTTTACATTTCATTTAACAGACGGATAGAGTACGGAACAAAAGAGTTCAGGTACCTCGAAGTGCGGGATTTCTTCGACTGCCACCTTTTACCACTTCTTAGCCTCAATAGCCTGACATAATTTTCATTCAGGGGGTGACTTGAATCCCTTGACACCTTGACAGCTATACACACTGCTCTGTTTCTACAAACCTCATTAAAATCCATTGGTCTATCTATTATTTTGGCTGCTTGTTCGACAATGGTTTTTAGTTTTCCTTGGTCTTTCTTTCTGGCACTATTGTACCACACTACAGAATCATATGTCATAATAATTTCAACTACGGACTGATTAAAAAGTGACAGTATGGTCCTATCAACATGGTATGAACGCAGCTTTCGCAAAAAGTGCATTCGCTGGCTCCCTTTTGTTGCGAGGGCTTTTGTATGCCCATTCCAGACCAGTTATTTTTGTATGTACAGGTAGTAACAATTTCAATATCTTGCCCTTTAATGCTTATAGGGTGGTCACTTGGTTTACTTTCTACTTTGATCCTGAAATCAAACAGGATCTCTTTGGTTTTCTGCACATTCAGTTCCAGATAGTTTTCCACAAACCATGAGTTGAAGTTGTATACACAATATCTGTAATCTTTTTCATCATCTTTAATCAGCCCTAAAATGGGAGTATCATCTGCATACTTGAAAGTGTGAACATTGTTAAAATGGGATAGGCAGTCATTGGTGTAGAATGTAAAGAATCGGGGAAAGTACACAGCCCTGGGGTGATCCAGTATTGGTGTGCAGTGGTTTGGACAAAATGTTGTTTACTCTGACTTTCTGGCTTCTTGTGAGAAGAAAGTCCTTTATCCACAAAATAAGAGATGGCTTCACTTTCAGATGCAACAGCTTGTCTATAAGATGGTGCGGTTGTATCGTATTGATGCATGAAAAGTCCACAAACAATGCCCTGGCATAACATCTTGGTGTGTCCAAATGTTCTTGTAGCGTGTGCACAAAAGAAAGAACGGCATCCTGCGCACACCTATGCGGTTGATATGCAAATTGAAGGGGGTCAATACTAGCGCGAATCGGTCCAATGAGATTTCTCAAGACAATTCTCTCAAGGCATATCATTACAATCGACCTTAACGCTATTGGTCGAAAGTCGTTGTCTTCTGTAGTGTGGGGTTTCTTGGCTACTTGAGTGATGATGGATGATTTCCAGCATGCCGGGATTTTCCATTGGTCAACGGACATCTGGAACAGCGCCGTATAAGGGGTAGCGAGTTGGCTGGCGCAGGTTTTCATCACTTGACCGCTTATACCATCTGGGTTAGCCTTTTTGGAGTTCGCAGCTTTGAACTGCCTTTGTACCTCTTGCTCATTAATCATATTTGTACTGCTTATTCATGTACCTTGCACATATAAATAATGTACCAGTACAGCGTCAACAAATACAGGAGGGAACTTCACTGAGCATCAGTATTGATTTAATTCATTAATCATTTTTATTGTATATTATATGCAGGTTCTTGTGTTTCATCTCTTTTGGGACCGATTAAAGGGTAAGTAATTTATTTATATTTTTGAAGGTAATGTCTCCTGATATGAAATATTTAAAGATGTATCTTAATATAAATTGTTTCTTTTTGTTCATGAATGCTACCAAAATGTTAATGTGTCTGTTACTTAGTGATATTTTTTTAGTATTCTGAATCCCTAGAATATTGTGATTACAATTAGTGTCAAAAATTCTGATATTGATATTTTTTTCTTAATCCTCTCAATACTTTTGATCCTCTTGTAGTGACTTGACCTTTACATTTGTAAATATTATTGTTTTGACTTTATTGTGTGGCTATAAGTCTTGCCTTTTATTCAATTGTCAGTTGTTACCCATTTCTATAGTGACACCTGTAACAATATTAGAGTGCCACACATACACCCTGTACTTTCTCTGGCAAGCACATTCTAAACCCTATTGTATTGGGATGTGCAGTTATTCTAGCAAGCACATTCCACCCTACAGCTGTATGTGTTGGGATGTGCAAACACCCAATGAAGGGTACAGCCTATACATATTACACTTGCTTTTGCCACACCTATTTTCATCACTCCTCCTAAGCTGTCCTTATAGAGCACATGTCTTTTAGAGAGAGTCTACATCAAGGCTAATTCAGCTTCATCATAATTCATGTCTTTCTTCTTCTCTTGATTCTCTACTCGGTTCTAAGGCCTTGTTACTTTATTGAGATTATGAGTTTCGTCTCTTTAATTCATCCGCAAAGAAGCGACATTACTTTGTATATTCTACATATTCTTTCTACGGAAACTATGCAATATTTGAACGGCTACCTATAATTCACCTTGTAAATACAGGTATATACGATCTCACTGTGACACGTGAGATAATTTGTCCCAACATTTATTGGTGATTTCGGACGCATTTTAGGGTTTGTTTAGGGCCATTCCATGAGAAGAAGGACATGACATCAAAAAAAGAAATGTACCTCTTATGTTAATTCTTTGATTTATCACTAACCTTATGCCATGGATGTTCATAAAACATTAGGGCCTTTCAAATTCAATACAATTTATTTTTCATTTTGTTGATTTCCTAAGATCTCAAACCATCATCAAAAACGTACATGTGGGACTGTAGATGAAAAAAAAACAATTTATTGCAGATTACACAGGATTCTTGTAATATTTTTTCCTGAAAATTTCGCTAAATGGAAAAAGATGAATATATTTCCATATTCTAAGGGGTCCTGTGATATTTAATCTATTACATAGGGGTGAAAATGGCCTCCGGACAAAATGTAACGCGAGTTACCGTAACGTGAGTTACCGACATATATTTGCTTCCTGCATTTTACTAGTCCATTGTTTCTTATCTTTAATATTGTGATCTTATACTAGTAAGTCACAACCTACTATCAAATTAAAGTAGGAAAGATTTTGTCAAGATTGTCTAGTATGAGGAGACTTTGCCAAAAGAGGGTCTCATAGAATTGACCATGTCCTTTTTTTGTAACGCGAGTTACCGAAATTCAATAATCCAAGAATCTAAAAATGTTTGTTCTTCAATTTTCTTTTTTGTTTCATTCAGTTGTTCTATATCTACCCTGTCCATGTTTGAAAAAAGTATCTTGTAGATCCTAGCAGTTCTAAAGATATAGGCACATTATCGTGTCAATGTACCCATTAGGTGTAACGCGAGTTACCATGGAATGGCCCTTTACCTGCCTCTCCGCGCACGTCTATGGGAGCCAGTTAAGGCTTGGTGATATCAATATCATATTTTACATTATCACCAAGCCCATAAGGCTATACAAGACAAGGTAGGAAAGAAACCACTTTCTATTTCCTTTATTTTAGGTGACCAATTCCCTAAACTCTATATAAATAGAGTCTGTACTGAAAATGATGTTTGATAATTTGAATTTCTTTTCTCAAAAGTGTCAAGTGCCTATTTGATGAGGAAAGCAATGAGGGGGTGTTGGTGACAAGTACAAATGAACTACTACAGGGACTAGATATTGAGGTAAATGTCAAAGATGATCTCAAATGCATCATTTTCATCAACCATTGCAATGTTATATACATGTAGATGAAAAGTAGCTGAAATTCAACCATGTGCCGATAAAAGACACTCAAATATGTTAATTATCAAAAGAATAACCTTGTATACCAGATAGTTTCACTGAAGTGATTTCCCACAGTATTTTGAATTTTTGATGATTTATTTTGGTTTGGTAATCGATCTCTGCAACTTAAAAGTCAGCTGCAGCGAAAATTGACACATGAATGAATATAGGTACAAGTCTCTTTAACTACATATGAAATGAAAGATGCATTTATTCTAATAGAATGATTTGCCATTTATGTGTACCGGTACTACCCCTGAATGCTACCTCCTGATAGAAAATGAAAAAAACAAAATGGTTTAATTAAGCTTTCACATTAATGAATATTTTTTGATATAGATCTATGACCCAGGTTTAAACCCATTTACTAATTAAAATGCAAAATTATTACTAAATAGATTCTTTCTGTATACCCCAAACAGCACCCTGTTGGTCAGTTGGTGAGAGAGTTCTGTTTGTCCCAACACAAACGCCATGGGTCAGGCTGCACAACACTGGTCACTCTTGCTGGACTGTGGGCGGCAAATGTCCAATCATTACTTAATCAGGTAAACCAGATATATCATTTTACAGTAGAGGATCTGTGTGGATGCTACAGATTTAACTTTGTTTAAGTGATTTGTTCAGTTTGAACTTTGATATTACTTTTCATATTGTTACTTTTTCCACCTTTAGAATGCATTGAAATGCAGTAACATGAATTGTGTAAAATCTTCATTGTGTGTACTCATGGTAATATTTGGACAAGTCTAAGGCAATTGTTTATTTTGTGTCCCATATATTACTGAAGATCTTGGAATTTTAAAGAAGGATAATTCCTTGACATTTGTCTGATCTAAGCTATAGTAGCATTATTAAACGAATACATTTGTCGGGTATACTAAAATCTACTAAAATCTTTGTAGTCGATAACCTACAAGACAATTTACTTTTAAATTGCTTCTTTTTTGTCTGAACCGGAAAAAAAGGGCCAAGTCAAGTGCAAACCAATACATTTTTATTTTTTATGCATTTCTTTCTTGCAGGATGTTCCCATACAAGATATCATCAGAGTTGGAGATGAGTTTCTTCAAGGATGTGGAGACATTGCTGAACAATCTGCCATTTCCATTCCTTCTCTCTCCAAAGCTGCGGCAGTCACGATTGAAAGGGAGGAAGAAAGGGATAGGATGATGCTTTACACTTCAACTTCACTTCAGAGTTCAAGTGCAGAACAACCTGTTTACCATGGGATTATTACGAGTTCAGAGGTCAGAGAGACACACAGTGTTAGCCTCAATCAGAACAGCAATAATAGCTGTGCCTTATTGTCCCAAACACCATTCCAGAGTACCACTCCTGCAGGATCCAGTCACCATGAAAACTGGAAACATGCAGGTGCATCAGGCATTGAATCCTCAAACTCTTCCCTTGTGAAAAAGCAGGCAAGTACAGTTCTTTCAACCAGCAGTGCCAAAATCGATACCTCAAGTGCAATATTGAAGGAAGATGATATTGATGATGTTAGTTGGTTCTTTGAAAATGATTCTCGGTACAGTGACAAAGCGTGGGACACTGACTCAATTGCTACAGGTAATCTGGCTGGAAAACGTGATGAGGTCTCACTGCATGGATGTGAACAGAAAGACTCTAGTTGTGTTGAGAAAGCAGTGGCAGAGCAAGATGATGAAGATGATGTGGAATGGTTCTTTGAGGACAATCACATTTTCTCCGATGCTGTAAGTCATCATGATGATCATCAAACAACCATCTCTAGTTCAATGCATGAAGAGAAAGGGAAGGATGTCTCATTGGAAGTGACAGACTCAAAAGAATCTAAGGAAAGATTGAAAACAGGAGAAAGCATATCACAACCTCGACACGAACAGCCACACTTAAAAACAGTTCAAGATCAAGAGAAAAGTGAGCAGATGGTGTGCAGGAAAGATGTGCATTCAGTGCTGGAACAAAGTCATAAGGTCCCAACCAAAGAAAATTCCTTCACTAGAACTTCTTCTGTGAAGAGTAGTGAGAGATTGGAATCTCTGCTGAAAAGTGCAATAGAACAGAAACCGTCCAAATTTCAAAAGGGATCTCGTCGCATTTTGAGTCGTCACCTTCTTGACGATAAACAAGACATGTGTGCATTATCAATGGCTTCTGAAACACCTGTGAGAGAAAGTACGCTTAAAATGACCTCTAATGACCTTGGACAGAGTCGTAAGAAAGATGAAAAGGCAGCGGTCCTTCCCACATTGACTCAGAGAGAAACCTCATCGGATCATGTGCTGACACAGGATGTCGAGAAGAGTTTCAGGATGCAAATGCAGAATGTAGATGTGACTGGAATCCTTGGAGATGATGTGATGAGGATAGAGGAAACAAACGTAAAAGCAGAAGTATCAAGTCAAATTGAAACCCTTGGGTAAACATCAAGTCTGTTTTTAATTTTTTAATTTTGTTGAACATAAAAACTTTTTAAACAAAATATTGTTTTACGAGTCTTCAATGAGATATATAGACGATAACCAACAAAAATCAGACAATTTTTAAAGTGTAACAAAGCTAAATTACTGATTAGGTTGTTCTTTTCAGTAATTTGTAGAGGTTAACTGATTTATAACCTTTTAGGTAGAGATTGCCTAAATCTATCTTTTATAATTTTTTAGGTCAAAGTTTAGAGAGTACTTGATGGCTGGTAAATTTATTAGAAATGTTAGACTTTAGTCAATAGATGTCTTATTGCTTTCCCTAATTCTATACAGGGATAGTCTAAACCATGGTGCAGTTGGAGAGATGAAGTTGGCAATTGGAGCCTGTCAGGCACAGCTGATGGCAAATCAAGAGCCTCAAAGGTATGATCAGGGAGATTTTAAGGATAAAAATCAGTTCTTTTTTATTTTGTCGATATGATTTATTTCTAATGACTCATACATTCAAATAGAAACTGTTCTCGATCAGGCTAGCATGATTCCAATTCATCTCTCTGGCTCTGCCCAATGCATGCAGACCAGTGATATTGTTTGTTTGGTTCTTATTTTTCTTTTGCTTTTTTTGCCCTTGGTAGTTGCATGTAATGAAGAGTACATGTTCTTGTGGCTCATCTTCCCATATTTCATATTACATACTTTACAGATTTGACTTCAATACAGACCTAGTGCATGTCCAAACCTTAACAGGGCCATCATTATCATCGTCATGCTGCATCCATGGTCTTGTGCTGCCTGTACATGAAAATCAGCTCAACATGCTTCACGCAGTGACAGGGAGAAGGATGGTAGCTTTGGTGAGTGACCCATTTTCAGTACCTACCCAACAACATTTTCTACAGAATGCATAATGTTTTGGATGGTCTGTTGTAGATCTGATGATGAGATTTGATGATTTGATTATCCAACTCTTGTTTTGTCAGTGTGCAGGGTATCACTTTGAGGAATGGCTATAACTGGAAGTCTCCATCAGGAGGATCACTAGATTTTGGTATTGTTAGGTCAAAGGTCAAAATCATCAATCATCATCGAAAGACATATTAGGAATCATGTTGCTACTATCAGGATAGAAAGATAGAAAGATTTGGTGATCAAGAACTGCCCAAGCACTTAGGTTGACATCATGGATTACTGTGATATTGTGAAAAGGAGATGACCTAATTGACAGCTGATTTTCCCAAGCAATTCATATTTGCTAGTGTATTCATCTACTTCATCTACTAGTTTTACATGTATGATGGTTTATTACAAGTAGCTTGGTTGAACCCATTTCTGCTCTAATACATCATTCACAGATGATTTAAACATCTTTTAGTTACATTATTTACTCTCAAAATGAATAAATTGATTACCCAAAACCGTACCTTCTTGTTTTTTCATCCAGCTAATCAACAGTGACTTACAGGAATCATACAGACATAGAGGATTCAAGGATTCTCTAAAATCTTCAAGTGTTGTATCAGTAATTCCTACAATGGGGACATCACCAAATTCAGTATGGTCTGAAAGGGTCCTGTCTTCACTAAATAAGGTAATTAGTGTGTAGATTTGAATGAAAATTCCCTTATCTGTAAAGAAGTAATGGTCTTGTCAACTTGCCTGTTGTGTCTACTTTATCATTCAGAGTAAATAAGAACCTAAGGATTTGGTCATCTGCTAATATCAATGGGGCTTTTTCTTTTAATTCTTTAAAGATCAGGTTCATTGATATTAAAAACTAACTTTATTGTCATTATTGCAAAGGTAACACTTTGATTTGACAAGGTTATCAAAATTCCATGCTCGGAAACATTCGAAGTAATGATTATTATCAATTACAAAACTCTTAAATACAGCCCCGACATAGCACCTGAAATGCTCTCCGATCGCTGCTGAGATGTGTGACGTCACATGTTGAACATGATTTGCACAAGCAGACGATGTCCCATGACATCTCACACATTTTCAGTGCCTGTTTCGTCGTCTTCTCTTCAGTTATTTCTCTTACTTCACTACCGTCAGACTAAATGTTTAATCTATTGCCTCACTCTAAACCCCGCGCATGGTATTATTTTGATGAAAAATGCAGCGATAAAAATAAAGGAATCCGTCGCTTGTAAACAAAATAAGACGCCATTGTATTTTCAGCTGCATACACCGCGGTATGTTCGGCGTTTCAAGAGGGAACAAATGCGTCCATGCTTTCATTCCAGGGGGTTTAAATTTGAAAGTGTGGTTTCTTTGATTGTTCATTAACCCCTATCCTGTGTATTTACAAACAAAAGAATTTAGTTATCAGAATCGGGTCATATCCTTTTTGAATGGTGTAAAATTCCATCACATTTATAAACACTAAACTCATTATAATTTGAGAAATAATAGCATTGCAATTATGTTCATTCTTTATGGGATGTCGTCTGCTTGGGCAGGATTGGTTCATATTGTGACGGCATTAAAACATCGTTATTTTTCTGGCGAATCTCTCGCATATCCCAAATGCTATGGAGGTGGTTTTATTTGTATTTTTATAAATCATCCGATTTGAAGTTGACCTACAACTTGTACGATGGCCATCTATTAGCTTACCAGTTTCTAGTAATATGTTATTTGCCATATTTGTGATTTTCTTTGAACCTGCACTTTAAAATGTTGATGGTAAGAGCTAATTTCACATTCAAAATGCTATGAAATTATGAGTTAGAGTGTGATACTATTTTGAAAACAAAAATAATGTTTAATATGCTATTTCTGATATCTTTTCTCATTACATTTTATATTGTAAATTCCTACAGTTAAATGTCAACCTGCTGTTGGTTCGTGGATCTGTAGACTCTTCCCTGGTTGATGCCTGCTGTTTTCATGATATACTGATCCTGGAACATGTGCCTTATAGATTACTGCAGCTACTTGGGACTGTGCACAAGTCTAACCTTTTAGCCTACATTTCAGATGCTTTACAGGTAAATAGCAATGAATAATATTGATTATAGTGATGATGATGATGATGATAATGATGTTGGTATTGGTAATGATCATGAAGATAAAAGCTGGATTTGTAAAAGCATTCTTCCTTGAGAATACAGACCACTGAATAAACATGATAGCCTTAGCTGAGCTACCAGGAAAAGATGTTAGAGGACTTATTTTCCTACTGAGTACCCATTCACTTCACCTGGGTGGAGAGTAACAGTGTTAGATTGATGTCTTGCCAAAGGATGCAAGTGCCTTTGAAGGGATTCAAACCTGTACCTTCTTGATCAATACATCATCTCATATTACAAGTATCTCATTATTCATGATGTCTTTGTAAAATGTTCATTAACTGCACTATATCAAAATTTGTGATTTACCTTGTTGTACACCCTCTTCCTTTTTCTCCTATCCTCCTCCTATCCTCCTCCCTCTGTCTCTTATATAGGATGATGTATGTGATAATATCAAGGTGTCGTACTGGTCTTCAGGATATGACCCACACCCTACAGTACGATCCAGAGACCTGAAGATTCAACATCATGTTCGGATTGTCTGCCCTGGCAATGTTATGGTATGAATGTGTTGCTCGGGTAATTGTGCTCTTTGGATGGCCATGTCTCAGGGAGGGGGGGGATGAAAAGCCTGTCAAAGTCCTTAGGCTTGCACAAATATTTTAACATAGTAATCAATATGGTGCATGTATTGGTCACATGCTGCAATCCTTGAGGATCAACAAGTGGCAAAGATTCTTGGCTATTCTCTCATATCCACGTTTGAAATCAGGAGAGAGTCTTACCCAAGAACAACTTGAAACATTTCAATCTAGCATTTTTATATATATTTAAATCACAATTCACAACAAATTACTAATTAAACAGTCGTTGGAAAAAATAAGGACTGGAAACAAAACAATTGGCTATCAATAGATTAAAAGCATTTATTTACACATGTTTCATTAGCTTTTCTTTGTAACGTTAATATTTCTCTGCCATTTTCCTTCTAGACCATCATCTTATGTGCCCCCTCTGAACCTCATTTAACTGGTGCAGAACAAAGGCTTCATTCATGCATGGCACGGCTACGAGGGGCACTGCATGATGGGAAGGTGCTACCAGGTGGTGGCAGGATGGAACAATGTATTGTGGAGAAGCTGACAAAAGAGGATGGTAAGTTGAGGACTGACTCCAATACCTATTGGAGCCTTTTAAGTTAACATATATAGCTAAACAGTCTAAAAGACGGTTTACTAACATATTCAAATTTATGGATCTGTCTTTCCTTGCGACCTAGTGACGAGGTTTTCCATTAACCTGTTATTAAAGGTCAAGTCCACTCCAAAAATAACTTAATTTCATAATAAGCAGAACAATCAGACAAACCAATCAAAAAAAGTTTGAGCAAAATCGGATTACTAATAAGAAGTTATGAATTTTTTAAAAAGTATGTAAAACTATGGAACAATGAGAATCACAACACAAATTGCCAAGATGGTTATCAGTTTGTGACGTCATGTCCTCACAACTTATCAATTGCTTTATACAGTTTAATCCCATTAATTTCCCTTTATCCCCAAAACTTGATTTCCCATGCCTTTGCCCAGGTTATATGATTTGTATCATATTGCGTGCATGACATTTCCCAAAAACTTTATGAATTTTGAAGAATTGATACTATTTTCTGAATATTGTATTTCATAATTATTGATTTTTATATAAATAGTTTATCAAAATTCAATTTTTCATGATTTAACTGGACAAAAATTACTCTTTATTTGTGCATCCACACAAAAACATATTACTAACAATCTAACTTGGATGCTGGTGTGAAGAAATAAGATTCTTAGGGTGAAAATAGGAAATTTATATTATCAATATAAAGAAAATAATTAGTGGATAGTGAGGACCATATGTCACAGACTCATGAGTGAGTTGCCAATTTGTGTAGTGATTTTCAAAGTTTTCATGTCATTAAAAATTCATAACTCTCTTATTAGTTATCCGATTTTGCTCAAACTAATTTTGATTGGTTTGTCTGATTTTTCTGGTTCTATTGAAAGTAAGTTATTTTTGGAGTGGACTTGGGCTTTAAGGAATGAACTACAATACTTGAAATCCAGTCTGCAAACATTGCTTGTTGCTATGTCAGGCAGGCATCGGGCAAGCTTACGGTTTGTCAAGAACAACCTTTCTTTTGATAAACAGCATGCATAAAATTTGAATATGTTAGCAAACGGTCTATTGGGGAAGAATTTGAATTAAGAGATACAGGCCTAATGAGCTTCAAATAGGGAATAGGCATAAAAAGAATATAACTAAGAAAGAAAATCTAGAACATGGGTATTGAACTGGATATGTACATGTATGTATCTTTGATCTTGATCTGAAATGTTTGTAATATTTGACTAATTATAATGAATACATCTCTTTATCGCTAATTTATATGTTGTTTTTCTATTAACATGAAATACCATTCTCACATGGAAATGTACAGGGTTAAGATAATGCTGCATGGAGTAGTACATTTGTCTATTGTTCCATGTAATGCATGTATTCATAGATCTCATCCACTGAGAGCCTAAAGGGTGCTAATTCATATTCTTTGACACAGAGTTAAAGGGAACCAAAACAGTCATACTGAGTTACTTTTATTGTAAAGTTTAAGATATTTGAATAAAATCAGTGAAAATTTGAACAAAATCGGACAAGGAATAACGAAGTTAAAGCTTTTTAAAATAACTTAGTCACTAGAGGGTGATATTCAATATGGTGACATCATATATGGACAACTCTCCATGCATGTTGTACTTCAAATTTCATGTTTTTCCTTCTTCTTGTGATTGAGATAATCTGCTCCACTGAAAACAAGATATAGAATGCAGAATGATATTCTACTTCACATTTCATAAAGTCGGATATTAAACACAAAATGTTTACGAAGAAAATGAAAGAATTGTGAAATTCCATGGTCAGAGGGCATGGAGAATTGTCCATAAATGATGTCATAAAATTAAATATCGCCCTCTGGTGACAAGTTATTTCAAAAAGCTTTAACTTCCTTATACCTTGCCTGATTTTGTTCAAATTTTCACTCATCTTATTCAAATCTTTTAATCTTTACAATAAAGGTAACTTAGTATGAAGGTTTTGGTTCCCTTTACTGCCCTTTTGGCTCAGAATAGATGATATGACAGCCATTTACAGGCTCTGAAGGCTGATTGAAAATTGTGTCCGGTTTAGAGAAATTATTTGTTTTCTTACATGCTATTTATACCCTCTTTGTATCAGAACACGTCACTGATTTTCATCCATACCGACGTGGACTCGTCTACGAGGCCTTGGCTCAGGGATTCAGGGCCTACACCCAGCACACCCATCTTAACACGGGCCAATGTCAATCAATAGAGGATGCTTCTCCAGTTGCAGCCAGTTGCCATAGCAGCCCATCCAGCAATGTACACGACTGCTTCTTAGCCAAGAAAGGGGCATGGCAGAGGGCTTGGCACCTTGTGAAACAGGTCTTGCTTTGTGATGCTCTGATTATCACAGGTGTAGATAAAGGAGATAAGGATTCGCATAGAGTACTTTGAGGTTAGACATTAAGTACAAAAGTTGTTGTCTTCATTGTAGATTTACAGTGAAGAGTATAATGTCCTATTTAGCCAATTCACCTTGAATACCGGTAGTAAATCTTTTTCTTGTGCGGAAATGTTATAGTAGTTTTATACATGCATACTTGTTTTCCAACTTTGTCCTTCTATATCACTCTAATTTTAGTTCTGGTAACATTTGACATCTATTGGAGCACAAGCTAGAATGGTTTATCTTGTGTCTCTAGGAACACACAGCAGCAAACCAGCAACTAGGGCAACTTGACTTCTTATCCAATTCTCTTAAAGCCCCTCTGCACTAGTTTGGCCAGGAGGGATTAGATGGATTAGCGTGGTCACTGACAGGGGGTTATCTCATCAACTCAGCTCTCAATTACGGCAGTACGGAATGTTGTCTTAAATTACGGATTAAATTTTTTTTTTTTTTTTTTTTTTAATATGATTTATACTAGCGAGTGCTGTGCAGTATGGCGGCCATCCAACACTCGCTGAGAAAGACGGAAAAGTATCAAGTATTCTCGTAATAGAAGCCAATTTTTCATGGAAAACTGATGTGTTGTGATGACCTGAAAATCAATATTTAGCAACTTTGTGTGAGTAAAATCACCAAAATTTTCAGATAATCATGCACGCATGCGTCCTCGCAGTGTTGGCGTGCTGTTTATTTTAGATTCATAGCGTCGCATAGGAAATTACTGATTTATTCCCCAAATTACTGATTTTGAGCCTTTTGATTACTGATTTTCTGTTCTGGAGGTTGGCAGCTCTGTACATGTAGATCAACTGGTTGTACTTTAATTCATGGGCTACTTTTTACATTCTTACATTAATGAAATGCATCTTAAAATGCAGAATTTATTTCCTTCCTGTAAATCTCCATATTTTCTAGTTTTGCACACTCCATAGAAAATGTGAACCTTTTAAAACAGTATTTACTGTGTTTCTTTCTTTTTCTTCTTTTTTTGCCTGCATGTGTCTATATTTGTCATCCATTTCCAATTTTGAATGCATGTTTTTGTTTTTGTTTTTCCTTGTCATGAGCCATTCGATCGCATTCAACAAGGTCATTGCATAAATTCTAATGTGTAACTTGTTACTCTGCACACAAAAACTGTGATTTTAATGATGCATATCAGCCTGATGATGTTAATACCTCATGAAATAGCTAACCTCTGTACAACAAAAACAAACATTCCACAGAACTCTGACAGGTCACTATATGCTATAGAATAGTTTGATATTTAAGCAGGTTAATACATCAAGCATATACCCCACAGCTTGTAAAAGAGGTATTTCCCTTTAAAGCGAGTTCTAGAGCGCATATATATATATATATATGTATGATATCCATGACCCACACACCACTGTTTAGGACTGCATTGAATTCCTGCCTCAACTTCAACAAACCTGTCATAGGACTTGGGCACTTCATCCAAGATATTGGTACATCTATGGCTTATCCGTCTCCTCTGAAACCCATCCAGTTCAGAGTACCAAATGTTGATTCCTTCCACTGGCATAATGTCAGATCCCGTGCAAAATCTGAAGAACTTTGCTAACATGGGCTCATCAAGTGATCTAATCTATCTTTTAAGATATGAATTGATTGTTTGGTTGGATGTTGATCCGTCAGGAAACTGTAGAATATCCAGAACCCTTTGCTGTAGGTTTCAGTTCTCCGTACAAGGAGCTCAGTCTCTCTCTTGATAAAGAGTCCCGAAATGGTGTACACACAGTGCTCATGCCAAAAAAAACCATTAGAATAAAAATTTTAATGAAATAATGCCTCTGGCACCCACTTTTGGTGTGGAAAGGCATAGAAAAAGTAGAACATTACGATACCAAACTTAGAAACATTGTAAGTACATGAACATATCGGTTACTCTAATCTTCCTTCTCAACTGGTGCTGCCTGAAGCCCCTGCTGCACTCTTTTGTACAGTTTTTTTCATTGGACGGCTTGTTCCTGGCTGCCTCCCGGAAATCACACAGAGAAACATCTGGAAATTTCTCCTGAACTGGTTCTGTCAAATGTTATAAACAAATGGAAAGATGCAGTCATACTTTATATGCTAGCAAAAACTTCCAATTATGGAATGTATTCGGTATAGCCACAATCAGGGTGCAAAACCATTTGCACTTGGGTCAAAAAATAAAGTATGCAGTAGAGCAGTTTCACCAACCCCAAATTGTTCATCCATACCCTAGGGTTAATACCCTGCAATATCCTGGAGGAAACTATCTTGGTTATCATTTTATGAACAGCAACACAACAGGGGGTGGTAGGTGTTACGGACACTACACAAAGCTACTGAAATGGAATTTTCAAGCATTATTTACCTTAACACACAAATAATTTGCACTTCTTTGGGGAATTTCTTGGCCATTTTTGAAAAATAAAACAATTCACACTCACTTCAGTCCATAAATTAGACGCAATATACACATCAGAGGTAACACAAGGTCAAATATGATAAATGCCATTTTTTCGAAACCTGAAACTTTTTAAAAGCCAACCAAACATTGGTAAATGAGACAAATTCCAAACATTAGTCCCATCTGTATACATATAAAAACAAATCAAATTGCTAGGAAGGCTAGTTTTATATCACAAGTTGTCCAAAATAACTCACGTACAAAATCCTATAGGATGTTACGGACACTACATTTATAGTACATGCTATTCTTTGATGCAATATAAGTAATCCATTTGCTTTTTTTTCTGCCATCATTGTTGTTGCTGCATATCTTGAGGCCAACAGAGAGTATCTTTTCAAATCCTCATTACCAAGTCTCTTGGATAGAACTTAAAGAGAAGTCCACCCTTTCAATAGAAGCAGAAAAATCAAACAGAAAACATAAGTTCTATGTAGTTCCAGGGGTGGCTCCATTGGGGTATTTTTCTTCCTCTCCATCTTCCTTGTTCATTTTTACTCAGCGCAACCACTCGGGTATGTGCTAGGTAGTGCATCAACAGCTCCCAGTGTTTCGCTGTATACACCGGAGCCTCTTTTGGGTGAATTCCCACCGCAAACTACCACAGCGATCACTCCTGAAAGTTCATGAGCATCTGATCTAGCAAAGAGGTTGTAAAGGATTCTGGGTCACAGAAATTCCTAACTTTCCCCTCGACATTGACCAAATGGTCCGGAACCCTTCCCGGAGTCAGCGGGTTAGGTTATCCCTCGACCTGCGTATAGAGGCTTGCATACGGTCCAGATGATAATGAGCATCGAAACCCCTATAGAACGTTGTGGTGGAGGCTGTGTCGCTAAGTTCCGCCTCAGGTTGATCCCGGTCTGCCCGAAGCTCAGGCTGTGGAACCGACGCTGGAACCTGTGGAGATGGTGTTACTGGCAGAACCTCTCCTAAATCAACGAGTTGCCTTAGCTGATCATCAGAAAGCAGGTTCATCAGGAACACCAGGGGCCTAAAGCGAACCAACGCCGCTGGCATGTTCACTGGTTGTAGAGATGGAACCACTCTCGGCCAACCTGATTTTACCAGCCTAACTAGTCCAAACTCATCAGCCCCCACTCCAATCACAAACTGCGCAATAAGGCCCAGAGCAGCCAGCTGTAGTTGCAGCACTCCCTGAAATCCAGGACCAGAGTGAATCCTCTGCATCGCGAAACATCCAGGTAGATGGCGCAGGATATGCTGCCGTATCTTAGGTGAGGTGTAATCACATCCCACCGTAGGACACCTCTGGTGGTTTTTCTTCTTAGGCAATATCCTGGAACACTGCTCACTAAAAGACTTCCCAGTGTAAGGGGACAGACCAGACCAATAGCCGATACCCACCCCCTTCCCCGACCAATAGCAGGGAAACCACTGCTGGCGGCCACAGGGGTCGCAGGGGCTATACCCCTACCCCGACCAATAGCAGGGAAACCATGGCGACAGGGGAGGCCCTCGTACCTGCCACAGGGGCTATACCCCTTCCCCGACCAACAGCAGGGAAACCACTGCTGGTGGCAACGGGGCGAGGCACATCCCGTTCCTGACCTACACCGGAACCGCAGGAATGCGGGTTCCTAGGTGTAGTCACCGGTACGGAACGCATTGGCATTTTCCTGGCCTTCTTTTCAAGTCACCACTTGGAGATCTTTCTCTTGTGGGATCTCCTACCGACTTGAATTCCCACAGAAGCGGACAGAGGAACTGCAGGTTCTGCGGGCGGCTGATCCGCTGGATCCTCCAGTGACTGCGGTCCTACCATAGGCAGGTCCGCCATCACCGACCCCAGTACTTCCTGTATAAGAAGAGCCGCTGCCTCCTGTATTGGATCAGGGGCCTCTTGCTTCACTTTCTCCACATTCATAGCAAGATCCGTCACATCCATTGCAACAGGTTCATCCCGAATACCTTCACTACCTTCCAGAGCAAACCTCACTTTCTTTTCTTGCTTCACACTTTCTTCACCTGAAGCCATCCTGCAGGGGAGATACCCACTTTGTTGTTTGCAGAATGGACAAAAATACTTGTCGATAGTCATATCCTCCCTAGGGGTGATTCCAACACAATGGCCATGAAACCACTGGTTACAGCCATCGCATTGAATCATGACTGACGCATCATCGTTCTTTTTACAAAAACTATATAATTCCTTTCCTTGAATTACCTTCTGCGGAAGCGCACTGTTGTCTGTGCATTTTTTGAGTTTATCATGATTCATCACAATAGCTTTGTTACGATAAACCACTCGATAGAGATAGGGGGTATATCTCTAATGATAACAGCAATTTAATCCTCTGAGAACCAAATTCATTACCCTTGAAAAGGTGGCAGGAGCATTTCACAAACCAAAACCCATACAAACAAATTCATACAATCCATGTTTAGTTATGAAGTCAGTTTTATCACGGTCTTCTTTCCTAAGTTTAATGTGCCAGTATGCGGAATTAGCATCAAGCTTAGAAAACCATGTGTTACCGCCTAGAGTTTCCAAGCTTTCCTTAATACCTGGGAGGGGATAAACATCTTTCTTAGTGATCTTATTAAGCTTTCGATAATAAATAGAATATCGAACACCCCCATCCCTTTTTCAAACTAGAACTGGAGGAGATGCCCATTCGAAGACTGAGGGTTCGATATCCCATGCAGACAGCATTTTGTTGAGATGGGCTTTTTCTTCTAGAACAAAATTCATAGGTGTGCGTCTCATCTTTTGCTTTAAGCTTTAATGGCATCACCAGTGTCTATATGATGCTCAACATGGGTGAAATCACCAAGATCAAACTCATCCTTTGCGAATACCTCTTCAAATTCTATTAGTAAATCCTTGAGGATTTCCTGTTCCGGACCCTCTAAATTCTGAGAAGAACAAGTCCATAAGTCCTGAAGGTGGATAGGAATTTGTGGGTTATTAGGTAACTCAACTTTTTGTATTGTCTTATCACCTTCAACAAAATCATACATCTCAGGGTCCATCGAAGGAGCGATTTGATCCTTTCTCCAATGCAGATTCTGATTAGTCGGATTCATTACATCAATTCAATTCAATCTCATCATAGGATTTCTGTATGGACCTTGGAATTAGACTACTCAGACTAGTGATAATGTAGGTTCAACAAGAAATTAAGGGAGAGGTACCTTTATTCTACAGCTGACCCTTGCAATTGATCTTGGAGGAATTGTTACTGTATTTTTAACAAATATTGGAATGTTTGAATCTTCCTCTTGCCCTCCAAAAACAATGGGGATGTCAATCCCCTGAAAGGATAAGTTGAAGTTGGGTAAATCGATTTTAGCTTTATGTTTACGGAGGATATCAACCCCCAATAACATGTCATTATCAATCAGGGGCCACATAAATTACGTCTGTGAAATTACATTTTCCCAATGTCGTATTTACCGGACCAACGATCATCCCTTTCATTTTCATATCCCGTCCCGCCGTGTTTAAAGTCGCATGCTTTATAATGGGTGGTTGAGGTTGCAAGGTTGCATAGATCTTATCAGATAGGATGGTGACCTCGGCAGCAGTGTCAATGACAGCTCTAAGCCCTTGACCAGCAATCCCCAGAGAGACTGAACGTCGAAGTGCTACATAATCTGCACACTATCACTTCCGCTGGCCAATCCTGCGCGGTAGGCACATCGACATCCGTTGATTCATCAACAGGAGGGGGCAGCCATGGCGGGAGAAGCCAGGGACATTCAGGACATTCAGGTCGCAAGGCAGACTCCTGACTACCCTCTCTGTCTAGAAGGGTTGACTTAAACATGTCTAATCCAGGCGACTCGGGGTTTTGGATTAATTTCCTCTTCCAACGGGTCTTCCCCTGAACTCTTAGAAAATTCCAAAGAGTCAGATCCAAGAGGTTCAGATTCAAGGGAGTCGAGACTTGCGGACTTCCCCATCAATAAGATCTCCTTTGTATTCTGCTACAAAAGAACCTGTTTCGATGACAGCATTTGCAGTTACCCCGTGACCTAATAGGAAACCAAAAGGTAACTTCAGTGTTGATAAGTTCTCGTCAGACAGCACCTGCTGTCTCGTCAAGGCACCTAGTGTTTCACTCAGAATAACGAGATTTGAGACATGATTGTGCGTTCAGAAGATCGTGTTAATATCATGATTATATATCTCCTTGCAGATTACCATCTATCGCCACGTCTATTGGTAGCGTCAGTTTCTTTCCACCATCATGGATAGTCTTCCAGGGCTAGCGCATCTTCATCTTCACTGCTCTCAAGTTGATGAACAGATGAGGGCTTTATACCTCTCTGCGTTCTGGCATTGCAGACATTCTGGAAATGGTTTGCCTTGCCACATTTGCGACATGATTTTCCATAAGCTGGACAGCTATCATGGCCTCTTGCATGGCTACCACCACAGTATTTACAACCATCTACCTCATCTTTCTGTGTAGAGAAATTCTTTCCATATTTCTTTCTGTCCTTGTAACTATTCGTGGTCTGCTTTTGCCTTTCACCAGCTTTTGCCTTCTTATGCTGGCTCTGCCTGAAGTGGACATTTTCCTCACCTTTAACAATCCTTAGTTGATGTTGAGATGACTCACTCACTTCGTCCGGCACGGCCCTTTTCCGTAAGTTGATGAAGAGGTTTGGCTATACTAGCAAAACCTTGAACAAAACGTCTGTCGTAGGATGCAAGACCAAGAAAACTTTAATTTCCGTCACATTCTTCGGCATATGCCATGTCTTTACAGACTCAACCTTCTCTGGCTGTGTTGAGACTCCCTTGCTCGATACTTCTTGTCCGAGTTAGGACAACTTCTTTTTGAACAGAAATCATTTCTTTGGTTTTAACTTCAAGTTGGATTGTCGTAGTCTATAGCATACTTGATGTAACCTGAAAAGTTCCTCTGTTATCGTTTACCAAAGATAATAAAATCATCTTAGTAGACAAGTAATGTCTCCCAATGCTGGGTTTCTTAAGATCTTGATAGGTATCGGTGTCGGTACGATTCTGGTAGTTTGGTGTATCTGTATTAAGATCTTGGTAGGCATGGGTGTCAGTATTCAAGTCTTTGTAGGTATGGGGGTCTTGTTTGGAGTCATCAAATACACGGTTCTCGTACTTTGATGTGGTCTCACTTGCATTTTTTTGGTGGCGACGCGGCTGGTTCAGCCTTTAAACATTTTTTTTTTTATTCTGTAAGTGAAATCCAATTTTTTAAAATCCTTTATTTCCTTCTCTTTGTAACATCATTGACATTACACGTACACACACACACACACATATGTATAACTGCCTCCAATCGCGGACGTGAGGAAAACACATGCAAACCTGGACTGCTGTATTTCAAGCTCATCTTTCAATGTAATGAACAGCAACATTTCCCCTTTATCATATTCAAATACAAATTTTGAATGTCATTTCTGCATCAACTTTTTCACTGAATATCAAAGAATAACATATCGCCATACAATGTGGTCATCCATCATATACACTAAAATTGAGGACACGTACTGAAGTAATAATTAATCACTGAATAGTGTACATCTGTATATATACACATCAGTCGAGGAAACACATTTGAAATTAATAATACCTGCCAAACTGTGGACACGATTGATATGAAGGTTACGTTCTATTGCCAACAAAAACTAAATAAAGAAGTCTGCTTTTCATTTTTGGATCTGATGTTGTTTTCCACTTGATGACTTTGAGGTTGTGTTCATGTGCTTTTGATTTAGATAGGTGTCATGGAATTTTTTTCTGTGGCATTTCACAAAATGGGCAATATGAAACTTTATCATAAGTTCTTTTTCTGCGTTTTTTGTTTGTGAGCATCACTTTTACTTTACTGCGATTTGTTTCTGCTATTTTTGGTAGGTTGTTATTTTCATTTGTCATTTTCCTACCTGGAGAAGCACTGTCACTCTCATAATCCGTCTCGGGTACATAGTCAGGATCATCTCCACTCCAGTCACCACTTGAGTCACCAGCATTACAAGTTCTTTTTCCACCTGTAGTGTTTGTGCCCATAACTTTTACATGACTGTGAGTAGTTTGTGCTATGTCTGGCAGGTTGTTCTTTCCATTTGTCCCTTGTGTACCAGATGCACTCTCACTATCATAATCCGTCTCATGTATGTAGTCAGTATCATCTCCACTGGAGTCACCAGCGTTATAAGTTCTTTTTCCATCTGTAGTGTTTGTGCACATAACTTTTACATGATTGTGAGTAGTTTGTGCTATGTCTGGCAGGTTCTTTTCATTTGTCCCTGTCCCTGTTCATGACCTTCCAGTTTTGCATCTTGGTCGGTTAGCCTTGAGAGGCAGTCTGCATTAGCATTTGCACTCGAAGTACGGTATTATATCACATAGTTGAATCCTGCGAGATACATTGCCCACCTTTGCATTCGTTACGCAGCTAGACGGAGCTGGCAAGCTTTTGTGTGGGCCTAGCAATGCTGTAAAAGGCTTATTATCCGTGAGAAGCATAAATCTACATCCGTACACAAACATGTAGAATTTAAGTAACACGAATACAAATGCCATAGCTATTCGTTCAATTTGCGGATATTTCCTCTCTGTCTTTGCAAACGATCTTGATGTATATAAATTGTATTCATTTTGGTCTTTCTTCACCGTTCGGCAAAATGTGTGACAACACCGCACTGATACCTATCAGGCTAGCATCGGTAGCAATCGAAAAGGATGAGAATTCCTTCACCCTTTTCCAAAACTCAATGTTGTGTGCATGATTTTCTTTCTTTCGGAGCAATTCCAGTAAATTCAACTTCATCTTAATGTTTTCACATTTAATGCAGCAGCAGACGGCTCGCTCTGCCGCTTTCATGTGCCTCACATTCTTCGGTCGGAAGTGGATGAATTTCACGTATCCAACTTTAATTTCGGATATTTGGCTTTGAATCGTTGGTAAGCAGTGGAGTATGAACACTCCAGATGGTGAGTGGGAATGCCATGTTTCACTCTTTTTTTGAGAGGCACAGGTCGAGAAACTTCTGACGACCACCAGTAGTTACAGATGGTGAGTGCATCTTCATCCGAGATCCCCTGCCTTGTTTTCTTGATCTCTATGATTATATCTTTCGCTTTGTGCTTTCGGACTTTCTGCCATGACCTTCTATTCACTCCCAGAAATCGACGAGCACGGCGACAAGTGCGATCAAGTACTTGTAGCTGCGAGCAAAGTGCTTTGGTTGGCTTCTTTAGAGTTCATGCATTCATTGATAATCGGTGGCTCGGGATCTCTGGTACTGGCTTGCAGAACAGCACTCAAGGCTCTCCTATCTTTACTATTGTAAGATTTACTCAGTCTTTTGATATGTTTCTTTATATTTGAAGCTATTATATCAGCTTCTGGGCTGATGTTGATCCCTTGGTTTATCAACTGTTGTTTCTTTCTTGGTGTTGCAGATGGTCCAAAGGTCAGTGATTCTACCAGTTGAGCATAAGTTCTTGGACTCTGTGGCATAGCTTTCATTATTTTCTGACGTTTTCTGTAGAAGGTTGCTGAGCTGTTTCCTTTCCGACGAGGCCTCTTCACTTTTCTTCCTGTGTTTGACTGTCTTCCTGAATTGGTGGCTTCCTCATCATGTTTGTCTGTAGGCCTACTGTTAACTTCATCTTCAGGGCATGTTGGGGTTTGTGGTATTATCTGTGATTCGAGGTTAGTGGTTTCCTGGTCAGGTTGTTCATTTTCCAGGCATGCTGTTGAGCGTGGTGTTTTCTTCCTTTCTTTGTCTTTTTGCTTTACTGTGGTTTTCTTTTGTTTTGACATTCTCGCTCTTGATTCCTTCATCTTCAGCTTGAAGTATTCCTTCCTCTCTTCTTGTGTCAAATCTTTGAAAGGCTTTTCCCCTTCATTCCTTTGACACACCTTCTTACTCTTCTTCTTTCGTTGCTCTTGTTTAGAAGCTGCCCATTTACGTCTTTGTTCTGCCTTCTGTTTCATGGCCTTATCCTCTATACTAATGTATGCCTTCCTCTTTCGGGCAGCATCCTTCTCTGAGTGTTCTTTGAATCTTGTAGGTTTAGTAACCTTCATGTTACTAAAAAACTTTGCAGTTCTGCTGGTTCCACAAGTTTTCTCACAGTCATTTTTGTCTTTTTCTCTAGTTTGTGATCTCAGGCTCCAATTAAATTTAACTTTAAATGCCATGATGTTCAGGATTCATTTACCTGCATTGAAATGATAAATTCAAAGGTAATCTCTAAAAGACCAAATTGTACATATCACATGGCGATGCGTCATCTATTTATTTTATTTTATTTTAAGTAGAGCTAGGGTCCAGGAAATTCAAGCATTATTACTCACATACACCTTACCACACAACCGCTATCATGTGACCTCTCATACACACAAATTTGTTTGTACAGGCTTATCAAACTTTCAGTATTTTGATCAAGCATTAATTAATCACTCATATTTTTATTTAGTGTGTTGTAACAACTACATATTACTATTACTTCAATAAATAAAACACCAAATGTATTTCAATTTAAAAATTGATTGTTCTACCCTAAACGAATGTTGAGTGATCCAAACTAGGTACTGTAATCTCTACAGAAGAATATTAATATAGACATCAGTTTCACTGTCTGTATGGATGTCTTCATTTTTCACAAAACAAATTATCACAAAGTCTAGTTGTCTGACATTACTATGGGTGTTAAAGCCAAATTCTATCTCCTGCAAAGACATTTCATTTAGAAAGAAACAAGTCCAAAGCAATCCTAAATTGTTTATCAATCAAAACAAACCAGGCTGACTCTACATCATATTTCCCCCAAACCACATGGTATTTCCTGTTCACCCAACACAGAAGACTGCATGTGGGACAGCACACAAAATAATACCACTGAATCAGACCCTACATCGCATGTTTATTTTGCTATTTTCTCAGCCATAATTTACTTTTAAATCCCTCAAATCATAATGTTATTTCTGAGATTTCTTTGGTTAAAAACATAGAAATAATATACATACCTGATAGTTGAACAATAACTGTAATCTTTTGACTTATATTTGTCAAGGCTGCATAATTTGACCAACATCACACATGCTCATAAGTAAAAGTGGTGCATTGCAGTTGGTCCAAGGAAAACACTGCTATGTGCATGCACTCCCATGCTCCAATGTATTGACTACATAAACATAGGGATGGATGTATATGGGGCAAAGGTCAGAGGATTTGTTTTCCTACTTGAAGTGCCTGGTTAAAAATGTGTCCTCTCCTTAACAACCTAATGGCATACATTATATTGCTACCAGGGTGGTAAATGATTGCAATGATCAGTAGATTTTGTCAGTTACACACTTACAAATATTGCACTTTAAAATGTATTTAATATCAGACTATGTTGTGAGAATATTTCTGTCTTTGCATTCAGAAATTACCCAATTACATAGAGGAATTAATGAAAATCAATACCAAAATAAAATTATAGCTGTTGACATGATATTTAATGAATTCTTATACTGAGTGGAACAACATATCAATGTTTTCTTACATGAAGGAAGTGATTATACTATAAAAAAATAATTGTTTCTGTACATTGTTTAACAATGGGTAACTCTGTTATGGAGAGGACATTCAGTTTAACATTGCATTAGTGTGAGATACTGACCATCTATAGATATGTAGATGGAAAATCACATTTCATGATATTAAATGGAGGCATATTATTATTGTATACCAGTGCCATAGATAGTGCAAGCCTCAGTGCTTTAATATATGAAGAAAATACCTGTTATGGAGAGGACACACTTTTAACGGAAAATAAAGTCATCAAATTAACCAAGCAATAAAATATATATCACATATTTTGTTCATTGATTTGAGACATGTCCTCATTTTCAAACATTCTGAAGATTATTTTAATAGAGTTTAGGCCCATATATATCATTTTAAGTCACTGCTGCTGGCCTCAATGTTATGGAGAGGACATGTTTTTTAATTTTAACGGAAAAGATGCCTTTTACAAAAATATTCATCATTTTCACATTTATTGGTCAAATTTGGTCAAATAAGTTTTATGATGTTACATAGTGGCTGTGCTGACACTAAAACATTAAAATTTTACACAACTCTCAATAGATTCATGTAAGATATCAATGAACATTATCAAAATTATGAAATGAGAATCCCTTTTCCGTTAAAAATGCACTAAAAATGCTGAAATTAACAGAAATAATGTTTGCAGTGTTATGAAAATTGAACTGTAGGTTGCTGTTGATAAGGTCCATCAAATAAAATGGCCAACATAAAATAATAATTGTTTAAAAGATGCCAAAATGGGGAAAACCCCATTTTTCAAAAAGTGTACACTTAACGTGAAATGACCCAAATACTCTCAATGTTTTTTGTTCTTTGGAAAACTGAATGCCTCTCGTACTTCTGGCTCTGTGGAATGGTGTGTTTGTAAATGCCTTGGGATTTTGGGGTCACTCTTCATGCAATACAAACAATATTTTCCTTTTGCATATTCCTCTCCATTCTCTTTTGCACCTACATGTATTTCATCCTCTTTTGTTTGTGTTTGTGCATCTTCTTTTTTCCTCCACGCTTCTTTTCAGCATCTCTTCGACTTTTCCCCATTTGTCAGTGATGTTGGTCTTTTTGCATTCTCTCTCCTTATCTCCAATGTATAGCATGTGACATTCTATCTGAGTGTGTTTTCCTTTTCCATCAAGGTCAATCTCTTCTCTCTTCACTCACCTTCATTATCCCTCCTCTTGGCAGGTAATTCCATCCTTTTTATTTTTTCCTCTTTGAGTTGTGATGTCCTGTGAACATTCCTATCATCTGCTGGAATATGGTCATAGTTTGCATCTGGACATTGTTGAACGAGTCCACAATTTTTTTGCTGTGATTCGTGATTCTCATTCGCCTGGAACAGAGAATGGCTGTCCAAGTATCCTTGAGGAGCAATGCCATAGACTCGCACGATTTGTCCAGTTTTGATTTCTTCTGCCTCTTCTTCTTTATAGCTGCAATAGACTAATCAAGAAGGAAGGAAAATATTAAGTACATCGACCATAATAATAATTGAATAATAATAACAATAGTAATATCAACAATGATATTTCATAGTGCCTTCCTTAAGTTCTTACACTAGGACAAACATTTCCTCTTTCGATGACTGGTACATCATTAAGGCGTTAAAAAAAAAATGTTGTATTGCCCATTGCGACCGACCCAAAATCTTGAAATCTACGGTCAGCTTTAAAAAAAAAATGTATTAAAGCATTAAAAACTAAAAATATCAGCCCAAAGAGGGAGAAAAAAAAACAAAAACATTCCGACCGACCGACCTATGTTTTTGCACCTAAAGGGCAATACAACATCTTCTTTCTTTTTTAGGCCTAAGATGAATGACCCCAGTCCAGGGTTGGGGAGGAAAAAAAATCATGTTTGGAAAAAAAAAACATTTTTTTCCTGTAGACTTTAAAGTGCATAAGAACTATTTAAAGAAATGGCCGAGATAGACAAAAAACTTCTAAAATCCTGGGATAATTTTTATATTACTTCTTATATTTTATTAAATTTTGTATTAGGGTTGTGTGATTTTTTTTAATTTCTTCACGAAAATGCTTATTATTTATAAAACATTTCATCAAAATTGGACATATAAAACAGGTATAGTTTGAAATGCCATAGGGTTGTGAAAATAGTGAAATAGTAAACTATGACCCAATAATGAAAAAAAAACTTACCACTCAGCTTTGTGGTGCTTTTGCTGCATCATCCTCTTTCGAGTCCTCCCTTGCTGGAGCCCTTGGTTTTGCAGGAGCCGGAGCAGGTTCTTCCCTGTTGTCGGCTGTTGACGTCAACCACAGTTTCATCATTAGGCTTGGCAATGCCAACGGGATGGGGATCACCGGATCAGGGCCATCAGAATCAGAATCATGACCTTCAGCTTCGCCAACTTCATTTATGACTCCGTCACCCTCAGGGTCAAGGTCTGATTCGTCATCAGACTCTGACACTGACATAATTAAGAAAGGAACTTGCTCAGTAGCCTCCGTGTGGGTAATGTTCTTGCATGTCACACCTCTCTTTGCTCTCGTGGCAGCAAAGCCTACACTGGTGTACTGTACTCGTTTATAATGGTACAGGCATTCAGCGTACACTGTAGCTGGTAAACTTTGTTTTACATTTGTCACAAGGCACCAAGATCTGTGAACATGAAAATATAGAGAAAGGAATGTCTGATTCTCTTGTAGATTATTCTACTTCCAGGAAAAGGCCCACATGGTTTTTCTTTTGAGGGAGAGATCTTGCATTTTAAAGCACTTCTCCTCTCCCCCTCGTCTGTGGAACATGGCACCTCTGAACCACGTATACCCTTGGATCACTCAGGCCCACCATAAGAGATTATAAACCTTAGAACTCCTTACCAGAAATTGCACCTATAAGTTTCACCAATAATTCATCCCATTTACTTGCCATCAAGTTTCAATTTCCATTTATCTTCCGCTTCTTATCTGCCTGAGCGAGATCATCTGCTCCCACCCCTTGTCCCCCAGAGGCCTCAGGGGGTGTTTCATCAAAAAGACATTTTCAAGCCCGTTGGAATTTAACCTTTTATTTCTTTGGCCTGCCAATGGGACAAAGTACTTTTAAGGTTGCTCTGAAAAGTACTATTTGGGAGTTGGAAACACGAATTTGATTTTTAAAAATCAACTTCAATAACACGGTAAAGATGTAACGCATCTTTAGAAAATATTTTTCCACACAAATAGTATACAGATAACAACAATATAACAACAATTTCGATTTCAGGTTCTATGACATTTATTCAGCTCTCCAAAAAAGTATACCGACACGTCATATAATAAATTCATGAAAAATGGAAATATTCAGCCTTCTTTGCCGTTGGTCAACGTAATTACCTGTTTGAAGAGAGAATGTGAGATGGAATCATACTAAGACCTGAGTACTTTACCCAAAGGGCAATAATATTCTTAGTGTATTTATCTTGTTTGCTAATTTATAAATACGCAAATGATTTCCTACATATTACAACAGTTATTTTCATGTTCAGTTCAGCCGCAATATTCTCTACCACAGTAATAACTAACTGCACTATGAAGCCAAGGTGGTAAATATATATTAAACAACCAAAATAATGGAACATACATGTACATCATTATAATTAGTTATACAATGTACGTATCTTTAGAGTAAGCATAGATATAAAAATAAGATTTTTACTAAAAAAGTACAATTCTAATAAAATACCAAAACATATGAAATAAAAGCGATTCCATAACTAAAAAGATTGTACTTTTGAAACTATCAAATAATATACAGATATTGACTGCCTAGAGGGGCAATATAACATTTGAGATCCTCGAGGAAGTTATATTTTTTCAGCGCTACGCGCTTCAGAAAAATATAGTATTCCGAGACAAAAATATAAATCCCCAATGGAAATGAAATGTTATATTGTTCCCGAAGGAAAAAAGTCAATATCTGTTATATTATGATGACCTATATTAGATACAAAACAAGATGCAGTCTCTTCCGTGTGTGCAATTTTACCGGCACGAGAGCTGCAGTACTTGGTCCTGGTCCTGGACTTGTAGGCCTATTACTAATAATAGCGGGATGAATGCTAGCAGAAGTGTATGGTGCTGTAGGGCATTTACAATGTCAAAAGCAAAAGCACTTACCTTTTAAAATGTCTCTGCAATCCATATCGCAGTGTTATCATGGACCGCTTAACAATTCGCCATTCGATCTACGAATCTCGGCTCCGCATAAAATGATCGAAGACTGAAACTTACTCAGTTCATTTGCTATAATTTAATGTTTCTGAAATTGTTTTAAATCCTTTGTGTTTACTGTATTACGCTTTCAGCACATTCTCAGCTACATTGATGACTATCTTTAATAGTAGAATGGGAATCTTTTTCATCAAATTCTTCCTCACGGCTCGTTGAAACTGCCATTTTGACGAAAACAAATATGTTGCAATTTCATATTTCGCGCTGCATTCAATGCGTGTATAATATTTGTGTGCGAAGCGGCGGTGTATGTACGTGTGTAGCGCATTGAACTTGTAGTGTGAGCTTGAGGTATTACATAAATTACGTCATAGAGTATCTCTGGATATTACAGCGTTATATTCATAGGTATGACATAATTTACGTCATGTTTGAAAATATAACGCTTCTCACCCTTGTGGCGATGGTCATGTGACAGTATTTTGACCAATCGCACATCAGTATCTTAACTATCTTTATTGGTCATTTAATATAACATTGTATTTGTCTATTTTGCAACAAGGAAATATAAATGTTATGGATCAAGTAGTAAAAAAAAGGTTGAAAGTTACTACCAGATATCAGCAGAAGGATTAGCACACACACTCAAATCATTGCGTGGAAAAAAATGTTAATATGTTTACACAAGTAGAGTAGAAATAAGTTAGACACTATTACAGTATATAGACCTGGCTTTGATACATGTTCTAAAAATAATGATCAAGGCTTTACTCAGAAATCAGCTGAAATAAACGTACATATCACATCCGTAGATAAGTACTAAAATAAATACATAATGAAATACAAAACTGGCAAGCATTTTTTTTAAACGAGACAAAAAAAAGGTTACATTCAGATATCGGATTCATGTTATGTTTGTACACAAAATTTCACAAATTCCCTTTTTTTTCTCAAATGTTTTGGGACGTCCAGATTTTAACCAGTAGAATGACATTCATAAATGTATTGCTCTGACCATATACGCGTAGGTCTAAAGAAAAAATTATGGGGAGACAAATGTAAATTAGTGACATTTTGTGTACAAGCGAATCGGAGCTGCTCATCGGTGACATATCACTCTGAGTTGCCAACTTGTTTTACTCTCTAAATTTAACAATTGCATAATTTTTTTTTTTATTATCTGTCCAAATTTTCCCAAACTTTCTCAAACTTTCACTAATTTGCTTTTCTAATTTTTCTTGCTTTCATACAAAGCAACAAGATATCAGGGTGGACTTGCCCTTTAATTTTTTACACTTCATGCTTATGTTGTATTTTATTTGCTTCAAATGGTTAACTAAGGCAAGAATGACAGGAGTATACTTTCACTACTGAATTAACAAAATGCATTTTTCCTGGCCTCTCTAGACATTACATGCATCAAGTAAATGTCTTTTTAGCAAGGTCTGAAAATAAAATATAATTCTACTGCTAGTACAGTAATATGTCAGAATTATACATGTACCATTGGCTATCCTGCTAGGCACAATTTGAAACTCCCTTGGTCTGACCGCTTGTTGTGGCAGAACTCATTGATTGTATAATATTTTAACTTACATGGGTGATGGCTATTTGGAATATTTTAGGCCTGAAAACATTTCAAATGTAAGGACATTCACTAATTTTATCTTCACTCTGAGACCAAAAAGTGTTTGATCAGTGCGTACGAAAACAGCGTTTATTCAGTTTGGAGTTCACTTTTGCTTACATTGTGGACAGAGATAAATCTCTGGTATCCTATGGAACTTCAGGCAGTATACGTGGACCCATTTTCCACATCGCGGTGTTTCGCACTGTACCCATTGTATCTCCACAGTTTCTTCTACCTCAGCGATAGTACAAGATGTTAAATCACATTTCTCTGGCTCGTATTTCCTGTCAGAGAGCATAGAGATCTGTTTTGAGGTACCCCCAACAGAGATGATGCAGTCAGGTGCCAGGGTAAATAGAACATACCCAGCTGTTCCAAACTGATTGTCATTCTGTGTTTTGGGCAAGAGTTTGTATATTTCTTCCCAACGATGTCGAGTCTAAACACTCTGGAGGAGGCATGTCTTGATGTCTTAGGGATCTCAGAACTGTTCTGCAGTTGAAATCCTCTAGATACGACAATGTAATTGTTTACTTTGGCTGTTGCGTGGTAAGATATGTACGGAAGTGGTGTACTGGGAATAGCGGGAGCAAGCGTAACGGTAGAAAGAACTGCAGTGTCTGTATCTTGGGAGTTCATCGTTATCAAGAGTATTTCATTGATGGGTATTCTTGTGATGGTGTTTTTGTCGAGCATCACTCCTCCCACAAATGCAACGACAAAGCTTCCATCTGTTTCCAAGCATTCGGCAGTGTGATACGCTCGGGCTAGGGTAGATGGAACAGGGACGGTCCTCCATATACCGGTAAAGGTTTCTAGATCTAAATTGTAGAAAGCCCCATCTCTGCAGAATATTTCCCACACAACACTGAATCTCTTTCGCTCTTCTTCTTCAATAATGCCTCCAAACAGCAATGCCTCTTTGGTCTCTCCTAGCTTTGTTAGAGTGTGACCTGTCCTTGCTGTATTAAAAAGTAAACAAAAATATAGAAAGGGGGCATAATACAGTTAAATGTACTGAGTTGTAACCAACCAATTCAATTGGAGCATTTTAGTATCCTACTCGCACTAGATACAGTTATTGACAGTTTTGAACTGTTCGCATACAAAACACTTCCTTGCTTCTGGTTTTAGATGCGATTCATGTAACATCTGAATCGGATCAATGCACCTACATGGTTCATCATATTGAAAGTGCTTTATTTGTGTATAATGTATATTTTAGTGTAGTGTTTTGTAGATATGTGTATGGTAAGGGCTCTGTTATTTTCACATATCACTTGTATGAAAATGTAGAGCAGGCATTCTCCTACCTGATTTATAAAAATAAGATATTCAAATGAACTTGTAAGAACTTAATGACTGTAACTTGGGAAAAGTTGGGAATGAATTTCATACCATAATGGATTGTATTGTGTATAAGGCTGAAAGGGGGCTATTTCTCAATAAAAATGGCTGAAATATCTGGACAGTTTAAAGATCTTAGGGATGAAGAAAAATTTGTAAGCATTATGAAACTTGAGAATGAAAATATAATTGATCACTTCTGTAAGTATATTAAAACAGTCATAAATACTCGAGGGGAATTTTAACATCCCACCCGTTCTTTTAGAACATCAATATCGAAATTATCCCCATTTGTTATGTATCTTTATTGTCAAACATAGGCTGGTACGTGTCATATAGATATTTTGTAATAATATCATTGACCACTGTATATACAAGCTACATTGTTTATTGTTAATTTGTGATTACTCGAGAAACTATACCACTTGTTGATTTTCTTATTTATATATTTGTTTTATTTATGTAGTGTGAAACAAAATGTTCATGTATATGAATGAAGTTTACTAATAAAATTCAAATTCAAACTGCAAATGGTAGCATTGTTTCTAGGTGTTTAAAGCATACTGTTGAATAATAATGCTAACTAGACTTGAATTTGTCACTTGACAAATTAGGAGATACATGTTCCAATTTACATAATGAAGAACGCATTGTCACGATTTTATCTTATCTTATGAAATGCTCCTCCCATTATGGTCTATCCATATGTCAAGTTTCAACTGTGTAGCATTGATCATTATAGATCGGCCTTGGCATAGTCCCAATTTCAACTTTCAATTGAAAATTTTGACATGATCCTAAATCCTAACATCTGATTAAAAAAAAATCATGTTTGTATAGCCCATAGTCTCAGCTATAACATACCAAAATTTGGGAGAAAATAGAGCAAAAATAAGCAAGCTACTGCTCAAAGAACAATGTCATGTAGATTCATGATATATAGACAAAATTCACCTTCAGTAGGCATAACACGCAAATTAAGAAAATTCTGACATGTTAACTTTAATTGAAATTTTCGCTATGATGACGTCATCAAAATAAGAAATGGTGAGGATTGATCTTGTAGAGGATTTTCTTAGCTACAACATATCACAACTTGAAAGAAAATCGATCAATGTTTACAGAGATATAATTAATTTTCCATAAATATGCTGACGTTATAATATGCAAATTCGTATTTTGAGTTCCAAGGCCATTATGATGATGTCACGATATACTTAATGGCCAAATGAGACATTAAATCATATCTCCCACTCATACTCTATCCTAATATGGAAACTAAACAAGGGGTTTTGGGGCATCTAAAAGAGCTTATCCGGACACCTACCCCCTGCAGGCCTGATAATTACCCGATTTACATTGGTTTCCCAATTTTTTTTAATTTTTTTTTTCTTGATTTTTCCTGATTTTACCCCTATTTTCCCTATTTATCCCTATTTTCCCCTATTTTCCCCTATTTTTTTCCTATTTCCCCCTATTTTTTCTCAATTTTCTTACTCAAAAGGGAGGGGGATGTTAGATGCCATTTTTTTATTTATTTTTGTCAAGGGGTTGAGAAAAAATTACCCCTGCCCTGGACATCCACCCCCAGATAACCACCCCTTGGATAACCACCCTCTAGGACAACCACCCCCTAGGAAAACTACCCACTAGGGCAACCACCCTCTAGGACGACAACTACCCCCGGACGACTACCCTCGGACAACTACCCCCTAGGACAACTACCCAAGACAACTTCCCCCTAGGATAGTTGTCCGGGGGGGTAGTTATCCTAGAGGATGGTTGTTGTAGGGGGTAGTTGTCTGGGGGTAGTTGTCCGGGGGGTAGTTGTCCTTTGGGTAGTCGTCCTAGAGGTAGAGGCCCCTGGACATCCACCCCCATATAACCACCCCCTAGGACAACCGACCCCTGCATGTAGGACAACTACCCCCTAGGGCAACCACCCGCTAGGACGACTACCCCCCAGGGACAACTACCCCCCGGACGACTACCCCCAGACAGCTACCCCTAGGACAACTACCTCCTAGGACAATACCCCCTAGGACAACTACCCCCTAGGGCAACCACCCTCTAGGACGACAACCCCCCAAGGACAACTACCCCCGGATGACTACCCTCCGGACAACTTCCCCCTAGGATAGTTGTCCGGGGTAGTCGTCCTAGAGGTAGGTTGCCCTAGGGGGTAGTTCAGTTGTCCTAGAGGGTAATTGTCCTAGAGGGTAATTGTCCTAGAGGGTGGTTATCCTAGGGGTGGTTATCCGGGGGTGATTGTCCTATGGATAACTATGTACATAAATAATATACTGGACAAGAACAAAACAATTCAAAACGAAACAAATACATATATATATATTTATATAATAATAATATATTACATTTATAAAGCGCTTAATACAATGTTTCTAAGCGCTTAACAAAAATACAAAGTAATGTTAACCTACAAATTACAACAATATAATACATGATAGATAATTCTAATTACAAATTCCTAATAACATTCATACAATAATAATATTTAATATTTACATAACGCTTTATAGTTTAACAAACATAATATGATTAATTTACATATTGAACAGATAAGTCTTAAGTTTACTCTTGAAGGTTTCTAACGTTGGGGACTCGCGTATTTCAAGGGGAAGTTTGTTCCAAAGTTGGGGGGCACAAACAGAAAAGGCACGATCGCCATAGCGGGTGTGGGTGCGAGGGCCTGGGGCTAGATGAAGATGTGCTGTGGACGATGATCGAAGACGCATAGATGAAGTACGAGTTTTAGGAGTGATGAGTTCGGAGAGATATGAGGAGCAAGTTTGTGAAAGGCTTTGTATGTCAGCATGAGAATCTTAAATTTTACACGGTGTTGGAGGGGGAGCCAGTGAAGAGAACGAATGATCGGCGTGATGTGTTCATGTTTTCTTGTACGTGTGATGAGGCGTGCTGCTGTGTTCTGAATATGTTGAAGAGGGGCTAAATGAGAGCTAGGGAGATTGATTAATAGACCGTTACAGTAATCAAGGTGGGAAGTTAGAAAGGCATTAACAAGACGATGGGTGGAACTTTGATCAAGAAGTTTTCGCAGTTTTCCAACTTTGTGGATCCCAAAAGCTGCGATACGACATACGTTGCGGATATGCTGGTTCACATTCAACACGTTGTCCACTGTGACTTCCAGATCCTTGGCAGATTGGGAAAGAGTGATTGCTGTGCCATCCATGTCAAGATCAGGTAGCACACTGGAACTGCGAAACATGGAAGTTATATGGATAACTTCTGTTTTTGAGCCGTTGAACACAAGATTATTGCCGCAGGACCAGCTTTTCACGTCGCTGACGCACCTGTTGAGATTGGAAATGCCACTGGAAGCATCATTTTGCTTGAGCACTATGTACAGTTGCGTATCGTCTGCATACATCATATGCATATATAGCCTATATATATATATATATATATATATATAAACATGTTAGAATGAAGAAGTAATAAAAAAAAAATTGAATTTCTTTTAATCACATAAAATAGTATACAGAGGTTACGTACTTGCTATTAAAATAACATTTCAGTTTCCTTTTAAATCCATTAAAATGTCTAGATTGACATAATTTTTTCCTGGGGAAGTGCATTCCAGACAAGAGGTGCAGTATGTTCACAAGAGATAACATAGTTTGCTAATGATACCAACACCTTTAGAAGTCTTATTAGTTATGGCAATAATTTGGCTATTCCTTGATAAGTCTTCATCAATTACTACACCTAAAAATTTGGTAAAAATGACTCGTTTTATATCAAGTTTGTTGATTTAAACTACCAGGTCATGTGCATTGTTTTTGTTACTTTTTAAATTATAGAAGTACAGGTATACAGTTTTTTCTACGTTAATAGACAGCTTATTTCAATTAAACCATTTAGATACATTTTTTTAGTTTATTATTAAGCATAATTTGTAACTGTGTAATATCAATCAAAATGTTGGTATCATCAGCAAAAAGTACAATTTTAAAAAGAGATGACGGTCCAGGACTGAACCTTGTGGTACACCACTCACAATTTGTAAATAATTTGAAGATAACATCGTTGAAATATACTACTTGACTTCTATTTGTTAAATAATTCTCAAACCAAGTTTTAAAAAGCCCGCGAAATCCATAATTTCTTAACTTATATAGCATTATATTGTGATCAATTGTGTCGAAGGCTTTGCTTTAATCTAAATCTTTTCCTGATTTTACCCCTATTTCTCTATTTCCCCTATTTTCCCCTATTTTTCCAAATTTTTTCTCAATTTTTCTCCTCAAAAGGGGAGGGGGGATATGGTAACATGCCATTTTTTTATTTAAAAAAAAAAATTTAGTCAAAGGGGGAGGGGGGCCAGAAGAAAAAAAAATCATCCCTGGACATCCACCCCCCATATAACCACCCCCTAGGACAACCGACCCCTGCATGTAGGACAACTACATTGTACCCGCTAGGACGACTACTCCCCAAGGACTACCCCCGGACGACTACCCCCGGACAGCTACCCCTAGGACAACTACCCCCTAGGACAATACCCCCTAGGACAACTACCCCCTAGGGCAACCACCCTCTAGGACAACAACCCCCAAAGGACAACTACCCCCGGACAGCTACCCCTAGGACAACTACCCCCTAGGACAATACCCCCTAGGACAACTACCCCCTAGGGCAACCACCCTCTAGGACAACAACCCCCAAAGGACAACTACCCCCGGACGACTACCCTCCGGACAACTACCCCCTAGAACAACTACCCCAGACAACTTCCCTCTAGGATAGTTGTCCGGGGGGGGGGGTTAGTTATCCTAGAGGATGGTTGTTGTAGGGGGTAGTTGTCTGGGGGTAGTTGTCGGGGGGATAGTTGTCCGTGGGGTAGTTGTCTAGGGGGTAGTTGTCCTTGGGGGTAGTCGTCCTAGAGGTAGGTTGCCCTAGGGGGTAGTTCAGTTGTCCTAGAGGGTAATTGTCCTAGAGGGTGGTTATCCTAGGGGTGGTTATCCGGGGTTGGTTGTCCAATGGATAACTATGTACATAAATAATATACTGGACAAGAACAAAACAATTCAAAACGAAAAAAATACATATATATATTTATATATATATATATATATCAAATAAACATAGGTTAGAATGAAGAAGGAATAAAAAAAAAATTGAATTTTTTTTAATCACATAAAATAGTATACAGAGGTTACGTATTTGCTATTAAATAACATTTGAGTGTCCTTTTAAATCCATTAAAATGTCTTGATTGACATAATTATTTCCTAAGGAAGTGCATTCCAGACAAGAGGTACTGTATGTTCACAAGAGATAACATAGTTTGCTAATGATACCAACACCTTTAGAAGTCTTATTAGGTATGGCAAGAATTTGGCTATTCCATGACGAGTCTTCATCAATTACTACACCTAAAAATTTGGTAAAAATGACTCGTTTTATATCAAGTTTGTTGATTTAAACTACCAGGTCATGTGCATTGTTTTTGTTACTTTTTAAATTATAGAAGTACAGGTATACAGTTTTTTCTACGTTAATAGACAGCTTATTTCAATTAAACCATTTAGATACATTTTGTAGTTCATTATTAAGCATAATTTGTAACTGTGTAATATCAATCAAAATGTTGGTATCATCAGCAAAAAGTACAATTTTAAAAAGAGATGACGGTCCAGGACTGAACCTTGTGGTACACCACACACAATTGGTAAATAATTTGAAGATAACATCGTTGCAATATACCACTTGACTTCTATTTGTTAAATAATTCTGATACCGCAATAGTGATCGACGATCAACTCTTTGCAAAGCGCGCGCTTCTCTGGAATGTAAAGGTGCGGTTAGCATTAGATGTCACATGGGCGGCTTTCTGCTTTGTATCAAAGTATCAAAGTATCAAGCCCACAAGAAAGTGAAATTGTTGGAAATATGCATTTGTAGGAAATTACATGTTATAGTATTCATTGCCACGCTGTTAAAATATCCATCAATCTTCAGTAGGGACGGTGAAGTGGGGGGCGGAGGACTCACAGCGTGATATCCTCTTTTTTTTTTTGGGGGCTGTGATGACCTTTCTTTTCTATTAATGGTTACACCATCGAGCCACAACTCGGCCTATAATTCATGGCCAAACTACTCGATTTTAGACATTATTTTTTCCAGAAGTTTGCTCAGTGTACCAGTATCACTTGCTTTGACAAAGGCATATGAGGGGAGGCAGCCGGGTCGGTATGCTCCCAGAAGAAGGATACACCCCCTCCGTCTCCCCTTGGCAATAATCGGGTAAAAATTCACAATTTAGGGCAGAAAGGTAAATAAAAGTAAAAGAAAGAAAAAATAAAGCAGCGCTGATATTAATGACTGCAGAGAATCCTTCGTTATATCTTTTCGATAAGCCTAATATACAACCACTACCAATATTCAACCTGTAACATGCTTTTTTAATATAATTTTTACCTCTAACATTTTTAACACTGACATTTTTACCTCTGACATTTTTTCCTCTGACATTTTTACCTCTGACACTTTTACACCGAGCCAATTGTCCTAGAGGGTGGTTATCCTAGGGGTGGTTATCCGGGGGTGGTTGTCCAATGGATAACTATGTACATAAATAATATACTGGACAAGAACAAAACAATACAAAACGAAACAAATACATATATATATATTTATATATATATATATCAAATAAACATATGTTAGAATGAAGAAGTAATAAACAAAATTGAATTTCTTTTAATCACATAAAATAGTATACAGAGGTTACGTACTTGCTATTAAATAACATTTCAGTTTCCTTTTAAATCCATTAAAATGTCTAGATTGACATAATTTTTTCCCGAGGAAGTGCATTCCAGACAAGAGGTGCAGTATGTTCACAAGAGATAACGTAGTTTGCTAATGATACCAACACCTTTAGAAGTCTTATTAGTTATGGCAAGAATTTGGCTATTCCTTGATAAGTCTTCATCAATTACTACACCTAAAAATTTGGTAAAAATGACTCGTTTTTATATCAAGTTTGTTGATTTAAACTTCCAGATCATGTGCATTGTTTTTGTTCCTTTTTAAATTATAGAAGTTCATATATACAGTTTTTTCTATGTTAATAGACAGCTTATTTCAATTAAACCATTTAGATACATGTTGTAGTTCATTATTAAGCATAATTTGTAACTGTATTATATCATTATGACTAATCAAAATGTTGGTATCATCAGCAAAAAGTACAATTTTAAGAAGAGATGACGGACCCAGGACTGAACCCTGTGGTACACCACACACAATTTGTAAATAATTTGAAGATAATAGTTGTCCGGGTGGGGGGTAGTTATCCTAGAGGATGGTTGTTGTAGGGGGTAGTTGTCTGGGGGTAGTTGTCGGGGGATAGTTGTCCTTGGGGGTAGTCGTCCTAGAGGTAGGTTGCCCTAGGGGGTAGTTCACTTGTCCTAGAGGGTAATTGTCCTAGAGGGTGGTTATCCGGGTGGTTGTCCAATGGATAACTATGTACATAAATAATATACTGGACAAGAACAAAACAATACAAAACGAAACAAATACATATATATATATATTTATATATATAAATCAAATAAACATATGTTAGAATGAAGAAGGAATAAAAAAAAAATTGAATTTTTTTTAATCACATAAAATAGTATACAGAGGTTACGTACCTGCTATTAAATAACATTTGAGTTTCCTTTTAAATCCATTAAAATGTGTAGATTGACATTATTATTTCCCGAAGAAGTGCATTTCAGACAAGAGGTGCAGTATGTTCACAAGAGATAACGTAGTTTGCTAATGATACCAACATCTTTAGAAGTCTTATTAGTTATGGCAAGAATTTGGCTATTCCTTGATAAGTCTTCATCAATTACTACACCTAAAAATTTGGTAAAAATGACTCGTTTTATATCAAATTTGTTGATTTAAACTACCAGGTCATGTGCATTTTTTTGTTACTTTTTAAATTATAGAAGTACAGGTATACAGTTTTTTCTACGTTAATAGACAGCTTATTTCAATTAAACCATTTAGATACATTTTGTAGTTCATTATTAAGCATAATTTGTAACTGTAATATCATTATGACTAATCAAAATGTTGGTATCATCAGCAAAAAGTACAATTTTAAGAAGAGATGACGGACCCAGGACTGAACCTTGTGGTACACCACACACAATTTGTAAATAATTTGAAGATAACATCATTGAAATATACCACTTGACTTCTATTTGTTAAAAAATTCTCAAACCAAGTTTAAAAAAGCCAGCGAAATCCATAATTTCTTAACTTATATAGCATTATATTGTGATCAATTGTGTCGAAGGCTTTGCTTTAATCCAAATCTTTTCCTGATTTTAACCATATTTTCCCTTATTTTCCAATTTTTTTCTCAATTTTCATCCAAAGGGGATATGGTTACATGCCAATTGATTTTTATTTAAAAAAATTTTAGTCAAAGGGGTGAAGAAGAAAAAAATCACCCCTGCCCCTGGACATCCACCCCCATATAACCACCCCCTAGGACAACCGACCCCTGCATGTAGGACAACTACCCCCTAGGGCAACCACCCGCTAGGACGACTACCCCCCAAGGACAACTACCCCCGGACAACTACCCCCGGACAGCTACCCCCAAGGACAACTACCCCCGGATGACTACCCTCCGGACAACTACCCCCTAGAACAACTACCCCAGACAACTTCCCCCTAGGATAGTTGTCCGGGGGGTAGATATCCTAGAGGATGGTTGTTGTAGGGGGTAGTTGTCTGGGGATAGTTGTCCGTGGGGTAGTTGTCCGGGGGGGGGTAGTCGTCCTAGAGGTAGGTTGCCCTAGGGGGTAGTTCAGTTGTCCTAGAGGGTAATTGTCCTAGAGTGTGGTTATCCGGGGGTGGTTGTCCAATGGATAACTATGTACATGAATAATATACTGGACAAGAACAAAACAATACAAAACGAAACAAATACATATATATTTATATATATATATATATATATCAAATAAACATATGTTAGAATGAAGAAGGCATAACAAAAATTGAATTTCTTTTAATCACATAAAATAGTATACAGAGGTTACGTACTTGCTATTAAATAACATTTGAGTTTCCTTTTAAATCCATTAAAATGTCTAGATTGACATAATTTTTTCCTGAGGAAGTGCATTCCAGACAAGAGGTGCAGTATGTTCACAAGAGATAACATAGTTTGCTAATGATACCAACACCTTTAGAAGTCTTATTAGGTATGGCAAGAATTTGGCTATTCCTTGATAAGTCTTCATCAATTACTACACCTAAAAATTTGGTAAAAATGACTCGTTTTATATCAAGTTTGTTGATTTAAACTACCAGATTATGTGCATTTTTTTTGTTCCTTTTTAAATTATAGAAGTACATATATACAGTTTTTTCTACGTTAATAGACAGCTTATTTCAATTAAACCATACAGATACATGTTGTAGTTCATTATTAAGCATAATTTGTAACCGTGTAATATCATTATGACTAATCAAAATGTTGGTATCATCAGCAAAAAGTACAATTTTAAGAAGAGATGACGGACCCAGGACTGAACCTTGTGGTACACCACACACAATTTGTAAATAATTTGAAGATAACATCGTTGAAATATACCACTTGACTTCTATTTGTTAAATAATTCTCAAACCAAGTTTTAAAAAGCCCGCGAAATCCATAATTTCTTAATTTATATAGCATTATATTGTGATCAATTGTGTCGAGGGCTTTGCTTTAATATAAATCTTTTCCTGATTTTACCCCTATTTTCTCTATTTCCCCTATTTTCCCCTATTTTTCCAATTTTTTTTCAATTTTCCTCCAAAGGGGATATGGTTACATGCCATTTTTTTATTTAAAAAATTTTTTTAGTCAAGGGGGTGAGAAGAAAAAATTACCCCTACCCCTGGACATCCACTCCCCATATAACCACCCCTTGGATAACCACCCCTTAGGACAACCGACCCCTAGGACAACTACCCCCTAGGGCAACCACCCTCTAGGACGACTACCCCCCAAGGACAACTACCCCCGGACGACTACACTCCAGACAACTACCCCCTAGGACAACTACCCCAGACAACTTCCCCCTAGGATAGTTTTCCGGGGGCTAGTTATCCTAGAGGATGGTTGTTGTAGGGGGTAGTTGTCGGGGGGATAGTTGTCCGGGGGGTAGTTGTCCTTGGGGGTAGTCGTCCTAGAGGTAGGTTGCCCTAGGGGGTAGTTCAGTTGTCCTAGAGGGTAATTGTCCTAGAGGGTGGTTATCCTAGGGGTGGTTATCCGGGGGTGGTTGTCCAATGGATAACTATGTACATAAATAATATACTGGACAAGAACAAAACAATACAAAACGAAACAAATACATATAATGTATATATTTATATATATAGATATATCAAATAAACATATGTTAGAATGAAGAAGGAATAAAAAAATTGAATTTCTTTTAATCACATAAAATAGTATACAGAGGTTACGTACTTGCTATTAAATAACATTTGAGTTTCCTTTTAAATCCATTAAAATGTGTAGATTGACATAATTATTTCCTGAGGAAGTGCATTCCAGACAAGAGGTGCAGTATGTTCACAAGAGATAACATAGTTTGCTAATGATACCAACACCTTTAGAAGTCTTATTAGTTATGGCAAGAATTTGGCTATTCCTTGATAAGTCTTCATCAATTACTACACCTAAAAATTTGGTAAAAATGACTCGTTTTATATCAAGTTTGTTGATTTAAACTACCAGATCATGTGCATTGTTTTTGTTACTTTTTTAATTATAGAAGTACATATATACAGTTTTTTTCTACGTTAATAGACAGCTTATTTCAATTAAACCATTTAGATACATGTTGTAGTTCATTATTAAGCATAATTTGTAACTGTGTAAGATTATTATGACTAATCAAAATATTGGTATCATCAGCAAAAAGTACAATTTTAAGAAGAGATGACGATTGGAAAGATCATTAATATAGAGTTAAAAAAGCAACGGACCCAGGAATGAACCTTGTGGTACACCACACACAATTTGTAAATAATTTGAAGATAATATTCTTGAAATATACCACTTGAATTCTATTTGTTAAATAATTCTCAAAGTTTTAAAAAGCCAGCGAAATCCATTATTTTTTTTTTTTTTTACTTATAAAGCATTATATTGTGATCAATTGTGTCAAAGGCTTTGCTTAAATCTGAAAATACTCGTATATTGTGATTTTTTTGGCAATACGTGAAATCAAGTACTTATGCAAATCAATTAATGCCATTTCAGTCGATCTATTTTTCCTAAATCCATATTGGCATGAATTCAATAAAAACATTATGGGTAAGGAAATCACGAAGATGTATAAATACAATTTTTTTCTAATACCTTTGGGGGAAAAAGGTAATATAGAAATGGGTTTGTAATTCAATATATTGCGGTTATCCCCCTTTTTGTACACTGGGATTACTTAGCAATTTTTAAATTCGTAGGAACTACTCCAATTGATAGTAATAGGTTAAAGATATAAAGTAACGGTTTGGCTATGTTAAATATAGCTTCCTTTACAACAATTATGTTATGAATACTTGTGCTTTTACTCTTCTTTATTCCACTGACAATATTGATTATTTCGTTTTCAGTAACAGGTTTAAAATATAATGACTTTTCGCAGCGAAGTGGTAACAAAGATTGATAAGATGTGTCACTATCAACTGGAATAGTATTTGACATAGATGGACCAATGTTGATAAACAAGTTATTAAATATATTAGACATATCTTCACTATCATATATGTCACAACCATCTACATTGAAGCTAGCAGGTGTTTTATTTACAGATTTATCTAGAATATCGCGAATAACATCCCAAGTTTTTCTCATAGTACCTTTATGTTTTTAAAATTCATTGACATATTGTAATCTTTTAACTTCTTTTATATATTGATTAACACTATTTCGACATTTTTTAATATTTCATCTTGTTATTGTTTGATGGATGTTTACAATATAATTATGTTCTTTTTATTTGCCATCTTTACCACTTTTTTTGTCATCCAAGGTTCTTTACAAATTGCATGTTTTTAGCGGATTGTTTTTATCAAGAAGTTATTCTCATATTTGGACAGAAATTGTTTCAAGAAGTGTTGATAAGCTATATCGGCATTTGAGCAATTATACACATCTTCCCAGACTGTGTTATCTAGATCTTGCATGAAACAATATATGTTTTGTTTATTAATAACATATCTATGAATATTATTATTATGTGCATTATGATTAAGGTTTTGGTTAGCCGTTAGCTGAAATACTGGTAAATGGTCGGTCACATCAGTGTACAATACCGGACGAAATATTAGAAGATAAGTTATTTGTAAAAAATATTATCTATAAGAGTAGCGCTAGTTTCTGTTATACGTGTAGGTTTATTGATTAATGGTAAGAACGATAAGGTATATAATATATTTGAAAATTCATTAACATATTGTTGACTTTACAATTTATTGGACAGTATCTTTACAAACATGACTGTTGCTATCAATTCAGGAATATTATTGAGTGATGTAAGCGATCGATCATTTGCCATTTTTTCCCCTATATTTCCATCTTTTGCTCGTTACAAATAACCAACCGCTTACCTTTAATGAACGACATATTAATGAAACAAGCTTATATTCTTTCTGTACTAAACTGAACAATGTCAAATGGGATCCTGAAATGTTTAAAGATGTTGATATAAGTTAAAATACCTTTTGATAATATTTAATTGATTTTAACCAGCGCAGAGGAGTTAAAATAGTTTATTGACAGCTACCAGGGACAAAGTTTTATTTATGGGTGGGAGCCAGGGAGGAGGCTATTAAGGTAAATTGATGATGTAATAAACCTTGGACAGGGAAGAAACCGGTCGCCGTAATGTAAACATGCGGTCAGCCCTCAACTTTCCTCCCTTTCCTCTCCCAAAGCGGAATCATCTTGGACAATAATACCTCATTCAGTCCATGGTATTTCGAAGTCGTCACACTCAACAAATTTTCGCTCTTCTTTCGTGGCTGTTTTTGCCTCAATATTCGCCCGCTCTAGCAGTCAGTAGCGTCAAGCTAATGTTTTAACGTGACATCGGCGGATAACTAACAATTTGTGCTTCTGACTTAAGTTTGAGCTCCTGACTGACAATTTTTCCTAAGTTTCACGATCGAGAACTTAAGTTCTATTTCAAGATGCCTAAAGCGACGAAGAAAGCAAGTCAGAGGGTGAATACAGCGAGAGCTGCGACGAAGACGCCTAGGTCGACTACAAGGGCCAAACCAAGAAAGGGGAGGGTGTCGAAGGCTACGCCCCCTGCCCGATCCCCTCCGCCGGCTGCCAGTACCAACACCGGCATTAACGAGGCGCTGCCTATCCCTGTCCTGATACAGGAGCCCACGATCCTACGGGATGACGATCCTGGGAGACAAGACGGAGTACTCGATAACGGTGAGTCATGGCCAGTAATGGCAATCGATGATATTGATCCATATACCTCACAGCCTAGGCCCATGTTTTCCGATGAAGCACTGGTTTCACCTGCGCCAGTCATACCGTCCACAGTGGGGCCAGCTAATATTAATAATACACTAGGGGCGGATTTCCCCGTCCCTGGACAGCCACAGTATTTGGCAGGTGTTTGTGATGATCTCGGCTCATCTATTGCCGTGACCATCAAAGAAAACATTTGGCGGGGGGAATATGTGGATATAGGCTCACTTATCAAACCATCTGTTACGTCCGATCCTTCTATCGATGAGGGGTTAACACTTACATTTTCCCCTGCGAGCGCTAATTTTCAGCTGCGGGCGCCAAATCGCAGCGTAGCAATAGTTATCCTCAGTTTTAGGCAAGAAAGTGTTTATTTGAACGCTACGTGTCTCAGGCCAGAGAACTGCGTCGATTAGTTTTTATTTAAATACGCTACGTGTCTCAGGCCAGAGAACTGCGTCGATTAGTTTTTATTTAAATAGTACGCTACGTGTCTCAGGCCAGAGAACTGCGTTGAACGCTATGTGTCTAAGGCCAGAGAACTGCGTTGATTGGTTTCCATGACGTTATCATGATGAATTGCAAATCCCGGCCGGGTCCCTAGGCTAATTTAGACTGTTTACTCTCTGTTTAATGATGGTACGTTACCGTTTGTATTTTTCTGATAATGTTGTTCATTGTGAAGTTAACAGACTATTTTCATTCGAATTATTGGTTATACCACAGGTCTAATGACGATTGGAAGTTTCTATATTATAAGTAATAAATACCATGGCCAATTGCAAAACAAGTTGTCAATGTCCTTATTCTTTGTCCCAGTAGATAGAGCAATAATGATATATATGAAGAAAGTTTTCCTATCAAATCTTATCGTGTAAAACAAAAGCATAACAACCCATGGTTAACTAAGGATTTAATATAGCTTTGTCACAGAAAATCACTCTTGTACTGTATAAAAAAAATAGGTTAAACACCCAACATTGTATAGAGAACAAACTTATAAAAAGTTTCGAAATTTTGTAACTTTAAAGATACGACAGGCTATAGAGATTACTATGTAAAAAAGTTCAATGAAGTAAAATGTAATATAAAGTCCACCTGGAAATAAATAGTCGATTAAATTGTAAAAAGAGGGGAAAATAAAATTGATTCAATTGTAGTTAACAATGTATAGATATAACAAATAATGAAGATATGGCTAATTCCTTTAACAATTTCTTTGTTAATATTGGTAAGAATTTACAAGATGTAAATAACACAACTTCTAATAAATCTTTCTCTGATTACCTTAAACATCCAAATATAAACTCAGTATTTTTGTCAAGCCTGTAACTAAACATGAAATAATAACCATAGGCGATAATATGAAAAAATAATTCCAGTTCAGGTATTGATAATATTAATATAAAAGTAGTGAAATATGCTATTCATCTAATAAGTTAACCGCTAAGTATTATATTTAATAAATGTTTATCAAATGGCATCTTTCCATTAAAAATAAGTAACTCCAATTTTTAAAAGAAGATGATCGTAAAGATATTAACAATTAAAGACCAATCTCAGTTTTAACCATATTTTTTCAAAATTTTAGAAAAGTGTATTTATAATAGACTTATATAAATCAATTAACAATAATAAATACGCTCTTACTTAATTCATAGACCTAACCAAGGCTTTTGATGTTATAAATCATTCTATTTTATTACAACAAATGAAAAATTACGGTATTAGGGGCACACCTTTAGAGCTTTTATCAAGTTATTTATCCGATCGTAAACAATTAACAATTATTAATGGAGCTGAATCCCAAGTTAAAAAATAAGTTGTGGAATTCCTCAAGGATCTATTCTCGGCCCCCTTTTGTTTTTGATTTATATTAATGATATGCCATTTTAAACCCAGGACTTGCGTTATATCTTATTTGCAGACGATACCAGTGTATTTTGTATTAAAAGGTCGTGATCCTACTACTTTATTCCATTTCGTAAATACTCAGTTAAGCAATTTAAGTAAGTGGATGAAATCCAATAAGTTTATATTATATATTAATAAATCTAATTATATTATGTTTGGAACTAAAACTAAAATTTCAATAGATTTAAATTTGTTTTATTCTAATAAAAAATAACTCGGGTGTCAAGTACAACATTTTTAGGAGTAATTGTAGAAGAAAAACTATCTTGGAACCACCATGTAAATCATCTTTGTATCACTTTATCTAAAAATATTGGTGTATTATTCAGATTGAATTTCTTACCTCCGACTCTTTTTAGCTCATCCGGCCCGAAGGGCCCGATGAGCTTATGCCATGGCGTGGCGTCCGTCCGTCCGTCCACAGTTTTCAAAATGCTTCTTCTTCATTATTTTTCAACCGATTGTGATTTTGATTGTTTCATTCTCATTGTTGCGAGATGCGGATGAGCGCTACGTCATTGACGTTCTGGTTAAAATGTTATATCATGCCCTCAATATTTGGAATAATCTCCCAACTAATCTCAAGATTAGTAAGACCGTTAAACAGTTCAAACGATTAGTACAAAAAAAAAAAAAACTTCCAGAACTCATAAATGATGAATATTTTGTTTATGTTTCCTATCTTTTCTCCCTTATCATTTTTTAAATTTTGATGTTATGTTTTTCCTGTTACCATTTTTGTTATTTTCTTACAATGTATAATACGTTATGAATATACTTGTCAAGGGGTCATTTTCAATAGGCCAATTAGTGCTTTTCATGATCCCGCCACTATTATTCATATGTATTTGTTGTTGATATGTAAATTGTTTTTAAAGTGGAAATAAAAATGAATTGAATACTATTTATATTTTAATCACCCGTTATATACACCAGTTTATTTTCATTGCCTAAACTTTTCAAACAATTACCAAATGTTTCTATAAAATTCTTAATACTAGATTGAGGCTTTCTATATACAATACCTACAACAATATGTTTACCGCTTGGTACATGTATTTCTATAAAAAGTGACTCATAGTCATCAGAATTAGTTAGTATATTTTTCTTATATCAAAATTTACTGTATTAGAAATCAAAAGTCCAACACCACCCCTCTCCCTACTCTCCTATCTGTATGAACAAGGAGTAACCAACAATACAAAAGGTACTCTGATAATCCAAGTCTCGGAAAGACCATAGACAGTAAAGTTTCGAGATAGAGAATGTATAAACTCTGATAAAGAACTGAAGTTCCTGTTGAGACTGCGAGAGTTGAAGTGCAATAAACTACAAATATTTTCAAATGTTTGAAACACAGATTTAAATACACCTTCAATATAATACTTGCATTCTATTAAGTTACTAAATATATCGTATGACATATTGTAATAATTTTTGTTCATATTTGTCATCAAAGTAATCATTTCTTGCACATAAGACATCATTAAAATTGTGTACTTCATGCACTATATGATCTTTGTTCTCTTTATTTGTATTGATTGCAATAAATTCTTCATCTGGTAATTCTTGAAAAGGAAATTTATAGTATTTGCATAGGAAACACATCTGGCAGAGTGATAAGTCAGTTGATGTACGTATATCTATTAAATCATTGCAAGTAACAACATTGGGTCTTCACTGAATTTGGACATTTATCTTGAACGGACGCTCATTCCGTTATTAATGGTCATAAAGAGATAAACATGGTATCAAATCTGAAGCGCGGACGTACGCGTGCGTTTATTGACCTGAAATTGACTGGACGGATATTGACCTTCATCATGATAAATATGAATGAGAAATGACCTTCCGTTATGAAGATATGATCATAAGTTGATTTTCACAAAATGGCGCCTAGATGACGTCACGATAATCTGATGAACTTGTTGCGGACACGTCTTAGTGACCTATGACTGTGCCAAAATCCTGTGCACAAAAAGTGGAAAAGAGTGAATAGTGGATTGCTTAAGAATGGAGTGATGAGTAGAAAAAGAGGGTGAGTGAGAAAAGGGAGGGCATTCAATTAAATACAAACGATAAGAGGTGGAGGGAGAGGGGGGAAGGGTAAATGACAGAAGGAAGGGCAATTGAGGGCACTAGAGGGAGGAGGGAGAGGGGTAGGAGAGATGAGTGAGTAGGAAGACAGGATTGAATATCGGTATAAATGGAGTAGAAAGAGAAGATGTGGAAGAAAGGGAAAACAAGACGGGAAGGGGGATCGAGCCTTATATGGTCTCATTCGCTTCAGCTAATTGGAGACATGCACTATACCCATGACGATTTATTGTATCTAAACTTTGGAAACAACGAATGCAATTTGTTACCTTCCAAACACACTCGTATCAAAACGAGTTTTACAATGAGCTTTACACGGCCCCATTGTAAAGCAAGTCTTGTGGCACTGAATGGCCTACCCTGTGTTTTTAAAGAATAAATAAATAAAATAAATCAATTAGCAGCTGTAGGAGGCTGCAAACGTAGTCGCTAAGTGGGAGGGATATAATGTGCACGTACATTTACTGTATATGTATGACGGGGCGGCGGAGCGTCTGTCAAAGTTTGGGGCACCAACAAAAAAGGGCACTCTCTGGGGGAAAGGGGCACCTACAAAGGTAAACCTCAAAGCGAAATTATACAAATTTTAGACATTGGTATACATTGTGATTACATTATCAGGGATGATTTCAATGTTTGTTTCTCTCTTTACAGGGTCCAAGATACTGCTGAAGCATTATACTTCGCAGTTGGGTGTGATCTTGGTTAGAATATTAATTTGCGAGCGAGCGAGCACAAATTTGAAGATTTGTGAGGCCGCAGTGCGTAAATTTACATCTTAAAAAGAGGAAAAAACAACCCTGGTGGGGTTTTAAGCACAATCTAACCATGAAAGACTGACAAGATCTTTAATGAGAAACAAAATAATTTCAACTTTAAATGTCAGCGAGCTTGGGCTTAGCGAGCGAGCTTTGGGTAAAATTAAAGAAAAGGGTTGCTCTTTAATAGTCGCTTTAAACTAGGAGCAAATTGTATGGTAAAATGAAAAGGGGGCAAATATCTAAAGGGAAAAGGACACTTATTAGAAAAGAAAAAGAGCACATGTCAAAGTAAAAAGGGGATTACCACAGGTGAACGTGGGGCACTTTTCGCACCTAAAATGGAGCACTCGTCAGAGATTTAAAAAAAAAGGCACTAGAACGGAAAAGGGGCACTTATTTATTGCGAAGGAAAGGGGGCAATTATCAGAAGGAAAATGGCACTAATTAGAAAGTATAAGGGGCACGTGTCAAAAAAAGGGGGAACTTATCAGAGATTAAAAAAGGGCACCTATTACATAGATAAAAGGAGCACCTCTCAAATTTGATTAAGGGCACACATCGGAGATGAAAAGGAGCACTTATAAGAATGGAAAGAGGGCATACAAAGGAAATAGGCACCTGTAATTGTCACAATAATATGAAGGACACTCAGATTTGAAAAGAGGCTATTATAAGAGCTGAAGGGGCACTTATCAGAGATGATAAGGGGCACTTCTTGTACCTAACAAGGGACACTCACCTGAAATGAAAAGGTGCACTTCTTACAAAGGAAAATGGGCACTTATCAAGGAAAAGGGGCACCTATAATATTTTAATAGAGACATTTATAAGAGGTGTCAGAAGGGGCAATTATCAGAAGAAAAAAAGGGGGAATTTGTCAAAATAAAAAGGGGCACTTATCAGCGGTGAGAAGTGGCACTCATCAAAGATGAAAAGGGGCGCTTATCAGAAGGGGAAGGGGCACTTATTACAAAAGAAAACGGCAATTGTTAAAGTAAAATGGGCACCTCTCAGATTTGAATAGGACAATTCTCATTGGTGAAAGGGGCACTAATCAGAGGTGGTAAGAAGCAATATAGGAATGTGGAACGGGCACCTATTAGAAATAAAAATGGCACTTATCTGAAATAAAAGGGGCACATTTCCTATGTAAAAAGGGCACTTAAGGGGTAAGTGACAAATTGGGGGAGGAGAGCACTGTGCCCCCCTGTCGCTCCCCGGCTCCGCCGCCTATGCTTTGTTAGTCTAGCCTCTGTACCGTTTCCGCGTCGCGCCCGATCAGCAGGCTGATAAAATAACACATCCTCAACCTTGGCCTTGACAGTAGACCTTGCCATTCCTCTCATTATGGACTGTAATTTGGGGGATCGCGCGATGAGTTGAGACACCGAGCTGTGTGTGGCATTGATGGGTGTGATAGAAGAATACAAATTAAAAAACGGACAGAATCTGGATTACTGCTTTGTATGTACGTTGACATACAAGAGCTAGGCCGTATAATCGCTAGTCTAGTTCTGGACCCTTTTTAATGATTTTTTTATTCGCCGACTATACGCGTTAAGCCGAGTGGTGGCGCGATCCCGAGTGATTGCGCGAGGACCAGTTCTCGGGGATCGCGCAATCACTCGGGATCGCGCCACCACTCGGGTTAACGCGTATAGTCGGCGAATAAAAAAAATCATTAAAAAGGGTCCAGAACTAGACTATATAATCACTAGTCCACGTCCTGGACGATTTTTATTGATGCGCAACCCCCTCACATAACTAACAGATGGCGCAGTCATCTTACCGCGCTCATTAGGGACTTTTAGATTTAGACGACGAGAGCTTGGACTGCCGCGTGTGACAGTTTATTAAGGCACTGGGCCGTGCCCGGCAGTGCCTTAAAAGGACATCACAGTGCCCTATAAGGAGTCACAAGTTGCAGTCCGCTATGTCGACGTGCAAATCTAAAAGTCCCTATTCACTTACCCAGGGAGTACGACCAGGGACCTGGTACGACTATTCCGCATGTGCGTATGTGTGTGTGTGTGTGTGTGTGTGTGTATGGGGTGTGCACTCAACCAGACGATAGCGAAATCGTGCACAACAGTCCAGAGGTGGACTATATAATCAAAAGCTATACACGACTGTACATTATGAGCGCATGTACGAGAATGGAAAACAACCCAGCCTTGTTGAAAGCTCGTCTAGCATCCAACTGGGGATGGATGGTGGTGATGATGTCATGGATTCTGTTTATGGTCATGTTTGGCATTATGTATTCATATGGGATTCTATTCGTCGAGTTTCAGGCTGAGTTTGAGAGCTCTGCGACAGTCACTGGTAAGCTAGGTCTTCTTCGAATTCTTCTTTCTTCTTGTACTTCTTGTTCTTATTGTAGTATAGTATTATTTAACATTATTGTATTATTATTATTATTAATATTATTATCATTATCAGTATTAAACCTATATCTTATTTGCAACTATAGAGCCGGGTCCAATTAAGCCAGGTGCCTTAATTAGACACTACAGAGGTGATGTCAACTTCATATATGTCCCAGGTCGAAAATCCGTTAGAAAAAAACAGTAGACATTTTTGCTGGTTTCTACTGGTCAATTCTCTACCGGTTTCAATATGGAAATTAAGACCTACATAAACATGTAACCAGTAGAAACCAGTAGATTCTTTGCAGTGGATCCATTAGAATACCAGTAGAAATCTCTACTGCATCTCTAACAATGATAATAATAATGATTATTATGATACTGCTGCTATTATTAATACTACCTCTACTACTACTACTACTACTACTAGAAAGAAGTAAATGAAGAAGAAGGGGTAGTAGAAGAATCATGTGAGCGATATTAGTGATTATATTCTCAATGATTGAGGCATATACGCATACACATTACATACTCCGTGGTAAGAATGAAGTAAGCGGTGGAAAATGAAGGCAGTGACAAAAGAGAGAGAGAGAGAGAGAATATGGCCGGGTTCAAATTAAGGTTTCTTTAAATTATTGGACCCAGTACTGAGGATCATTTATTTGCCATGTGATTGCCATTTTACGGCTTAGAAATGGTACCAGTGTGCCGTCTTTTGTCACCAAATATTGTTCAAGTATCATTGTAGAGACGATGAACAAATACTAACGCAAAGCCGTTAGCCATTAGAATGTCAATTTCTATCTCGCTCTGCTAAATAATCTGAACAATAGAATCAACCAAGTGGAATCAACTGTTAACGAATTTATCATGAGTTCTGAAATTTCAATTTGTTACTGCACGTTATAGTAGTATTAAAGAGCAGCTGCAATGGCGAACGATTGTCGCTAAAATTCAGAAAGTGTTGCTTAGATTGCTTTTCCATTAAAAATTACCATGAGACATCAAGCTACATAGAACTATGATCGACAAACATGATATTGTCTTGAAAACAGTCAGAAAACATTGGACCTAGAGTGAATAAGAGATAATGTGGTCATGTAAACAAGTGCATTTTGTCCCCGTGATCCCCCAGTACCAAAAATCATGATTGTATTCTCGACTTATTTCTTCTATATATTTTATTTCAATTTAAAATAGAAATTATAATGTTTCTTCTTTTGTCTTGATAATATTTCAGCAACGAATTGACAGTTTTGGTAGACATCTTGGATGTATTATAGTAATAAATTCTTGGCACATTACGTATTGCAAACGATAATGATAAGAAGAAGCATACAAATAATTATAAGAATAATAGCAATAAAAATAATAACAATAATATTGATAATAATTACGATAGTATAAATATAACAATGATAATAATAATAATAATGATTATTATGATACTGCTGCTATTACTACTACAACTACTACTAGTAGTACTAGCAGGGGTGTCGATTTGTATCCGTGGTTGGGGGGGATGATAGGTGCCAAAATATTTTCGGCAATGGATCAAAGCAACCAAGAGGTAGAATCGTGTGGCAGGTTGCACCCCTCCCTTCCAAGTTATTAACCTTTTCAAGTCACCCTCAATAAAGATAACATTTCAGAGAATATAAGAGTGGTAATAAAATAAATAACATGCTAAATGTTAGTCCTGACTCTTGCCTGCAGTGTAGGCCTACCAGACTGATATCATCTATTTTTAAACGAAATTTAGACATTACCAAAAAAATCCAATGGTGAGGGATATCAACTTGTGAAAGTATTATGTTACCAGTGGGCAAATGCATTAATAAGCAACCAGGAAAGGTTCATGTAGACAGAAAATTCTTTATTTCCTGGTGATAGAAACATACATTTTATGAATATTGATGTCTCCAAACAACATTCATCGTGAAAAACCCATTCCAATATTCTGTGTAAGGAGATCTCAAAAAACATAGTTCTCATTAGTAAATGAAAAACATATTGCTTTTGGTTCTTCATTTGACTCTCTTCCTTCTTTAATTAAACCAACTGAATCCTCTCTGCGGGAAACTCAATTCAATGAAACAGAATATCACTGATGCAAAATTTGGTTCTCAAAATGACAGAAAATTTCCACTCCTGATCTCATACAAACTGTCTGTTTCTTAAAAACATAATATAAAACTTACGTTCCAACTACCAAACAACAAACTTCCATTATCTCCTTCTTCACCCAGATATACTTATCATACCAGATACGCTCTAAAACGCTCAAAAACTATAACCAGTCTTAGAAGGTGCATTATTATTGGAAGGGTGTTATAAACAAAACTTCAAACTTAATAACATTCTAACCTTCAAAAACACCTTAACTATCTTATGCCTGTTACGTTTGAATACAATACATAGGCCTACATCAGCTTTTCAATAAAACAAAAATAAGTTGTGACATAATAATCTTTCTCCAAAATATCGAACTGGAGTATTCTGTTGTATTGCTTGTTTATGTACATACAAAGAGCTTATTTTCAAGAGGCACTAGATCCATGTGTGTAACTTAAGAAAGAACTCTTTGTTTACCCGATTTTGTTCAGGTGTCTATGGAAAATTGTTATTAAAAGATGCATGTGTTCATAATTTCTCTCGTAATTTAGGTTAATAATTTTGTTCAAGGTAAATAGAGGAAAATGTATATCATTATCTCCATTTGCTATCAAAAGATTTTGCTCCTTTCGGAAAATAGCTCTTCAAATGTTTTACATGTAGAGATATAAATAAACAAAGAAATGGATGAAATCAATAAAACAAAATAGATACTGAGTATGAATCAGGGAACAAACTGAAAGTTTCGTCTCCTACATGCTGCCATTTGGACAAAACCGTCTTTCTCTTCAATGATACAATATTTTATTACTTTACTGGCATTATGAAAAAACGCATCATCAACCCCACATAGTCATAGCTTTAAAAATCACTTCAGATTGAACTGGCCAAAAGTCATGTGATATTCTTGCTCAGATGCTTTCCTTTACCTTTAAGAGTTCTTTATATTAAGGAATTAGTTGATAATTTTTTCTTGGCAATAATGCCCTAATTAAAAGAGTTAAACAAATATACGACTGTAACTCCTAGCGCGTTTTGAAAAAATGTTCTAGGAAATATCAGGAAATAAAATGAGTGAAAAAAAACCAATAAAGATACAATGACGACAACATAACAGCTAGTGAACTATCTTATAACTCTCCCACTCTCTACTTCTTTTTTGCACTTTTGCGCTTCGTGCTTAACATTTAGCTCGTTGCTTTTTAACGCTGCGGCTTTGCATTTGGCGCACTGCATTTCTATGATGCTGTTGATTGAATAAATTGAATAAATTCATTAATTCCTTTTGAAGCCGTATGAGCGAGAATTCAGTTTATTCTTGTCTCATATACGGTTGTCTCATTTACTTCTTTTTAGGTGGGCTGTATATAATACAGACCACCTTATGTTTTCGTTAGAATTGCCTTTATTATTATTTATTTATTATTCTTTATTTATTTTTCTTATTTCCACCCACTTTATTGTTAGCAAGATAATTTGAAAATGGCTAAATCAAATGCCTTGAAATTTGGCACACATATGTATAGGCATATGGACAAAGCAAAATAACGTTTTCAACCTTGACCTTGACTGATGACGTCATCTAGGCGCCATTTTGTAAAATTTTCTGAAAATCTACTCATGATCATATCTTCATAACGGAAAGTCGTTTCTCATTCATATTTATCATGATCAAGGTCAATATCCGTCCGGTCAATTTCAGGTCAAAAAACGCGCACATGCGTACGTCCGCGCGTTAGTGCGCGCGCAAAATTTAAAAATGCTCAAAATCGTCTCAAATTCATTTTGCATACGTTTCTGGCCATTTTAAGCATTTTATAAAAAATCGCGCACACGCGCATGCGCGTGCGTTTTCGCGCGTACTGGTATTTTGCAACATAGAATCGCCAAATTTTCTTTGTCATCATATTTGGCAAATTTTTCTAAGCATTTTGATACCTTGTTCACCTTTTTTTGACCACTAATAACGCAATGAGCGTCCGTTCAAGAAACTTGTCCGTGCGCGCGAGCTCTTGTAATACATAGCATATATGGGCAAAAACATGCCTATACAAAATTCATTGTAACTCTTCAGAATGGATGGGAACTCCCAATTTTTTTCATATTTGGATAGATTATGAGTCGGAGATATGATTTCATGTCTCATTTGACCCTCAATTAACTCATGACGTCATCATAATGGCCTCCGAACTCAAAATTTCAATTTGCATATTATGACGTCAGCATATTTTGGAAAATTGATTGTATCTCTGTAAATATTGTTCGATTTTCTTCCAAATTTTGATATGTTCTAGCTGAGACAATTTCTACAAATGCAGTCTACACGATTTTCATTTTGACAAAGGCATCATGGCGTATTTTTGCGATTAAAGGAGGCATGTCAATTTTTCACATTTTGCGTGTATTCTCTATGGGACATGACTTTTTTCAAATCTGGATTCTACATTCCAGTCTTTTTGAGCAATATCTCGTCGTTTTTGCTCGTTTTCTGCCAGCTTCGGATATGTTGTAGCTGAGACAATAAGCTATCACAGGTGTGCCCTTTATTTTTCGATCAGATGCCGGGATCATGCTCATATTTCACTTGCAAAGTGGGATTTGAGAATTCCATTTTCCGTTCACGTGTAATGTCTATGTGGATTATTTTGGTATAGTGGTCATAGCACTTGCCTCCCATTCCGGCGACCCAAGTTCGATTCCTGGTGGGTCAATTTTTTTTTTTTTTTTTTGCCGTCGTTTTGAATTTGATTTTATGATCTTCTTCGACTATTATAACATATTATCATATACTATCACAAACAATGTAATAAAATGCCCAATTTTGCGTGTTATATCTATGGGAGAAATATGTCAATCGTTTGAGTACAACCTTATGGGAAATCTGAGTCCTTGTCGTGTATTAATTTTTTATTCATAGTTGGATAGAGTATGAGTCGGAGATATGATTTCTTATAAAAACAAAATCTAGAAAATGCATATTTCATTTTGATATTTAGATTTGAGGGTCAAAGGTCAAATATACTGTACATGGTTTCTCTAAAACCATGCATTGTATAGACTTGAAATTTGGCACACTAATAGACCTGAATATGGATTATTTCAAAAAATAAGGTCAAATCATGCCAATGTTATCTTAACTACTTAGTATGTCACTAAACATGTGTGGCATGCACTTGGAACAGCCCACCTATACTTGTTATTAACAAGTATTACATGTCTAGTTCTATTTATATATGTATGTATTATGAAAATGAGATAGCAAAATGTGTATTTTGACGGTGATCTTCCGAGTAATAACCATTAACTACTCTCATCGGGCGCGGCTCTCATCATTAATTTTTTTCTTCATTTTTTTTTTTTTTTTGATGGTGAATTATTGGGGGGATGATTGTACAGGCCATCCCCCCACCTGAAATATTGGGGGATATATCCCCCACCTGAAATATTGGGGATATATCCCCACCCCCGTGATCGACACCCCTGTTTGTAAGGGTTTCTACTGGTTCACCCATGTTCAAAATAGATCCTACAGGTTTCTATTGGATGCTACTAGTCTTTAAAATCATTAGACTCGACTGGTTTGTAAAGGGTTTTAATGGTCTTCAAACCGTTAGAACCTACTGGTTTTTAATGGTTTCTCCTGGTTTGACTTCACAATTCCTCCTGAAACCAGTAGACTCTAGTAGAAACCAGTAGAATGTCTCTACTGGTTTCTAATGGTTTCTATGGGAATTTCGACCTGAATGCATATAAAATTGGGGCAAAAGGACCGCCATGGGGTACTCACATATTACACTTGCCCTACCAGGACCCCCTACTAGATCTTAGAGCCCTGTTCTCCGGCAATTTAAAAGCCTGTCCAAACGGCAGGTCCGGCCGGCTCTTATTATATACTCGCAAGGTGCTCTGTTAAGACAAGCCTTTGACGTTATTCTACCGTCCAAATGACTAGTCTCAATCATCCTTTATAGCATACGTTCTAATTTATTGTCAATACTTTGCGTAGAATGTGCGCTGGCCTGTTCCTACACTCTAAAAACACTGGTAAAATTTGTACGTATTAAAACTGGTTGGTTAAAAAAAAAATAACCAACTGTTGTGTTAAGTGCCGTGGTTTGGTAATAATGTGGTAGGTTAAAGGTAGTTTCAATTGGTTGGTTTAAAAATAACGAATATTTGGGTAAAATGCCGTGGTTTGGTGCACTTGGTTAATCAAAATATAGAATTCCCGCCGTTCGACGGTTAGTTAAAAGTTTTGATCATGTGACATGAAATGAGCCAATAGACAACGAGAATCACGCGTCGCAGTTTGCAACGAATTTCATTCCAGGATGTCATCATGGAGTCAGTAGTCGAAAGGCTGTTATCTTGGGGGTTCGAAGGGCTATATAGGGTTGCAATCTTTTGAACGGTGCTTAGATCAATATGTTTCCCGGATCGATGCGGGATTGTTTCATCAGCCTTCATACCCCACGTCCTGCACTCTTAAATTTCAAGGTCTTTGTGCTTAGTCAGCTTCTCTGTGACTTTCACTGATGTGTTTCCTTTCGAGGGCACTGCCAACAACAATATCCGGTTTGTTGGCTTTTAGCTCTTTGACAGTATAGATTGGCATATCCCCGAGAATGGAGACTTCTTCAGTTTCACTTACTGTTGGAGGATGGTGTTCATACCATTTCCAGACGTTTTGCTCTTGAAATGCTGGCAAATCTGCCAGTGCAGGTATGCTGCTGATTGTATTATTATTATTATTATTATTATTTCTATTATTATTATTGTCGGTATTAACATTATAATTATTATTCTTATCTACATTATTATTGATATTGTTATTATTATTATTATTATTATTGACTTATATTTATTATCATAATATAAATATTATAATAATAATTATTATTATTATCATTGTCATTATTACTATTATTACTATCATTGTTGTTGTCGTTGTTGTTATTTATCTATTACAAATCTCTCGTGGAAGAGCATTCCACAGCGAAGGTCCTGCATGAGCAAAGGTTCTCCCCCGCCCCCATTATCATTGAGCTTAGGAAGAACAAGCAATCCGTAGTTTCGAAAGCATCAAGATCTGGCCGGAATGTCATCATTTATCAAAGAAATATTGCACAACGGAGCAGAGCCATGGACACTATGAAATAAAAGCAATGGAATTTTCAAACCAATGCGTTCACTCATAGGCAACCAACTGAGAACTGGTGATTTGATCGTGTTTGTTTGAGAGGGTCTCTATACGAGTAGCAGCAGTAACTAGTGAAACCTGCTTAAAAGCGCCCTCTCTCTCTCAATCTCTTTCTCTCTTACTATTGTTGCTCCTTTCCCTTTTCTTTCCCTTTCAATCAAGGTTGGGCAGGGGCAATTCCGATAGGGCTCACTGTTCTCCTCGCCCCGCCCATGAACGTTATCATCGACCGTTTCGGCTATCGTCCCGTTGCCGTCATGTCTCTCGTCATCGCATCAGCAGGGGTAGTGGCGACATCTTTCGTACCCAACATGCTTTTCGTCTACGTCACATACAGCTTGATGTATGGATGTGGGTCTGGAGGTATTTGCCTTGTCGCCTTGGGTCTTGTCGTACATTACTTCCCATCAAAGAACTGTGTAAGAGCCTTGGCAGTCACTCTCAGTGGCTCTAGCATTGGTACGTATAAACACCTTTACTATATTAGTCTAGGAGAATTAGGATTTCTTAAGAAGAAAGAAATTTTAATCGTAAAATGCTGGCGCCCCGTTTTGAATCGTCGGAAAGTTTGGTTAGAAAGACTAGTTTGTAATAAGCGCATGGCTAAAATGACCCGGAATATCCACTAATATTTTGAACATTAAGAAGTCCCACTTTAGAATAAATACTACCAAACTTATGGATGTGCTTCATGGATACCTTTTAGTCTGCCCTCTTGAGAATAATACTTCCACCTGTGTTCCATAGAATGTACCGTCGGTGCATAAATGACAAAAATGATTACATAACCTTCATGGGCACCTATCCAGTATTCGTCTCGGTGGATTTACTATTTTGAACAAATGGCGTGTATCTCCCCATGCACAGATTGTATCTACGAATTGGCGTATTGTTAGGGTGGCAAATAGTTTGGAAAAAATCAAATCAAGCGATTTCATTTGTTAAAAGAGAATTGAATTCAATGAAAGTTGGGCATAAGGATTTTTTTAAAACGATATCTTTTATTATTTTCCCTCAAATCAAATACATATTGTACAAACCATTCATAACCAAGTTGTACACGTTCTTCATAACAAAAATGGATGCACTGTACATAGATATTTAGGCTTAAACTTAAAGTGCAATAATAAAAGGAAAACATAAGTACATTTTCATAAACTGTTTAGAAAACATTTTCATATATATGATCAAAGAATAGTATACTTTAGAGAATTTTTTTGTCTATTCTCCCATCCCCCCCCGTTAAACATACTCCCAACACCCTAATCCACACACTCAAGCTCACACAAACATACACACGCGCACACACACACCCACACACACACACAAACACGTACACACTGACATACAAACAAAGAGTCACGTGTACCGAATGCCGTATGCATAGTGCATCGCAGCCGTGCCAGCATTTTTTTTCCGACCGAAAATAGATGTATTCGCCTCGCCGTCCCTATGTATGAAGTTGTCTCATTTCCTAAGGTGGTGTATTAATGTACTTCGCTCTTCAGCTAATTTAATTTCCTTTCGTTCATTTTCCAGCATTCTTTGTTTAATTTCTTGAGGAGTTGGGGGTTTATTTTTATATCTGCTATAAACAAAAATCATATATTTGATTAAAGTATAAATAATGTGAATAATTGACTGCTCCTACTCTACATTTAAAACTTTTATACCAATGTAAATTCCCTCCCAGTTTATATTTTAAATATCCAATAAATTAAATAAACCACCACAATCTCTCCAGAGAACTCTTATTTTTCACAAGTAAAAAATAAATGCTCATAGGTCTCTTCATTTTTATTACAAAAGGAGCATATATCACTAATTGAAAATTTTATTGCAAAAAAATTGTCCTAGGTCTTAAAAATATTGTATGAATGTCTTTTTCAGAGTAATGATAGATCTTCTCTAAATGTTTAACTGCAAATGACTTTTTTATTTTCATATTCAACAATGCCGCATATATTTTTTCGATGTAACGTAAATCAATGTATTAACTCTATTGTCTATTGGCTCATTTCATGTCACATGATCAAAACTTAACTAGCCGTGTGCGTTGCATTTCCGACCGTTGAGCCGCGCGTTAATTGTATTTAACACACATAGAATGATCTCGTCCGTCCGTAAGGATGTACTCCCTATTACGCAAACTAGCAATGTCATTTATGAATTCAAGTGCCTATGTGAAGGATCGGTACATAGGGCGTACAACTCAGAGACTGGCAGATCGAGTAAAACAGCATGTTCCTTCCTTCATTCGGAACCGCCAGACCGGCACGCGTTCACAACCGCCGCGCTCATGCAAACAGGGAAACTTCCGTACGGCAGACAACGCCAACTCTGCCATCGATCAGCACTTGCTGAACAACCAAGATTGCGCTGAACAATACTGTTCATCTTGGTTCAAAGTTCTCAGCCGAGCGAGAAACTTTACTCATCTGCGCATGCTCGAAGCCACATACATTCAGTTGACCGACCCTCTTCTATGCAGACAGAAAGAGTTTGTTCGGACGCTCGTATTATTTTAGCGATTAATCCGTAATAACCGGCTGGCAATAAACCTAATTTACCGTTATCTTAGACAGCCAATCAGAGCTCGTTATAATTCGCGCCTTGTTCCTGTTGGTTTCCGTTTATATTGTTGGATTTCGGCTTTCTGTTCGTTCTTGCGTTTTACTCTGATGAGTGCAAGACGAAAAGCTTCAGTATGTCTCTTTTCAATTTGATTAATTGATGTGGTATCTCTAACAAAAAGGGTCATATCATCTGCATACAGTACTTGTTTTACCTCTACACCACCAAAACTAATTTCATGAATAGCAGAGTCTTTACGAATTGAATTAGCAAAGATCTCTATACAAAGAATAAAATAAGTATGGACATAGAGGATCTCCCTGTCTTACACCTTTCTCAATACTAAAGTACCCGGTAGATATCCCCATTAAAAACGCAACTCAAAGCGCCATTATATAGTGTTTGGATCCATCTACATAATGATGGTCCAAAACCAAAAGAACGCAATACATTTTGCAAAAAATATGAGACAAAGAATCGAAGGCCTTTTCAAAGTCTATTGCCATTCAAAGTCCAGGAATATTATTGTGTTGTTATATAGTAAATCATATCATCTATTAACCTTATTACCTCTCCTATATTTCGAGTTTTAATATACCCCACCTGATCTATATAAATAATTTCATGTAAGACTTTTAACATTCTTATAGATAGTACCTTAGCTGGATATTGAATAGGCTTATCGATACTAAAATATTGAATGCAGAATAAACTTTAGGTCAAAGGTCAGTAGTCAAATGTGTTGCACGAACTCAAAAATAAAGTTGAGTTCTGGTCATGTGTTTGCATTGTGAAAGAAATTGTGTAGAAGCGATTGGTAAAGGTTGCTGGCCATGTTGTACATACGTATTGGTGTATTCTGTGAGGTTTTGGAATCGTCACATATATTTTTTATTAAATGGCCCAGTATTGCTGTAAGTCATTTTACACAGAATTATATATGTATGGGACGACACAAACATGTGGCATGAAAGTATGGTACACAACTTAGCTTTTGCCGATACATGCACTTGTCTTATTTTAAATATGAGGGTATTTGAAGAGCCATCGTTTTCAGGGGACGTTTTATCTTTTATAAGATAATCTTCCGTACTGTCGTTACAAGAATGAACATGCTCACAAATTATTCTTCACATTTCCTAGAACTCAACCTTCTCTTTAATCTTGCATTAGACTTTGGATTATAATTTTTCTCCTTGGCAGGAGTCAGAGCAGAATAACAGGTAAAAGAAAATATATGCATTGTCATCATATTCACAGGTATGCTGTCCTTTGCACCGTTTATAAGACTACTCATCGATCGATTCGGATGGAGAACCACCCTTCGGATTATTGGCTCATTGTACTTCATCGTGGGCATCCCTTGCGTTGCATGCTACGTACCATCCTCACCTGGTATGGCGCCCTCTGTGAAGGGCCAGAAGACTGATGGAGATGGTCGTAGAATGAAGGATATTCAAACCTCGGTAGAAACACACGATGATTGTCCAAATCGGGATTCATCCACGCATAATAAGGCAGACGATTGTACTGATGAAAAGCATGGAGTAGTAGAAAAATATTGTCCTGAGAAAGTTAGCGTGGATGGAGAAAGTCCTGAAGATAGGCCTATTATTTCAAGTAGTAGTCAGCACTCGTTGTATGAAGAGGATACCTCCCTGATGCAACGGCTGCGTCAAGCTATGGCTTATCCAGAGCTATTGTTCATCAATGTTGCTGTTTTCATTAATGGGCTTGTAGATTGCTTCTATTACGTTAACATGGTGAGACATACAAAAATATATACTAGCATGTCTAGCGCTATAAAATAGGAGACGGAGTTTTTTTTCATAAGAATAATATACTTCTTGGTGGAAAAAAAGATAATATCTTGATATATCGTAGTAGTGATCGAGAGATGTCCATTATCAGACTGTTCTTCTAACTTTTTGGAAGACTTTTGCCCAATATAATTTTGTTCTTATGGGCTTAGACAGATGTCCATACATGAAATGTTTCCAAAGAAAACAACGGTCTTTCAGAAAAAAATACTCATATCAGACAGCAGTATAATTCTTTTTTATTCAAGGTGAGCTACATGGTATCTGTAGGCTTTACGGAGACGGATGGGGCACGTGTGTTATCCGTCATTGGAGCGTCAACCACCGTCGGTAAAATCACTCTCTCGTTCGTCGGTGAATTGCTTCCATTTCCGGTCTATTACATCATGCTTATCGCCTCTGTGGTGAGCTGCGTGGTGATGTGCTGTTTCCTTGTCATCAGAAATCTCGCACCTATGTTCTGCCTAGCGGCTGGTGAGGAATTCTTATTTGTATAAGTCTTTCATGGGTTATTTTAGTCCTAACGCGCGTTGCGCACGAGGCGTCCTTTACTGATGCAGTGCGCCGTTAGACAGTGATTGCAGGGGTCTTTACGCGCCATGTGCAAATGACATTTTAAGAATGTGATTCCAAGATGGCATTGAAATATTGGCTCGTTTGCTAATGATGTATATATATAGCTAGTGGTTCCAAATCTCAAAATGAACGACTACTGAACTAAAGCTTTCAGAACGGACTCTAAATAATAATACAAAATATATGTGTACGTAGATCAAGTTTCCAAATTTCCATCTGTCCAAATAGCAAATTATTTGAGGGTATACACTATGTCATTAAAATATGTTGAACGAAATATAAAATTAAAATAGCTTTTGTGTCCATCTGTCATGCACTTTCTTCTTGCATAATCAATGATAACCGTCTTTTCTTTTTAATAGTTATCGGTGGAGTAATGCTGAGTACAACTGCAGTAGTGACTTATTCTATTCCTAGTACTTTCTTTGGTCCTGAACGCTCTCAGCAGACCTGGCCTGTAATTCTTTTCTGTAATGGCGTCGGTCTAATGTGTGGATCAGTGGTCGGTAGGTTGAATGAGTGATGCCATCAATCCTCCGTCTACATTTTTGTCAAAGATATACACCCGTATTTTACCAATTCAGTTTAACCCAACCCTGGTCTATATAAGAAAGCTTAGACCTCAGAATAACACCCTTTGTTAAGCCCGATTTTAAGCAAAAGTCTAAGCCCAGTGTCAGGGTTTTAATTTCAATAGAATTTGCGCCGGATGATTAAGGTTGTAATTGGAGTTTCGGTAAAAGATAAGACTTGTTTAGGTTTAGTGTTAGGGTTGGGATTAGGGTTAGGTATAGACTTGCTAAGTCGAGGGTTGAAATTGGGAACTTGGTTAGTCTTAGAAATTTAGCAATAATCGTGACATGCAGAACCGTGAAATGATTTATTCAAATAATTACCAGACTTAAGGAAAGTCCAGCAAATTCCTTGTACAATGTTTTAGATATTTGTTAACGTTTGCTTCGGCCTAGTGGGAGATCACTGTAAATCCCAGTGACGGAATATCACTTTGTAAGTACAAATTGATTCAAAGTAAAAGCGCTTTACACCAACTGTCGTCAATTGTGATATTAATTGTTGTCAAAAATCTAAAGCAAGATTATGCCAGTTGTAGAAAATTGCATTCTATTGTAAATTGTAGAATAAAGTATTCTCTTCTCAAAACTTACTTGAATGTTGTCTAAGTCAGACGACATGAACATCAATTTCACAAATTCGATAATAATTATCTTATCATTACTACAAGTGATAACAATGTAGTCATCAATGAAATTATCTCTTCCCATTTTTGATATTTCCGCCCATAGTCAAAATATCATACAGTATATCCAACATATCATAGACAAAGGTCATTATTATATCTTTTTTTACACAGTACTACAAGATATGGGAATAATGAAGCTGACAGTTGGTCAAATACACATTTTATGAAGAACAGGAATTTACCACAATTGAATAATACAAGTTTATTTCTCATCTTGAAAGGAAGACAGAAGAAAGAAAAGGAAGACTTAGTGGGCGTGGCAAAACAAAGAGAGGAGCCACTTCTGGTATCCCGGCTGGTGTAGTTAGATTTAGTTGGTAATTGGGTGAGGCCACTCGCAGGAGGGAGTACCTAATCAACAAACATGAGGGACTGTGGGGCTAGAAATAGTCATGTCATTCCTACATATAAGTATGAGATACACAAACAACTTAGGAGGGGCTCCACAACAACAATAATGATAATTTAAAAAAATAATAACAATAAATCTACAGTTACTGTAAAGAAACATAACACTGATGATGACGATGATGATGATGATGATGATACATTTATTTTTTCTGTTACATTATTTCTCACTAGGCCAGTCTATTGATCGTACTGGATCATATAGAAGTGCCATCTGGACTTTTATTGGATTGTACATTGTCGTTAGCTCACTTCTCATCGCAGCACCCCTCTACCAAAGGACATTCGCTCCCAAACGTTACGTCGTACAAGAGTTACATCGAGTAAAGCGCTTGGATGACAAGAAGAAGGGCGTTGAACAGGAGGATGCCAGTGAAAAGCTTGAGGACATATCAAAATTCAGTGGGACAAATTATGAAGTGCTATATGAACGTGTGTCAACGGTATAATAAGTGGCCTATAACACTTCTTTGTGTGCGCAACTTTGTGCCAATGGCAGAAGCCCTTTTCCTGATATGCACGCCCACACCTTGCTGAATACCTACAACAACCAAGAATGTATACTGAAGTATGAAATTGTACCAACTACCAATTAATATACGACTTTTACAGTACTGCTCGTATTTATTATTTTTCCTCATTCTTTCCTCTTTGATATTATTTGTTTTCCCAGCTTTTTAAACCTATAAATTAGTACATGAATATTGCTATTAAAGCAATAATAATAATTTATGCAAAACCTTTACCCCAGAAGGGCAACAACTTATTTTTGCAGTTTGCGTTCTTACAATATTTATTGTAGTACAAAAGGTAATAGTAGAAAAGGAATGAAATCCTTCATCACCACACACACATGGGAAGGAAGCATCCGTATAAATTTGAATACATTTACTTGATAAACGACTTCGCATAGTACTTCACGTTATCAAGGAAATGGCGATGCCCATTGTCGTGCTGAGAAACTGTTCATTATGCTAAGAATATCTTTATATCTTTATATAGCTTTATATCTCTCTCATACACTTTGGTGGGGAATCTTGTAGATTAACGGTTGTAAACGTAAAAAGTATGGAATGTAAATTTCTTTTTGATCACTTCTCATTTTCACTGTGTTTATACATTTGTTTTGTGTCTATGTAAACATTTAGCCTTAAACAATTGACAAAGACATAATTATGCGGAAAATTATTAGACTATGAAACTTGACACTTTGATACATGTATATCAAGATGACCTTTGACAAATGACAATAGAATCGTTGTAGAAATCGTTCACACTCGGTGCTTAATATTTACTTAATCCGTGATAACACTCGTATATCTGTAATGTTCGTGCAATAATTTGTAATTGTATGTTGTACACGTCACAGAAGGGATTTTGTCCAAACAAAATATTTTGAAATAAATCAAGGCAGATTCCCTTTCATAATACGGTTGAAAAGTAAAGATTTTTTTCGCGTGCACTCTATTTTTTTATATTTTTTAAAAAGTTTTTTTTTTGCCTTTATTCAGAATTTCATATACAAAATTATAAAGAGGAATATAATTTTTCTTTTTCCAACATAATATAGTACATATTGAATCGGGTATACAAATTGTGATAAAATTCTACAATTTGGGAGAAAAAATAGATTGTCAATATAGAAAAAAGTCAAAGGTGACGGTAATACTTCATATTAATATTTTCGGATACAACATTATAAAAAAGGAACATTTTGTACAGTATAAATATATCTTCTATGCAAATTAATTAGTTCAATACAAATTAAGCAATTTTGATTTGATTTGATTCATTTATTTATTCACGGTAAAAGCCCAGTTCAGCTGTTCGGCTGTTTTACAATGGGGCCGTGCATATACAATAAAAATACAAAGTAATCATAAGAACAAAACTATATATCATATAAAGAATAACGAAATAGTAGAATTACTGATGACACACCGTGTAGAGATAAATTATATGTAATTCGTATGCATGTATACATTAATATAAAGTTGTTTATAAGTTGGCTTAAAAAAAACATATTGTAAAGAAATATCAAAGGATTATAACCATGACATAAATATGATGAAATATGCTGAAATATGATATAAATATACTATAATATAATACAATCTAGTGAAAATATATTAAACATAGTTAAATTTATTTTTAAAAAAAAAATTGGATAAAAGTTCAATACGGGCTTACTAAGAATTGAAAATATTTATTAATACGATAAAATAGCATTGTCAAGTTGTATTTAGGCAAAACAACAAAAATGCAGTTATATTTAAACTTATATACAAGGGAAGTAAAAATGAGTAAAATATTATTAAAAATATATACATGTATATACAACTTAGTGTACCTTTCCATCCCACTATCACTTTCTGTCAAAAAAATATTTTAAAAAATGTGTGAAGGGGGCATCTAATGTTATTCAGCAAATTGTCTCGTCTTTGACGTATAGAATCCAAAATAATCAAATGCTCTTTAAAATTGTAGAGCACGTTCATATGATTTGATTAAACCAAAATGTTATCATTACAATTCTATTGATTGTGGAGTGAACACATAGAATAGTTTTATAGCAATATACAATGTTTGATTTTCTCCATCATATGTTTGCTTTTATCAGACTATACATTGTTATTCTTTGCCAATTTAGATTTGAAAATACCAGTACTAGAAGACTTCTGAATATCTTCAGTAAGTGAGTTCCATACCTGCGCACCTCTATACATAAATGTCCGTTTACCTGACTCAGTCTTCGGACGAGTTATATCAACACACAGATTACTCTGTCGCGTGTTATACACATGTATTCGGTGTGTAAATTTTTCACTAATGTAAGGAGGCACTTGACTTGTCATAGCTTTATACATCAAAACTGAAGTGTCATTTTCTATTTTCTTGGTGAGATGGTCCCATTTTAGTAGTTCAAGGTTTTCCCTTCCTGATGAATACCAGGAGGTGTTGTTGATTAGGCGAGCACCTCGGTTTTGAATTCTTTGGAGGGTGTCTAATAGCGTTTTTCCACAGTTTGCCCATATAACATCACAATAGTTCAGATGGGAGGATATTAGTGCATTGTATACCATTTTCAATGACTCTTTATTTACTATATTTTTAATACTTTTTAACATATGTAATCCTGAATTTGCTTTCTTCTGCAATAGTTTAATATGATCCCGCCATGTGAGGCTTTCGTCGATTACTACTCCCAGATGTTTACATGATTGCACTCGTTTCAAGGGGGTTCCTTTTATCTTGATATGAATATCATCATCCTGTATTCTTTTTAAACGTTGTCTTGTGCCCAGCACAATGTACTCGGTTTTGTTTACATTTAAGCTTAATTTATTATGAACGAGCCATTGCCTTACATGCTCCAGATCCTCATTTATTTGCTGCATTAAAACAGTAATATCGCTGCCAGAAACATATAAGACAGTGTCGTCAGCATACATGCTTACTTTACAATATCGAAGTCCTTCGGGTAGGCTGTTAATATACAATACAAACATAAGTGGGCCGAGTATTGACCCTTGAGGAACACCACATTTCAATGAAGAAAAATCAGATAATTTACCATTAACACACGTTGCTTGCGATCTGTTTTTCAGATAACTAGTAAACCATCGTAGAGGGCGATCTTGTATCCCGTATTGTTGTAATTTTTGAGAAGGAGATCATGATCCACCGTGTCGAAAGCCTTTTTAAAATCTAACATTACAGCAATTACGACCTTTCCATCTTCCATGCTCTTCAGCCAGTCATCAGTTACATTCAATAGTGCTGTGGTAGTTGAGTGAAGTGGTCTGAAGCCTGACTGATACTTGTTAATTATACCGTTTCCGTTTAAATATTCGTAAAGTTGATTAAAAACAATTCTTTCTACGATTTTTGACAAAATTGGAAGAATTGAAATTGGCCTATAATTACATGCTTCTTTTGTTCCACCTTTATGCAATGCTACTACACGAGCAACTTTCCAGTTATTCGGAACAATCCCAGAAGTTATAGAAAGATTTATTATATTTGTTAATAGTTCTTTGATAAAAGGTATTGCAAGTTTTATCAATCTAATCGGTAGTAGATCATTTCCCATGGCTTTATCATTAGATAAATTACTTATTTGCTTTGAAACATTATTTGTTGTAACAGTAGTAAGTTTAAATTACAATTCAACGTAGATGGTGTTACGTGACATTGTGAGTCAGTATCATTGACATCTCTTAATATCTTATTGGCTAAATCTGGTCCGATATTGATGAAATATTCATTTAATTCATGGGCGATTAGTTGCGCATCATTGATTTCTCCTGATTCAGTCATTAGCGATGTAATTGTGTTACCCTTCTTCTTTCGAGGGATTAAAAGATTAAGGTTTCTCCAAGTCTGGCCTAGGTTCCCATTCGAGTTTTTAATTTTCTCTTGAAACTTTAGTCTTTTGTTAGATTTTATTCTCGCAGTTACATAATTTTTCATTTTCTAAAAATTTTTCCAGTCTTCTATTCTCCTACTTTTGATGGCAACTTTTTTCACGTGATTTCGTTCATGAATTAAATTCAATATTTCTACATCAATCCAAGGTGACTTGTTTTTTCTTACTCTATTTTCCCTAACTGGTGCATATATATTACACACGGAAGAAAACAATCTGAATAAAGATTTTCTTATATAAACACATAGTGAAAGGTGAAGGTGCTGCTTCATAACCCATAATCAACGAATTTTTTACATCTACATACAATGACATGGTGCATTGTTTTAACTCCTAGATTTAATATTATTATTATATGAGAGCCTAGTATCAGTGGAGGTCTGTTACTATGCTATTGTAATAAAAATTAAAAAAACATAAAAAAATAGCAAGCAAACAACGATAATAGATAAGTGTCAGGATCAATGAGAAAGTGAGGGAGTAAACAGGAATTTAAAACATATATATATACATATATATATATATATATATAATCAGCCCCACTGGGGTAAAAAAAATTATCTTTTTATAATGTATTGGCAATTTGTCCTTTATTTTTGCTTTTTCATATTCAACTTTGTTTGAGTTCTCTACAGCCTTACATATTTCTTTGCTAGTTAGAAACTTTCCATTTTTACGATTACAGTAAATCATATATTTGACCAAATTCAATACATGATTTAATAATATATTATCTTTCATATTTTCTCTGAAACCAAGTAACACATCAATCCATTGCATATTAAGAAACTGAAACATTTTTAATTTGTTTCCCACCTCATGCCATATCATGGACACTATAGTACATTTATAGAAGATGTGATAATATGTTTCTACACCTTTTCTACAAAAGGAACATACATTTGACTGTATGATTAATCCAAAATGATTCAGTTTATCATTACAAAATACGATGCTATGTAACAGTATAGTATTAATGACTGCTTTGAGAGAAATAGTTGTTTTTATACGCTCAAGGGAAGGTTACAATTGTGCTATTGCCCGAGGCATGCCGAGGCGCGCCTCGGGGTGATGGCAGGATTCAACTTTCTCGCGAGCGTATAAAAACAGCCAGTCCTCGAGTATTACAGCAGTCGCTATCGTACGAATTATCACAATAATCTACCAAGAATTCTTACCTTAGCCTTTTATTGAGTAAAGATTGGTTAAAACATCACAGAAAATCTGAGACACTGTCTATTAATCTTTGCTAGCAAAAAAACGTAAAATGTAGCGACTACCCTGATAGCAGAGCGACGTCTTAAAGACGTCATATTTACGTCTTGTACTACGTCTTTAAGACGACATAACATGACGTAAAAAAGACGTAAACTTGCACTCGCACGTCGCCTTCAGGACGACATATTTTGACGTGATTTTTACGTCTTATTCGTCAAAGAAAGACGTCTTTAAGACGTCAACTTGTACCATAGGAAGACGTCATATGGACGTCATATTTACGTCTTTTAGTTAAAGAAAGACGTCTTTAAGACGACATAACTTTACGTCAAAAGACGTAAACTTGCACCCGCGCACGTCGTGAGGACGTCATATTTTGACGTGATTTTTACGTCTTATTAGTTAAAGATAGACGTCTTTAAGACGTCAACTTGTACCATAGGAAGACGTCATATGGACGTCATATTTACGTCTTTTAGTTAACGAAAGACGTCTTTAAGACGACATAACTTTACGTCAAAAAGACGTAAACTTGCACCCGCATACGTCGTCGTGAGGACGTCATATTTTGACGTGATTTTTACGCCTTATTAGTTAAAGAAAGACGCCTTCAAGACGTCAATTTTACCCAAGAAAGACGTCTTACAGACTTCGTATACATTGTATGGACATCAAATTTTGACGTGATATTTACATCTTATTGATAAAGAATAGACGCCTTCAAGACGGTAACTTGTATCAAAGGTAGACGTCGTACTGACGTCATATATTAATGTGATTTTTACGTCTTACTGGTAAAAAAAGACGTCTTTAAGACGTTAAATTGTAAAAAAGGAAGTCGTCATACAGATGTCATATATTTATGTAGTTTTTACATCTTTTAAGTAAAAATTACGTCTTAAAAGCATAAACTTGTATCAATAGTTTACATTGTACGGACTTGAATCTTTACACAATTTGTCCATCCTATTGGTTAAAAAGGACATCTTCAAGACGTAAATTTGTAGCAACGGAAGACATAAGGACACCAATTCGATGTACTTTTTATCCTTACATGAGCTTTACGTCTTTTTGTCCTCTAAATGACATCTATATGACCACCTGATCAAGGAAGAAAGTGTACAAATCACTCATTCTGAGCAATCACACGGTACAATCAAAGCAACAAATATTGCATCACATACGGTAATATATACATGCCAGACAGAAAGTAATTTTCATATTTTTAATGTACATGTAAATGGTGTGAAGAAGGATAACACAAAACTATAAAATACTTATTTCTATACCTTCTTTTTCTAACTTGCCTTCTATAAGTACAGTGTCTTTCCATCCCCATCCTAATCTCATAATTGATTTTAATAAAGTTAACAGGCCATCACAAAGATATCTGTTTTGTCATAAAATGTGCTACTTTTTAAAGATAAACATTACAATTAAAGAACGGTTTTCATTTGCTTTCAAATTAAATTCACTTATCAGTACAAGAAACCATGACATATTATATTGCATAATTGGTTAAACTTATAAGTCTTGCGGTTGTGAGAAGCAGGTTAGCAGCATAGAGACTAGGTAAAGCTATACTGATACCCGCAGTTTTTAGTAGATAAGCAAACATCACACTGGGGAAGCTCCTCACATTCAGCAAAACAGAATAGTGGAAAGCAGGGCATTCATCAGCATAGCTCTACCTCGTCTCCATGCTGCAAACCCGCTCCTCACAACCACAAGACTGTAATGCAGATAAAGAGTATCAGATAAAACAAAAGGTTGTTGGAAACAAGTCTTACCAGAGAGTCAAGACAAATGGCTATATGTCAACAGAAGTAATTGCATTATTAGCAGCACATAATACATCAAGTAAACACAGATGCTCATTCAATATAGAATTTCTGAGCGTGAAAGATAAATTCTTGTTACATACAAGGGAATCTCTAAGTTTATGGCAATAATTCATATTCACAGTTTTAAAAGGCACATGCAAATGAAGTATAAAACTATACAATCTATATCACACATAAGAGAAAAATGGCACAAATGATAAACACATGGCTTAGCTTAGTTATCTCTTACACTCAAAAGAAACAAGTTGGCAGCAAGGAAAACAGGGAGAGCTATGCTGATACCTGCAGAGTTTTCTGATGATGGTTGCTTGCCCGTTGAAACCACGATGTTCGCATTTGGCGATACAGCATATTGGAAAACTGTGCAGAAATTAGCTCAACTGTACCTATTCTCTGTGCTAGAAACCTGCTTCTTACGGGCACATGACTTAAATATAAGAAAAGGCATTACTGGCAGTGGCAACTTTCATTCTTATAAATATCATCAAAGATTTTGTTTGCGAATACAGAAGCTGAAGTATAAAAACACAATTTTGATCAGATTAAACATTCCTGCCAGTACGACTGGCTCAATTGGGCAATTCCAAGGTGACTGTGCAATAATGATGCAGAAGATATTTCCAACTTTAAGATAAAATAGCAAGCATGATGAAACAGTTTAGCACAAACAGATATATTCCATTGCTTATGTCACAACATTCATTTGGCAAGTTTGAAACTCCTGGGGTATTTTCACAAAGAATTAAAATTTAACTTAGATTCAATATAGGTAAGCCGTATTGTGCTTTCAAAATCACAGGTACAATCCAACAATTTTATACTTTTAACTACCAAAAATTCTCAAACCACAAAGATATTTATGGTTTTCTTAGAAGGCGCCACAGTGTGACACCCTTTAAAGACACATAGAAGTCAGCTCTCATGGGGAATTCGACACCGTTCGGTGTTTACCCAATAACAGGTGTTGTCAATCACCAGGGTTAGCCTTCAGTTTTATGACCATTCGACCTTATGTAATGCTTTGCTTTTCCCTCACCCGATCCGAAGCGGGATCCGAAGCTAGACTCTCCGAGAGATTAGGAGGTAATTCTTGACTGGCCTACGGGTTTGCTGTGTGCAGATTTGTACTCCCATTAATGTTATTTCCACCAAGTCTGGTGTCAGCGAATTATGGCCTTCTGCACATGGAAACTGACGATCCACTCACTTTAACAGTTGATTCTCCCAATAAATTTTTGAATTTTCCCCAACCGTTTTCCATCGTTCGCTCGTACGAAGAATATCAAGGAGTACATCATGATAGGAAGATCCTTATTTATCCAACTGATTGTCTCATCATCGAGCTCCCGAAGTCCAGAAGCACCGTGAAGGGATTTGTAGATAGGACAAGCATCGATGACATGATCCATAGTTTGGATCTCTCCACAGGCACAGTTTGGCGATGGATCAGCTCCAATTTTATGCAGGAAGTATTGTGTACGGCCAACTCCAATTCTGATACGGTTGAGGTTGACCCAGCTTTTCTTGAGAGGTCGCTGCCACTTGGTTTTGCACAGGGCTCTGGGATGAACTCCTTCAAGTTGGTAGTAGACGAATTCCACTGGTCTGACCAGCGTTTTGCTTTCCAGGTGGGTAAGGTGGAGGGGGGCTTCTCAAACGGCAGCTCAGCAGCCTGTGTTGCAAAGTGTCTTCTAGGGAGACGCTGTCCTTCAAAGGCAGAGGGGCAGGAACAAGGCATTTATCTCTGTCATGCTTTTGGGCAAGCTTAGTGTACTGCGCATCTCGTCTGAGCTGAAAATAAGATATAAAACAGGCCTTTAAAAACTTTCAACACTTAAATGTTTGGAAAAGGTATATAGAGCCAATTCTTTGCTTTGTGATGATTTACATTCACCTAAAATTAAATTAAATTATAATAATATAATTGGGAGAATTAAGGAATTGACCACATCAGTTTTTCCCAATTGTTATCATTAATAATGGTCTTTTTCACTCGAACTTTCATATTATCTTTAATTGTACATCTAACATTGAAGTCAATACCTTAGCACCATTATCTCTCATCTGAACAATGTAACTAAGTCCCTTTATGGCTCGTTCAGATATGATGCTGCAAAACATTCAAAACCGCAGAGTATTTTTAATGTTGACATAAAGTTCAATATGCTTTACATTTCTGTATATTATAAAACAAAGCTCACTGAATACGCGCAGTCCAAAACATACTTCACTTTACACATAAACCAAATCTGCATCATTTTTTAAAATTTGTTGGCGGTTCACGTGCCGTACCTGAGCAAGTCTTAATTGCTTAAGAATGGAATCGATTTGTATTGCATTTACCTCACTCAATTTTCTCTATTACCAACTTATATCATACACAGGTTTTAGGAACCGATACAAAGGGGTGGGGGTGAGCATGAGACAGAGCATATCAAGTGTACGACATAAGTATATGAAACAGGTCAACTTCATAAATAGTAATTACAAATATACGCAAAATACTGATTTTTTTACCCAAATCATTATGTCAGTTTGTAAACCCTGTAATTCGTTAAAATTGCAAGTGACATGATTCAGTTCTACAGCTTTGCCATTCAGGTTTGTGGCTACACCTCACCCTTCCCCATCCCCTCCCCCCAATCTCTCTCTCTATAATCAATGGAGGGAAAAAATAACCTGAAATATTTCTTGCAGTTATGCTATCGGGTGAGTGTAGACATCATTTTGGAAATATTCCTCTTCAGCTTGGACTCACGGTTTAGCTTTTGGGTGGAATCTCCTGTATTATGCACTGCTTTCAGATCCCGGGTACATAGGCGCAAAGAATTCTAATGGATGAAGAAAGCAAAAAGAAAGGAATACAATTAAGAAAAAACTGTTATATATTTTAAAACTGAAATGTAAACAATTAATTAAATAATGAATTCTGCCAGAAAATTACTGCTTGGTAAGATTTATCAGAAATAATTTCTCATTGCTCACAAACATAATGTAAACACACCTTTTGATTTTAAACTTTTGTTGGCAATGCAAAACGTGATTCAGGATTGTTTTTGTAAATTATCAATACAATTCTAGTTTGCTGATGAGGGTAGAATAAAAGCTCCTTGACCTATGCTGAAGGGGAAATAAAAATGTTTGAAACTCGCAAAATATGGTCGGTTATTGCAACATACCTGCAGGTTTTAGTGATCTGAAATTAATTGAATTATATATACCGGTATATATAGTCAAACCTGCTTTAGTGACCACCTGTCTACAAGGACCACATTTTTGTTTCCCTTGAAAATGGTTTCTCATTGAAAAATGTACTAAAGGAACCTGTCTACAAAGACCACCTGTCTACAAAGACCACTTTTTGTGTTTCCCTTGGGCGGTCGCTATAGACAGGTTTGACTGTATATTTGAAACTACCGGTAAGGAAAAATACGCCTTCGAGTGAAATGATCAATTCTGTAGTGTCTAATTAGTCGGTGATCATGCACAATATGACAAAAATGTACAAAAATAATACAAGTACATGTACACATTTACCGATAATGGCTTCGACTTTTCATGAGGCTGCTGATCCTTAAGGAACATCCAGAAGGCTGAGAGAAAGTAGCATTTTCTGCATGGTACGCCTCACGTCAATCCAATCTATTGTGGCCACAATGTGCTTTGAATCCACTGCTTTGACGAAAGATGTTAAAAGATGCCTACAATTAATGAGAAAATAAATAACGTTAAAACAAAATGAATGGTTGATAATGTATGCATGTGCAACACATGTATAGGCCTACTACAAACTTCTTTGTACAGCCTGTGGGGAAAGAATTTTGTTTACCATTTACGGGTGTAACCGATTATTTCCAGATAAAGGCTTGTGTTTACGGTAGCCTATAGGAACACACCATGAATTGATTAGAATTTATACCATTAAAACAATTTATGGTAACACAAATTTGTGCACGTCTTCAAAGGTGAAGTTTTTTCTGATACATTTGCTGTCTAAAGACTAAACTCTGTAGAAACGACTTGTTTAAGGTTATATGTATGTGACACAAGTCACAATGCTTTATTCCTCTGCGCATCGCACTCACAAAGCTCAATTTCCAGACATCTGGGCCCAGTCTTATAAAAATTGCAATTAATTCAAATCATTTAGCTGCGCAAATAACCAATTCTTTTTATTTTTAAAATAATAAAGCACTAAATTCTCAAAACTGACATTACTCACAGCAGATGTGAGGCAGGCGTACGGTAGGCGTACGGTATGCCATTGTATTGTGCAGCAGTTTGCCGTGAATCACGTGAGAAAGTGTATATTTTAAGCCTTCATTTTTAGGAAAAATAATCCAAAAAAAGATAAGAAAATTGACACGAAAGGGGTAAGAAACATAACTACTTTTAAATCATGACCATTATTTGAACAATTGATGAAGATTTAGTTGATTTTGGGTTATGTTTTAGTAGGGTATCTCCACGCCGTTAGGGTTAGGGTTTTAAAAAATGGATACGAAACTACACTAATAATAATAATTATATTTGCTTATATAGCGCCTAACACTTACTTTATCAGAAGTCTCTAAGTTACTTAGTAAGCGCTCTACAATAATGCAACATAATTACCCTGGCTTTAGCAGAGCAGCTGTCACGTGCTCTGCATTTCAAGGAATGAATTCCTACCAGGGCCCCGTATACAAAGAGTTGATATCAATCGTAACTTATTTGCGATTGATATCAATCGCAACCATGTACATAAGAGATAGGAGAATGCAAACTTGCGATTGATTGAGGACTTACGATTGATTTGGATCAATCGTAACTCTTGTAAGACGGGGCCCAGGTCCCCATTTACTTCACCTGGGTGGAGTGTGGCAAATGTAGATCAATGTCTTGCCAAAGGACATTAGTGCCGCGCGGGACTCGAACCGCGGACCAGTTGTGATCGACAGTCCGGCGACGTGTCCACTGACCACGACACCTCTACATCAATTACACTAGCGCCCAGAATTGTTTGCAGAGCAGACCCTATGGTCGGCTTCTGTTTCTAAGTCTAAAGAGAGGAGCCGACCCTACCCAAATCAGACTAATCAGAATATCTAGACCTAGTCAGATTTTATTGAAACTTTCATCAGTTTGCTTCTCTTATTTTTCTACTTTCTTTTAGTTTGAGAGTAGACTAGATCTAGTTGTATATTCAGGTTGGATTTCCTTTAAAGTCATGTGTAGGCAAATGAATAAACTTTGCTTCAAATGATGCCCCAACCATGCATCCCATCAACAGGATCAAGATGTTACATAAAAATACATAGAAGGGAACAGCATGGACGTAGTACATACAGCACCAAGCTGCCTGCATTATGACACAATTATCAGTACACGGGACTACTTTTGTCAGCAGGTGTTGAAAGTCCGAGCTCACAATCATTAGACATACATATTAAACATGCATGTCAACTTTTCAGAACAGAAAACAGTAACTATAGATTTATGTACATTTTGTAAATAAATTAGGTAATTCTAAGACTTACCCATACTGTAGATTAGCAGGGGAAACAGAGTACTGCACTGTACAATGGCAGCTGTATAACGGCCATTTACACTCCGATCAGCTCCCAATGCATACTATATATACAGTACATATACACATTGTAATGTATTGTGTAGGCCTACGGCCTTGAGTATCACACACACAGCCTTTTTCAAATAGCGAGATTAGAGCATGTTTAGTCTTGATCGATATTGCAGACCTTTGCATGTCAAGATGGTGCACAATCTGATAATGACTAATGATTGGGGGCAAAGAAGTTCCCCATTTTCACCTCTGATAATTGCCCTATTTACTCAGTGACAAATGCTCATATTTGATCCTAATGGTTTCTTTTGGTTTCTACTGTTCTCTTTTTTTTTATAAAGACGTCAAATGACGTAATAACGTCGTCCATACGACAAAAAATAATGACAAATAATAGTCTTTGAAAGACGTCATATGACATCGTCCACACGACAAAAATTATTACGGAAGAAAATAGACTTTTAAAGACGTCATAATAACGTCGTCCATACAACAAAAATTAATGACAATTAATATTCTTCGAAAGACGTCATAATTACGTCGTCCATACGACAAAAATTCATTGGAAAGAATAGCCTTTTAAAGACGTCATAATGACGTCAAATTAACGTCGTCAATACGACAAAGATTATATTGGAAAGAATAGTCATTTAAAGACGCGTCATAATGATGTCGTAATAACGTCGTCCATACGACAAAAATTAATGACAAATAATAGTCTTCGCAAGCCGTCATAATTACGTCGTCTATACGACAAAAATTATATTAGCAAAAATAGTCTTTTAAAGACGTCAAAATGTTGTCGTAATGACGTCGTCAATATGACAAAAATTATCTTGGAAAAAGTAGTCATTTAAAGACGTCATAATGACTTCGTAATAACGTCGTCATTACGACATAAATTTTATTGGAAAAATAGTCTTTTAAAGACGTCATAATGTTGTCGTAATGACGTCGTCAATACGACAAAAATTATCTTGGAAAAATAGTCTTTTAAAGTCGTCATAATGACGTCGTCAATACGACAAAAATTATCTTGGAAAAATTAATCTTTTAAAGACGTCATAATGACGTCGTAATGACGTCGTAAATACGACAAAAATTATCTTAGAAAAATAGTCTTTTAAGTCGTCATAATGACGTCGTCAATACGACAAAAATTATCTTGGAAAATATAGTCTTTTAAAGACGTCAAAATGTTGTCGTAATGACGTCGTCAATACGACAAAAATTATCTTGAAAAAATAGTTTTTTTAAAGACGTCATAACGACGTCGTAATGACGTCGTCAATACGACACAAATTATCTTGGAAAAATAGTCTTTGAAGACGCCATAATGACGTCGTAATGACGTCGTCAATGCGACAAAAATTATCTTGGAAAAAATAGTTTTTTTAAAGACGTCATAACGACGTCGTGATGACGTCGTCAATACGACACAAATTATCTTGGAAAAAATAGTCTTTTGAAGACGACATAATGACGTCGTTATGACGTCGTCCATACGACGTACGACGTGTTTACCACTTTACGACCAATTTATGACGTCTTTAAGACGTCAGTCTGCTATCAGGGTAAATTATTGCACAAATGTAAGGTGTCCGCGCTCGCACAAACCAGTTTTTAACACGTAAACCAATGGGGATCGCAGTAAGACTGAACTATTTTCCCGGTAACTGGAATTTTGCCGGGATTTTACCCTAGAACTACTACATGGTTTTGGCATTTTTCGTTTATTTACGGGAATGGTTAAAACCACGACAGCAAATTCGACCAATCAGGTGGCTGGATTTCTTAAGTGAGGTATATAATTTGTACTGAAATACCCTTAACTTCCAATCTAGAGTGAAAAATCTGGGGATTGAGAAACATGTTGTAATTGCTGACTTATCTAGAGTTAAAGCTATTACCTCTGGATGTTTAAAAGCAAAGGAATCTTGTATTGTAGCAATAAAAATGTTATAGAGCATTTTGGAAGACACAGACTCAAAAGAATACACTGTTTTCTTAATGTTAAAGTTAATGTTGGAAAGATCACTAGTGACATTCAGGGTATCATCTCTCCCTCTGCATATTCTCTTAATCTTTCAGGCAGCTGGCAACTTGGTGTATAGATCATTAAGGAAAAACAAATCGTCTACATTAAGACCTTTCCTTATAAAATAGTCCCCTGATCTCATGTTACCTTCTGCGTCAATCAAATGTTTAACTTGAAATGAAATAATTTTGCATTAAAAGGAATTATCCTACCTTCAATGAAAGTATTGTTAAAGATAATTAAATTTTCATTATGTGTTTCTTTGACAATATATTTCTTCTCTTTTAAATAATTCCAGATATTCAAAAAGTCCAAGTAGAGATTTGGTGCCTTGATAATGATTGTTTTGTAATTATAATTGCAAAGAAATATTAACCTTCCTCCTACCGTTCTGAATATAGATTCGAAAAATTGTTTCCATTTCATGCCATTATTGCCACATAGAAGTCTCTTAATCAACACTGCACGCTGTGCATAAATTATTTACTTGAAATTCAACATTTTCAATTCCCCAGTATCGTAGTTCAAATAATGAATAATAATAATAACAATAATAATAGTGTAAACTTATAGAGCGCACACACCTTCTTTTTTTATCTTATCATGGCCATTCTATATCAGTGGCGGATCCAGGGAGGGCCCGGGGGGCCTGGGCCCCCTCCCCTAGAAAAAAAAAACATGTAAAAACACCCTTTTTGGGGAAAAAAAGAAGATGGGCCCCTCCTGGCGCTCAAGGGGGGGTGAATTTTTTTCAATTTTCAAAGGCAAACAAAAAATTGTGCTCACTACCCCCCACTGAGCGGAAAATTGGCCGGCACGGTTTTCAAATTTTCGGCCCCCTCCCTTGCCGTCGGCTGGATCCGCCCCTGTTCTATATAAAGTTAAAGCATATCGTCTCAACTTCCTTGAAAATCCTTGGTGGTACTGATATTATGAAGACACATATAGTGATTTAGAGATTGCAAAAACTTTAACCAATTGAATTTTCCAAAATAGCGTTAAATCCCTTTGCTTCCACCTTTTTATTTTGCTCAGTATTTCTTTATAATTCATTTCTTCTTTAACATTAATATCCAAAGAGAAGTATATTCCAAGCACCTTTACCAGGCAAACCATCTTACCCAATGTAATACCGGTCAAATTTTCATTACTGTGAATAAAAGACCCCATCTTCATAATCTGTGTTTTGTCCTTATTGATGTTTAATCCAGATACCTGAAAGAAGGGATCCATTATTTTTTCTAAGGTTTTCATATCTTCTGTATCTGTCAAAAAAAATTGAACAATCGCCTGCATTACTATCTTCGTCTCTATATTGCCTATCAAAATACCTTTTAAATTAAGAAAATTCTGACATGTCGCCTTTAATCGCAATTTCCACTATGCCGTCATCAAAAGGAACAATGATGTTTACTGATCTAGAAAATAGTCTTAGCTACAACATATCGAAATTTGGAAGAAAATCGATCAATATTTTACAGAGATACAATCAACTTTCCAACTATGCTGACGTCATAATATGCAAATTCGTATTTTGAGTTTCAAGGCCATTATGATGATGTCACGATATACTTAATGGCCAAATGAGACATGAAATCATATCTCCAACTCATACTAAAACCCAAATATGAAGAAAAAAATTGGGGTCCCGGTCCACCCAAAAGAGCTATAATGGATTTTGTATCGGCATATTTTTGCCCATATATGCTATGTATTACAAGAGCTCGCGCGCACGGGCATTTATCTTGAACGGACGCTTATTCCTTTAATAATAGTCATAAAGAGATAATCATGGTGTCAAACTGTTCGAAAAAACATGGGAAATAACATGAAAGAAAAAAAAAGGCGATTCTATGTTGCGTACGTCCATGACGATCGAAAAACGCGCGCGCATGCGCGTGTGCGCGATTTTTGTTGTTGTTGACAAATGCTCAAAATGGCCTGAAACGTAAAAAAACATAAATTTGAGACGATTTTGAGAATTTTATAATTTTGCGCGCAGACGTACGCGTACGTGCGCATTTATTGACTTGAAATTGACAGGACGGATATTAAACTTGATCATGATAAATATGAATGAGAAATGACTTTCCGTTATGAATATATGATCATAAGTTGATTTTCACAAAATGGCGCCTTGATGACGTCACGAAAACCTGATGAACTTGAGAATGTTGCTGTCACCTCTTATGACAATGACCTACATGTATGACTGCGTCAAAATTGAAAGAAATTGACTGTACCGATCTTGAGTTATCGTCTGCACACAAAAGTGGAGAAATAAATATGAATAAATAAATATTTTTTTATGAATAAAATAAATCAAATAATTTGTTAGCGCTTAATTTATTCCAGAAATGCAAATTTGTTTATTTCATTCACCAAATTTAATATGGTTAACTTTTTTTCTTTTTTAATACTGAGCAATTTTGGTATATTAAGTTCCTTATTGGTAATATGCCCCTCCGAGATGACATGATAGAATACAGCATCGTCGAATAAATTTGGTAAGTTCTCATCTAGTGGCTATGAATATTATACAAACATATTCATCATTATCTTAAATAAGTTTTTTTATAGCTGTCTGTAAAAAATACGATTTTAACTCATTAATTTTGTACATGTATGTCGGGGACCCCACTGGATATAAGCTCGAGCTTTCGTGTGTTATCCTGTTCAAGCTGACTTAATTTTGATCTGTTATTCTTTAATATTGTATGTTGGAGGCTTGGCGAATAAAAACAATCAATCAAGCAATCACACGCATTTACTCTCTTACGTACTACTCGCACACCACATACCGCTAGAACCAAAGAGATTCGATCATACACAGTGTACATGCGAAACTTGATCGTGGTATGGCATGGCAGTCGGGGCTCTCTAGCTCTGCATTTTCACATTGTATTACCCCCCAGGCGCGGATCCAGGATTTCTTAGGGGGCCCAAATTTGAAATTATGCGAGCCAAATATTGGCGCGTAATGGTGACCAGTAGTGGCGTAAAGAGCAAACACGTTTGGGGGAGACAGACAAACCCCGCTCTTACATGCAGGCTCCGCTGAACGTTTTTCAAAGTGGGTGGGGGGAGGCTAAAGTAATTACGATCAGGTAGAGCGTAGCGTAAATTGGCGTTGGGTCTAGGGCCAAAGCCCCGGCGGGCGTCAAGGGGCCGAGCCCCCGGAAGCTCAGGGGGTATGGGCATTTAATAACGGTCAGATGAGCATAATTTAATACCTTATGTACGACACTGGCAGGTCATTAATTGGCGTGGGGTCCAGGGGTCTGAGCCCCCTGAAACTCGGGGATTTGAGGTATTTTATAACGGTCAGATAAGTATTCAGGGGCCTGCATTAGGCCCCATGGTGGGGTTGAAGGGGCGGAGCCCTCGGAAGCTCAGGGGTTCTAGGCATTTAACTACAGTAAGATGAGCATTTGTGACACTGGCAGGATACTAATTGGCGTGAGGTCCAGGGGGCGGAGCCCCCAGAAGCAGGGGGTTTAAGCATTAAATTGCCGCCAGATGAGTATCTAGGGGCCCGCCTTAGGTGGGTCCTGCCCCCGGAAGCTCAGGGGTTTTAGGCATTTAATCACCGTCAGATGAGCATATTTTGATACCTCATTATTTTGTGACACTGGCAGGTCACTATTATTTCTTTCTTTCTATTTCTCTTTAATATACTATTTCAAAAAAAGTGGAGGCCCCCGAGCCCCGCCGTTCCGCGTGCCCTGACATGGAGGCCTCGCAATAACTAGGTTCGCTTTTCCCACGCTCAACTTTTCGGGTATTATCGGAAAGCTTAAAATATTAACCGAATATTGTTCGAAGACCGGAATATTTCGAGATCTTTGGTGAATCATTATGATTGTCCAAATTTCTTTTTCTAGCATTGATTTACACGATTTCTTAGAAACTTTTCATGAAGGAAAACAAAATACGTTTGACTTAGTATACCACCATCTTTCATCCATAGTAGCGAATCTTGCCTGACATGTCACTATTGCATGAATTTCATTTTCAGATTCATTAGAATTTTGCATTTATTAATGACCAGTTGGGAACAATAACACCGCAGTCATTTACACAAGTTAACACTCTCGTATGTCAACGAAAAAAGAGTGCTCTGCATTACAATAACAGTGGTTACCAGTGCATTTTGCAACTTTTTCACTTTTGCCACTGCACTTTATTCTGATGTACTGCTCATTCCATTGCTGCAAGCTCATAACTAATATGATATCATTTTAAAGAGGAATAAACCCAATTTCTAATGTTAGTAAACAAAGCAATGATTATCTCATGACAAGAGAGATATAATCGATCCAACTTGAGTTTCCAAACAATTTTTGAGAGGTTTGTATTTACAACTCTTTGCTTTAGACAAAAGTTTGCTCAAAGGAAACCTCACCCCCCCCCCAAAAAAAAAAAAATACTTATTCTGAGAGATTTAATATATTCTTGCCCATTAATCTACAAGGTTCCCCACCAAAGTGTATGAGAGAGCATGAAGCAAGAATAATGTACTGTCTCAGCACGACATGGGCATCGCCATTTTCTGGATTACGTGATGTACTATGTGAATTCGTTTACCAAGCAAATGCATTCAAATTAAAGGATGCTTCCTTCCCAGGTGTGTGTGGTGATGAAGCATTTCATTCACCTGCTATTATCCTTTGTACTACAATTGCCAGAACGCAAATTGTATGAATAAGTTAGTGCTCTTATGGGGTGAAGGTTTCCATTAAATGTGCTATATTTTAGTATTTTGTGATGAATAAGTTTGTCACAACTAAGGGGAGGGTGTGATGGCATGTTGGTCCAGTGACAACTGCCTAAATACAGAACTCAGATACAAGTGACACAATATTTTAAGGGAATTAAGTTTAATTCCAGTCTCCAAACAATATTTACATAGTCAAAGTACAGACAAATCAATGTTAGCGTTCACTACAGAACATGACATTCAATAACGGATCAAGCATTCAAATGATATAAAGTTCTACCTTGCTTGCAAAACAATCCAGTAAAGCAAACTACCAAGCTTCCTACCCTGGTACATCACAATAGCAACTTTCATATAATACATTAAAAATTAACAGTTCACTGCTTCTAAGTTCAAGTCCAAAAGTTCTTTCAGTTCAATTCCTTAACTCTTCTTAAATATAGAACCTGGTCTGAAAACTTGAAGTGGTGATGAACTCCGTAGTCAACTCGTTGACTGTCTTATGTGGTCGAAGTCTGCGTTGAAGTCTTCGACGTTCGCCGGAATACCATACACTCGACACCTCGGGTATTGGAGTGCACATGAGTATTAAATACGGGATTTTACATCTCAGTCTACGCCATACATTATACCGTGGTTTACATCGAAGTTTACGCCATGGTTAACGCCATCCACTATGAACATGACGGACAAAGAAATAGGAGGATAAGAAAACAGGTGAATATGCATGTGACACCTGTTCTACACATTTTTACATGATAGCAGTGAAGGGATGTTCCTTTGTCTACCACAGCAATTGTTGAGGGTAGAATGAGGAACTGTATATTTTGTCCTTTCTTTGTCCGTCATGCTCATAGTGATCGTTAACGCCATCTACGATAATAAAATACCAAGGCATAAAAACTACCTATCCTTAACAAAATACAGTCTTCATCTTTATGCTGTTATAATAACCCTAATTATTCCAAGAATAATCAAAATGCAAATGTTAACTTCATATTCTAGTTTCATAAAATATCTTCATATTTCTGATATCATATAACACTCAACAACTAGCTAATACTGAACAGCATCCATATTGAAATATGAAACATTCCTTTTCTCTGTCAAGGATAATATTACATATGCAAGACTATATAATCATAAAATGATCATAAAATTAGAAAGTCACGAATTTTTGAAAGTTACAATTAGTATAGGTATGGGGTCTACAAATAGGCTGAATTGATAATGTCTCTGCGATGTAGTGGCGGACAACTTTCCCATTTGCTCCCATACACAAAAGGACTAAAATTTCAACTGTTCATAAATGTATGACACGGGATGGTCTTTTCTTTTTAGAGGACCTGTAATAATGTCCTCTCCATGATATGTTTTGAGTAGTGCCCCGAGGGTGAAGGCACTTGGAAGAAAAACAGAAATAAGTGATATTTTTGTACGCGACAAACGGGAGAGTAATCCGTCACTACGTCACAATCCACTGACAAAATGCCGATTTGAGATTCGCACAGCTGTAGTGGTCTCATGTTTCAAACACTCACATCCTTCTTAATATTGGTCCGATTTATTTCAAACTTTCGCCATTCTGCTTCTCTAATTTTTCTGCTTTCATTCAAATGAACTTATTAAAAGGGATGGATTGCCCTTTAAGGCTTGCCTGATGTGATCATGTATAATGCGTACAGCCTGCGTACTATACATACTAAATAACCTGTAGCAGGCGAATGTACATGTACATGTAATAGTTGAATAGATGAATGTCATAGTTGATCAATATGCACTTGGGCTAGATACTTGTGAATCCATATCATATACATTTATATACAGGAACATTTGTTGGATGCCAGTGATTGAATCAGGGATACCATTTTCGTAATACAGATGTAAAGAAGAGAAAAAAGGGGGGGGGGGTCTATTTGCTTTTTTCTCATCAAAATTTGAACATTGGACAGTGATTGATTTTGGTTGTGTTTTTTTTTTTCCTCTCTTTTTTAATACTTGGGTGGTTGATTGATTTTTATAGATGGAATGAATGGTTAGTTAGTTAATTAATTTGACCGATTGATTTTGTTATTTGGTTGATTGATTCTGATCAGATTTGATGATTATCGATTGGTATATCGATTTGATTTGATTACCTCGTTGGTTGATTGTAAATTGTTTGTTGATTATTTCATCATCTGGTTGATTGTTATGCTTGGCTTAAATTAATTGGGTGTTAGTTGAGTGATAACTATATTGATTGGTTCATTATAGGAACGATTAAAGGTATTATTCACATAAACAAACACAAAAACAAGATTACTTTTATAGACGAGACAAAGCTACTTTTCCAGTGAATATGAATTATTGAAGGGGTCAGAACTGAAACCTTGAATGCTAAGTCAGTGATGATTTATCGTCATGTGCAGACAAATAGTAATTTCTCTATATCATCAATGTTGACAATACTGATGTTGATCAATGGTAGCTATATGGTACATAGGGGAACATGTGCCTCCCCTCCTCCTCCCTCTCCTCCGAAAGAGAGAGAGAGAGAGAGGGGAGGGGAGGGATAGGGGGAAAGGCAATTTGCTATTTCAAAGTTCAAGCATTATGACATGCTATGTTTCTTGTTAAAAATCGCAAAATTAAGTAGGTGCTTGCAATAATTGTAGTTTTATTTCATTGGTTCAGTAACATCAAAGTAACTGTGGCATTAATATAATGCAACTTACACGGTAATATTGAGAGGAAGTGTTGAGCGTTTGACTTTGACCTAAATTGAAATAGCTTCCTATATTACAAACATCCGTCCAACACAACACAAATGAAAATGTTACCGATTCCCTGGTGATAGATATCTTGATAATAATAATAACAATGAGTATCACCAATAGTTACCTTGCACATAGATCATTCCCCTTGTTTTTCCCCCATAACAACCATAAGAACTACTCTATTTGCTGAGGTGAATCTGTGGCTTTTGAAACTGTGAGGATTTTTTAATTATTAAATAAATGTATTGGTTTGTGGTTTGTTTTGATTTCAAAGGAATCTTTTTGACGATTTGCTTTTGAGTCAAATCGGGGGAGGGGGTGGGGGTGGTCACAGAAGGACATAAATACTATGGACATCCTGATAGACGTAGCAGATCATACGCATCAAGTCGATTCTATGGGGATGTTTACTGTTCTTTCGCCCCCGCCCCCTTCTTTATTTCTTTATTTCTCTCTCTCTCTCCATCTTTCCACCCCCTCTCTGCTTTCTCTCTCTCTCTCTCCCTTATTTCTCCCCTTCTATCTCTCTCCACTCTCTCACTTTCTCTCCCCTTTCCCTCTCTCTCTCTCTCTCTTTCTTCTGTCTCTTTCTATTCCCTCTTCTGACATACTTTTTTTCTTCTTCCATCTATACCTTCTCTATATTCCTCTCATTCGACCATTCTCTTTGGTCACAAAAATGCGGAAAATATAATTATTTATCAAATATATATCATGAGTTAAGAATATTATACTAGATTTTATTAACTCCCTTTAATACGGTACATGTTTACAAGTATTCACAATATAGTTACAATAAATTAACCAAACGAAACATATTAAATTAAGTTTGAAAACATAAATCTATAGAACAGACAAGATTTTTGCATGGAGTATACATTTGGAAGGTGCAGCATACATGTATTCACGGGTAGAAAAGAATCTGATTGTTTCCCCCTTTTGTTTACAGATTAATACTCTTTTATCATGTTTATAGAACTTTTTTCCTGTTATGAAAACGGAAGAAAGGCTGACAAACAGTTTAGTTTGCTGCAATAATAGTTGACCTTAATCAGTGATAAAAGGAAATGCGTTGAAGATTTTGAGAAAAAAATCCTCCAAATTACCAAAGGGTGTTTCATAATTGTCAGAAGGTGCGAGGAGGGGCGGTCGCTTGGTTACGAAACAATAAGACGCGGGCGAGGAGGGGAAAGGGGGGGGGGGCTGGACACCAAGACAAATCCGCCATACCTGTGTAGCGGAACGTGTAAACGGTTGGTTTCGAGGGAGGGGTGGGCATGTTCAGTGAATGTGTTCATATTGATATGTCGGTGACGTGACCACAAATCCTCGTGAAGTTCGTTTGCTCAACGTGAAACAAATATTACTCATTGTTGAAATAAGACAATTATAGAAAGTGGCTATTTTCAGGCAATAGCACATTTCATCATCAACCCCATCAATGCCGGGTTTTTTTTCTTCAAAACGTACAGAAATGACAAATTTGACACGATAAAAATAAGTGCATTCATGCCACTGAAATGATGCCTAGTTTAACAAATCTAGACTAATATATGATATGTCACAACATGATTATGTGAATGGTAGGCTTCCTGGAAGTACTTTCAATTGGTAAAGATCGAGCCCGCGCTCTTTAATTACTGGATGCAAGCCAAAATTTCTTTACAAAATAACTATCTATTGTTAATTTACGACCAATACCTTCAAATTCGAAACGTAATTGTGTCAAAGATGCCATGTGGTACTGAAAATAATAAAACTGAATCTGTTTGTTTAGCATACCGTACAAGATAGAGAGGGTTAAAAAGGATAGCTTTTCTCCAGGACACTTAATCATAATAACTTTTCTTAAAACTTTCCAAAAATTTATTTCTGATACAATATTTTTAGCTTAATAAAACCAATTTAATCAACACCTGAAAATAAATTTGTTACCATAATAAATTATAACACATCATAACGTTCATATATCAGGAAAAACATACACCAATAAATTAACGTGTGTGTTGTGGTGTTGCCCCCTCCACCTAAAAAACGCTGTACTGTTCGCTTTAATTGATAAATAAACAACTTCAAATACTCCACACGTCAAATACTATATGCAATGAATAACATACACAAGCATGACATGACAAGCAGCACTTATGTAAATATTCAATACAAAATTCATATTTCAGTTTGTAGATAATTATTTATCATTCGTACATATCTTTATTCAGCGATGGCGTCCAGACTTTGAGGACCATGGTATACGAGGCATCGATTCGCAATACTCACAGCCAACTTCGCTTTCGACAACAGAATCATCTGCAATTTCATTGCATCTTGCTTCTCAACTTCAACTTTCTCATTTTGGACCAGCGATTCGATCAGCTCTCCGTCAATGGTGTAGCTATCGATAGTGAGATTGGTGCTTTCGACATCGTCTTCGATGCCGTGCTGTATCGATGCGATGAATATGTTGTCATTGAACACAGCCGGTACTAGAGCGATGGAGTCGGTTTCTTTCAGACGCCAAAGGATGGAGCCCGACTCGTCGACGGCGACCACGCTCTGGGTATTGACGGCAATGATGATGAGATCATCAGCTTTCCTAGTCAAGACAAGCTGCTGGGGGCAGACGTTCCCCGTTGTGATTTTCGTGACTGGTTTCGCGCCAAAAATGGGATAGACGTAGCATGCAGACGATCCGGTGAAACCAACCAGGATGTGTTCGTGATCTCGGCCTTCCGTGACGCATAACGGAACTGCATCCTTGGACAGGTCCTCCGGATGTTCGTAATACACCGCTGGGTTTTCCCGACCGAGGGAAGAAAACAAACGAAGTCGATTTTCTTGGTCGATGATCACGAATCGCCCGTCTGACAAGGCAGCGGCGTGTTTCACCTTGACGCCATCGAGGACACGCTCTCTAGAACTGTTCGACAACACCATCATCAGCCCCTCGGTATCGTCCTCGCAGGCGATGGCCATCCGACCGTCTGGAAAGGCCGTCATTGTCGACACTGGCGATTCGAGGTCGCATTCACGATGAATTTCCCACTCGGAGAGTTGGAAGAGTTCTCCGATCGTTGTCGTCTGCTCGCAGCAAGACAAAGATCTCTTGAACCCAATGCGACGCACATATTCCTTCACTTCTTCAATGTCCATATCCCTTTCTTTTCGCGCCAGAATCTCGTCAACGCGTGTAAAGAAGGCATCTGCTTTGCTGTGCTGTAAATTGAGGCCTCTCTGCCCCTCAGCTCCCATCAGCTTTTTCGCACTGCTTAATCGGTCAACCATGAATCGGTTCGCATCTTGAAGTCTCTCCATCTTCGTCATCAATGTATCTCTCGCCTCGGCAACCTCCTTTAACAGTTTATCTCGATTAGTGTTCACCGCTTCGATCACCTGCTCAGCTGTGCTGTTGATGATCTGTTCTACTGTTTTTATCTCCAGTTCGACGTCGTGCTTCGTCTTTGCGATCTTGGAAATCTGAGAAGCGGTTTCCTTCAATTTCGTCTCACACTTTGCGGCCAGGTTTCCAATGAGTTGGTCGAATTTCGTTTGTGCTGTCTTCAGCTCGACGCAGTCATGGTCAGGCTTTTGATGCTGCATGACGGCGCACTGCGGACATACCATGATCCGGCAAGTAGCGCAGAAGAAAGTAATTTTTTCGTCGTCATGGACACTGCATCTTTTCGCTTTCGGCTTCATCTGCGCCTTCCCGCTCTTCAAATCCTCAAGCGGCACGACGTGATGGGTTTTCATGAGGCGACGTAGCTTGGTGTGCGCAAGGACGCAATCATCGCAGAGGAACCCCTCGCATTCGTCGCAACATGCCGTAGCGACAGCGTCGACCGAATCGCAGGAGCTGCATCTCAGCTGGCTTAAGTCCTGATCAATATTCTGCTCCTTCTCGCCATTACACATATTCTCCACCTCTGGTGACATGCTACCCGAGTCTGTTGTGGGGCATCGGCCGCTCTTCAGGGCGCTCCCCTCGCAACCGTTCGGGCACTGGAAGTCGTCATCCATCTCGCCCACCACTGCCGTGTATTTCTTGAAGCAATCCAAACAAAGCCGATGCGAGCATGAAAGAACAGTACTTTCTTCCGGATCATTCCCACATAACGTACACCGCGAACTCTCCCCTAGCAGTCTTTTCAAGATCATTTCACTGCAATCCATTTTTCTTCTGGATTTTTAAACTTTAATTAGGCTAACCTGACGAAGTATTGGACGTGTTTAAGACTTATCATTGCTATCAACTCAGCTCATCTGATCCTGATAAACAAAACGAAACCCTATTTATACAGATCATCAGCGGTATTATTAATCGATTTGACAATGATTAAGTGACGTCATGTTATCGGCAGAAGGTGTCTGCACGCGACGATTGTTTTGAGGGTCATCCGGAAAATTGACAAGGCACATGGCTAACGGTAGATCCGGTTTTCTTCAGTAAATGGGGTTACGTATTTAGCCATGGGATAAGAGTGCTATTGCGAGTTTCTATTCATCATTTTGTCCATTTCAACCACAGGCATCACTAGACAGTGGTGTAAGACTAGAACACACCCTACGTAATCATTTTCTGTCGGCGAATTAGGGATTTTATTTATGCCTTATTGACTAATCGCATAAAGATATGACTTTTATATATCTTGTGGGGTTTACTGTTGGATATATTCGTATATACTTAGGAGATTTGGTCCGGCACCCCCTCCCAAACCAAACTGGTCTAGCGATGCCCCTCTTCCTAACGAAAATAGACACCCGTATTACCTATGGTTTTGTCGTTAAAAGGTAAGATTCAGCAGAACTAGGGCATCTTGCAGGGGCGTCACGAGAAATCCCTCTTCCCACCCAAATTCTCAGCCAATTTCACTGGAGAGACTTTTTTTTGAGGGGATTGTTTTGTTTGTTAGAACATTTTAGCTAGACTGTTGGCAAATTTGCCCCCTCTCCTCCCACAACTGACTGCCCTATTTAAACGATTCAACGACGCCCCTGTTATGCCATGCTGGATCTGCAACCAAACAAATCGATAACTTCGCTAATAAAAATGAATCATCTTTCATCAAATAAGTCCCAAATCATAAGATCTACCCCTCTTCTTCCAACTTTCTGACGCTACGCCAGCAGCATCAACAGGCCCAACAACATAATAGGTTAAAGTATCGGTTTCCTAAGGAAAGGTTGCACAAACACCTCGGCTGTTCCGATCACTCTACGGCTTCCGTCTTTCCCACGGGGACATCTTCCGATGTATTGTAACGGTGGCGATGACCGCATATCATAAAACTTCTACATCGGATGTAGATTTCAACAATTCTTGACCGATATCATACCAAGATCATTCATTGTTTTGTTTTCTCAGCCATTGTTTCAATAATGCATGAGGTGATCAAACCGGTAAGACAGTTCTATAAGACGATTTAAAAATATATATATTTATCTTTTTAAAAACATATACTAGGATGGCTTCATCAGTGATTGCAAATATGTTTTAAAAGAAGTGTGTAAATTAACAAAAAATAATATGAAAAATATCATACAAGATACAAACAAATAATTAGAAGCACTGAGGATCGCACGGACTTACAAGATATCAACCTTAGGAAATTTTTCAAAAGCCTTGTGCGTCACCTTTTGAAATGTGCGAATGTGTTTGTTGTGTGTGTGTGCGTGTGTGTGTGCGTGCGTGTGTGTGGGTGTGTGAGTGTTAATGAGTAATATGGTTTGACTATAATCGGTAGTAAACATTTAGACAGAAAGTCTGTGATTGCGAACCCATTACATAATATAACCTCCTGTCTAGAAGTCTTTGAAAGTTTTTCCTGCATAAATACGGGTCACTAGGTCACAAATTCACAGTTATTATATCGACCGATATAATTTCAATGACATTTTCACTCTTTGTTTTTGTTTTGTTTTGTTTATTAATTTATTTCGTTCTGTCTGTCTTTCTCTCTTTCTTCCTTCGTTTCTTTCGTTCTTTCTTTAATTCTTTCTTTCTGTATTTATTCATTCTTTGATTATTTCTTTCTTTCTTTGGAATAAGTTTTGATCACGATCGAAAGTAAACCTTGAGTCTGAAAGGCAGTGATTATGAACCATTACATAATCTTACGTCTTGTCTACAAAATATACTTTGAAAGCAAATCCTGCAATACTGGTCACTATGTCACCGACTCACCGTTGTTCTTGTTACCAATCATAACTTCAGTGTCACTTTTACACTTTCCTTTAAAGTTCTTTCTTTCTCTCTTTCTTTCATTCCTCCTCCTCTCTCTCTCTCTCTCTCTCTGTCTTTCTTTTGATCATAATCGAAAGTAAACTCTCAGTCAGAAAGGCAGTAATTGCGTACCATTACATAAGCTAACGTTCTGTCTATACTTTGGACCAGTTTCCTGCATTATATTAGTCACCGAGTCACTGATTCAAAGTTGCATGCTAACCGATATGACTTTAATATCATTTTCACTCTTTCTTTCATGAATTGATAAATGCATTCAATCAATTATGATTTCTTTCTTTCTGTCTTTATGTCTGTCTTTAATCAATCTCCCATTCTAAATCTCTCTCTCATATTCTTACTCTTTCTCTATCTTTCACCTTACCCTTTCTCCTGATTCTCTTTCCTTTTTTTTTTCTCTCTCTCTCTCTCTCTCGCACACACACACACTCTCTCTCTCTCTCTCTCTCGTTCATCTCTCTCTCTCCCTCTCTCTCTCTGTCTCTGTCTCTCTCTCTCTCTGTCTCTCTCTCTCTTGCTACAGCGCTCTATCTCTTTGCATCCTGCACATTTTTTTTTCTCATGCATATGAAGATTGCGCAGCCGATTTCATATACTGGGAGTTATAGAAAATTTATTTCTAATAAAACTCCTCCTTTAAAGCTTCCTAATAATTTTGCTAGTGATGATATCGTTGATAAACAGTTTAACAACCATTTTAGTCGAAACCTGTTTGTTATTCATTTCTGATATTAAAGCTTCCTTATAATTTTCGCTAATGATGATGTTGTTAATGAATAGTATACTAGTGACATATTTGTTGTTCTTATTTTGTTGTTATTTTATATATTCCTAACTTTTAGCCTGTGATGATATTGATGAAATGATATCTATCCAAACTCGTAACATTTTGTTATTCATCAAATCCATGACGTCATCTGTGGCGGCGGAGGAATTTCCCAAAAATGACAGTCAATATTTTAATGAACCGACTAACATTGTACCTTGACTAAACGATTTTCCTGTTTTGTTTGTCTGTTTTGAATATGACTTATATCCGATAAACCTTTACTAAACCTACATGGCTAGAAGCTTACAGTGTTTACACAGTTTAGGAAAGATGTTAGCCATAATTCTTCATCCAATATTGAAAGGGTTATCAAAATCCATGTCTCATCATCATAGATAATGCGCTCCATGTTTATCGTTAACCGCATTTGACAAACAAATATTATTTTGAGCTTAAGGTGTTTTTTTTCTTCAACGTATAACAGCCATGTACAATGACTTAATGGGATTATGTTGTTCCATAATTTGCTTGTGAAATGAGTATATCAATTAGCATAACTTCCCCCACTTCGACATGAACATCAAAACAAGACGATACAAAGGGAGACGTCTACGATCATAAGCATCAGTCACGAAATTAAGTGGGTGAAACACTTTTAAGTGTAAAACAGCAAATCATGAACAATTAATATATGGTTCCAAATAATCATATCCCGCTTTTGTAAAGTTTGTTTTACACATGACAAGACAGCGTCTCATCATTATTTTTTCTTCTTCTTCTAGAGTCACCGCACAAGCCCGGTCCAGTGGACTCGGGATCTGGCCTTGGCGTTGAAACCCTCTAGGTACGTCTTATTATGTTATGTGTTGACCTCTTTTACGTGTGCAGCTCCTCACTGTTATGGTGATTATAAATGTTTCATTTTGTTGAAGACATGAAAGTATTCCTTTTTAAAGAGCCAGAGGAACCTTTTTTATTCTATTGGCTTTTGCTGACATTCTCCTCGTAAAGATGGAAACAAAAAGAAGTGAAAAGGGCAATTGCTTATCCTTTGCATTCACCCAATTTAATTGCTTCAGACCTCTTTCCGGACCTCTTTATTTCATATAATATAAGCTTTAGCTGGGCACCTTACATCTGAACGATTGAAACCCACAGACTATAGGCTATAAACAAAATAGATTGTTAGGCGATACCTTCCGTTGGCATGATTGGAATAATGATCGCCGGAATTGAAAGAAGTTTTGTTATACCTAATCCTTCACGTACATGATAGAAGCTGCAACACAGATTATGTAACAAAGTATACTAAAACACCCTTCTGTGCAATTCATTCGTGCTTGTTGCAGGAAGGTCTTGCTTCATGTTCGTTAATTGTTTCACTAGCTTGTATCACGTTTGAGTCGCATGTTCATCTTTGAAATGGCGCGTCGTTTATGCTCACCCGGTGTTACTTCTGCCATTTTCCTCGCTGTTTGCGTTGTCTCAGGTAAGATTTAATTTGCATTTTGTTCTCTTGACCACCCTTGTTTCCGCAAAGTATTTAGTTTCCTAGGGGTAATTATTTTTATTGTGTTTGACACATTGTTTTCCAAGATATTTCTCGAGACTCGAGTGTATTATGCAAAGCAAAACATTATGGATGTAGTATGATAGAGTCAGAGTACATATAACGAACAAATCCGCCAAGACTTGGGCATCAACGTGGGGGTGATGTGAGAGGCATCGGTCTTGCGAGGTAGATGTAATAAACTGGTTGTCCATAACAAGTTGGAATCCATATTTCCTTCCTCTTTTCATGAAGTGATTGTAAGAATATGTATTATTCTTGATGGATAAAGTTTATATTTTCAGAACTTCATTTATCAATTTTAAGAGTTCATAGAGGTTGATCAATTAAGTTCTGAGAAGATATAAACTTTATCTTTAGAAAAATAACCATATTGTCATATTTATTTCCTGAAAAGCCTTGTTAAGAAAAAAAGATTCCACATATATGGGCAACAGTGAATGAATTCAAAAGCCCATTAATTAGGAGGGGTATCTGTTCTGTTCATAGTCCTTATCCTCGAGGCGGAATATTTTTTAACAAATAAGAACTATAGCGTTTTAGAGTGGGTAACATAATTGATACATTTTGAAATTAAGTCCCATCATTTTGCAATTACATGGAGGTACTACGATAATATTTCCCCAATTAAAGGTGTGTGGGAGGGGGTCTTATTATATCTCCTTATCTTCCTTTTCCTCCTCTTTTTCTCTATCTCTCTCTCTTTCTCTCTCTCTCTCTCTTCACTCGCTCTCTCTCTCTCTCTTTTCTCTCTCTCTCTCTCTCTCTCTCTCTTGAACAAACACGCACACACACCATCTCTCTCTCTCTCTTATTTTTACCATTTGAAAGGGGCATCCCCCCACCCTAGTCCAGCTTCTGTACCGTTTTCGTGTCGCGCACCCAATCAGCTGATAAAATAGCACACCCTCAACGTTGAAAGTAGACCTAGCCATTCCTCTCATTCTGTTCGTGTGGACGGAAATGTGTGGGATCGCGCGATCAGTGGAGAGACCGCGCTGTACGTGTGGGATCGATGCGTGTGATAGAAGAATAAAAACAAAGAACGGACTGAAGCTGGACTACCCCCCATGTAACAAATCACGCCTTTCGAAAGTATTTCTCACTTCTGAATTCAGTGAAGGGCATTCCACTTCCTGGCGATATTCCAACTGATGCAGGCGACGTGAATAATCGCATTTCAACTGTCGTTGACGACATCATGGGTCGTATCCTCGAAGTTGGGAACGACCTGCCGTTTCCATCTAATGATACGTTCAACCGCCATATGGCATGTCGTGCTTGCAAGCAGCTCCTCGTCGATGCCCGCTTTGCACTCCTCATTGAAAAGAGTTCGGTAAGTACATGTCACCGGAGGCGGATCACGGAATTTGTATTTATAAAAAAAAAGGGGGCACAACTCCTGAAAATCTCTGATAAGCTGAAGAAAAACTGAGGCCATCAAATTTATAAGGTGAAAATTTACTACAGAAAGTCGCAACTCGATAAAGGAGTAAATAGATAAATAGCCTAATGATAATAAGACTTTTACCAAAAACAATGATGATGATACGGTGAATTGCCGTTTGATCTACAACCAATTCATCAACTTCCCAATTAATCTATTCCCATATGGTCTACACCCAGCCGTCTACTACCCATTTGGTCTATTGTTTATTTAGTATAATAACCAGTAAGTCTAATTCACAGTTTGTCTAATGCCCATTTCATCTACCATCCATAATAGGTCTAATAATCATTTGATGATTATTTTTACTTATGATTTAACGATTATTAGACCATATGGATAATAGACAAAATGGGCAATAGAAAAAATTGGAATTAGACCGACTGGAAATTGGACTAAATGAGCAGTAGACCAAATGGGTAGTAGACTTATTGGAGATAAGACCAAATGACTATTAGCCTAAATAGTCATTAGACGAAATGATAAGTAGACGAAATGATTATTAGACCGTGTGGATAGTAGAAAGGCTGGGTGTAGACTAATAGGCAATAAACCGATGATACTTCAGTTTCAGTTTAGTTTATTCATTTCCATAAAAATCACATTACAAGAACACATACATTTGCAGATACATTTAGTACTGTAAATACCATAAAAATCTTTCACTAGAATATACATAAGTACATTAAAATATTAAACAATAATGGAAAAAGGGAAGTTATAAAAGCCCAAATAAATGAGTTTGTCGAGATATCTCCCAAAAAAGTAATTAAACAAAATGTGATGAACATAATAAAGATTTGAATTAAAATAAATTTATTTTGCCCCAAAGAAAACTACTACTACTTCTACTACTACTACTACTTCTACTTATGATGACGTTGATGATGATGATAATAATAATTACTAATAATAATACTATTAATAATAATAATATAATAATAATAATAATAATAATAATAATAATAATAATAATAATAATAATAATAAAATAATAATAACAACAACAGTAATAATGATACTGATAACAATAATATTAAAGGGATAGTTGAGTTTTGGTAAAGAGGGCGCTACACAAAATAATTTGTTAGTGAGATAACGAAAACTGAGTGTCAAATTTGAAAGAGCATACAATTTAAATGACAAAATCATCTTTGTTTTCATCAAAATCGGTTCAGAGACGGCTGAAATATCCATAAATATAATCATTCAAATATTCGATAATTTTGAACCAGCCGTTGAAAAAACGAAATAACGTTTTATTCCAGCCAATGCCAATGTTGGCTTTTTCGTGTTGGTTTAATGCGCACAACCAGCCGGCCGTGTATTGTTATTATTATTAAATTATTAAATTAACGGTCACCGTAATTTTTTGAAAGAGGATCTGAATTAATATGATCGGATTAAATCTAAATTTCACACATTTTGGGGTCTAAAATTACCTTCATAGCAATTTCAGGTCCTAAAAGGGCACCAGAAAAGTCATAAATAAGAATAAGAGCAATAACCATGCACTTTGAAGGCATTTGCGGTCTCAAACAAGAACTTCAACTCAACTGTCCCTTTAATAATAACAATAATAATAATAATAATGATAATAATAACACAAATAATAATATTAATAATACTGATAATAATACTACGTACAATAATAATAATAATAATAATAATAATAATAATAATAATAATAATAATAATAATAATGATGATATTAATAATGATGATGATAATGATGACAGTAATAATAATAATAATAGAGATTAAAATGAGATAAATTTATCTGTTTATAAAGTGTGTTATAATCACTGCATTCTCTTCTTCTCCCCCAATCTTTCTCCCTCTTTCTCTCTTCCCTCCATTCTTATTTCTGCATCTTTGGTTCTTGCTATCCCTTGCGTAGATTACAACATATTTCACGGATCCATGTAACACAATCTTTACCGACAAATTAGATCAGCATAGCTGCATCCTTATTATTGAGACAATAATAGGCGAAATATATCTACACGTTTTTCAAACTCTGGTAAGTTTTATAAGTTTAGTTTCATTTATGATTAAAACACCCCTCCTCCCCTCTCTCTCTCTCTCTCTCTCGTCTCTGCCCCCTCTCTCTCTCTCCATCTGTCTCTGTCCATCTCTCTCCTGTCTCTCTGTCTGTCTGTCGGTCTCTCTCTCTCTCTCTCTCTCTCGCTCCATTCGTCTCTGCCCCTCTCTCTCTCTCTTACTCCATCTGTCTCTGTCCATCTCTCTCTCCTGTCTCTCTGTCTGTCTATCTGTCGGTCTGTCGGTCTGTCTCTCTCTCTCTCTCTCTCGCTCCATCCGTCTCTGCCCTCTCTCTCTCTCTCTCTCTCTTACTCCATCTGTCTCTGTCCATCTCTCTCTGTCTCTCTGTCTGTCTATCTGTCGGTCTGTCGGTCTGTCTCTCTCTCTCTCTCTCGCTCCATCCGTCTCTGCCCCTCTCTCTCTCTCTCTCTCTTACTCCATCTGTCTCTGTCCATCTCTCTCTCTCTCCTGTCTATCTGTCGGTCTGTCGGTCTCTCTCTCTCTCTCTCTCTCTCGCTCAATCCGTCTCTGCCCGTCGTTATTTGAAGGGGAACATTTTATGCAAAATGCATCTAGACATAGTTACATGCCATCTCTTCTCGTGTACACTTGCTATTAATGAGTGAGAATTAATAACTATTGAACGGTCATGAATCATTCAATACGACATCTTGAAGTAGTCTTTCATTTGTATTTGCTCGTTTCCTCCTCTCTTCACTATTTGTCTTCTTTTTTCAGGCTTGCCTATCCTACAGTTACGTTTGTAGAGCAGTCCAAACCTTGACAGCAAGGTTCTTTCGAAGAGAGAATAACTAAATCAGAAAAGGACGATTTAAGAATAATAATGATAATTTTGTTCACCCCGAGAGGCCTCACCAGCATCAATGCTGTTCTTCCTGATGGCCCTGTCATTTAACTATATTACCCCAGCAATTGCCAGGTACCCGTTTACATAGATGGAGAGTGGCAAATATGGATAAATGTCGTGCTGAATGAGGTTAGTGGTGGGCTGGGATTCGAACCCTCAACCCTTAGATTGAGAGCCAGGTGAATGAACCACTATACCACGACTCCTCCTCATATTATGGTGAATTTACATTGAATTTCAAGTACATTTCATAATTTATTGTCTCATTGTTCGCAGGATCAAATACGCATCTGTCGAAACTATCTTCACTTGTGCCCTGACGGAGAGGATGAATATGCTGTAACCGAGAACGAAATACGAAATGACATACCGGAGTAAACAGAATGGGCAGTAATGCCCGTTGCACATGAGGCGTCAAACGCAAGACTGCGTCAGCGACAGGCTCGGTCATTGACGCACCATGTGAGAGTGGCATCGTACACAAATGGAATGGAAAACGAACAGTGGAAACATTGCATGCAGTTATTGGCGTGTGGGCTATTTGCCTGCACAGGCTCGATTAGCGCAAGTAATACCGCAATCGAAAATGACGCCTCGTATATGAGTAACCGGCATATAAAAGGAATCGAATCGGTTTATTTTTCATGTTTTACGGGATTTTGTGAACCCCTCTTGATTTGTTGATGTTTGTTTAACTAAGGCACTGAAAAAAACATATTTTGCGTCAACTGATATGGATTAAGTCTTATTCCAGGCATTTGATAAATCAGGATGTATGTATTGTACATATGGGCACTTCAGCACTAACTCGGCTTCGAACCAGGACCTTCGGTTTCGTATTAAGCACCATCCTAACAACTGAGCCCTAGCTTTCACTGCACTGAAGCTCAAAGAGGGTTGCACATTTTAAGAAGTATGTAAGTGCTCCCACGAACCGATTCAATATTCCATATTGCTATAAAAATATCAGAATATATGACAGATGTATTTGTAAATTAAGACAAAATTAATGATATCGTAATGCTAGGAGCAAAGGAGTTATTTTCATTTGACTAAGGAAACTTAAAGAGAAGGTTGAGTTCTGGGAAGAGGTGAAACATAATTTGTAAGCGTTATCGTTGTATTATGCAAATGTGGAAGAACATCAGAGAAAAAACGTTCCCTGAAAACATGGCTCTTCAAATGCCTTAATATTCTAAATATGGCATGTAACATCATAAAAATCGGGACAGATTTTTATGCAACATGTTCGTGTAGTCCCATATACATCTTTCTGTGTACAGTGCTTGTATACTTTACCAAGACTGTGCCAAATTTCTTTTCATTTTGATGATTCCAGAACCTTGCAGTACACACCAATACTTATATGCTAGATGATCAACCTTTTCTGATCGATTCCACACTGTTTCTTTCACAATGCAATCGCATGACCAGGACTCAACTTTATCTTTAAAACTACATCTATCGTCTCCTATAAGATATAAACAGAGACATGTTGAGGTAGAGATATAATGCACGTTCGGTAGGTATGGGTATTATGATATTTTAGGTGCAGTGGCGATTACGAGATTTTCTTGCAGGGAGGGGGGGGGATATTTTACCCCTTTTGGATTTGTATGAGCACATGCCAGGCGCGTAGCCGGGGGCTTAAGAGTCGAGAACGGTACAACCAATCGTCTTCTTTCTTTAATATTTAATGAAACGTCAAAGCTTCCGCGCTTCGCGTGAGAGGGGGGGGGAACTGAATTCAGATAAGGATTAAGAGTCGAGAATGGTACAACGAATCGTCTTCTTTCTCTAATAATTTAATGAAACGTCAACAAAACTGAATTCAGACAAGGATTAAGAGTCGAGAACGGTACAACGAATCGTCTTCTTTCTCTAATAAATTAATGAAACATCAGAGCTTCACCAGCCTCCTAGGGAGCGCGCTTCGCGCGCTCTGTAAGTGATTCGTGCTCACTATCGCCCCCTAAAATAAAATCCTAGCTACGCGCTTGGCACATGCCTCCCACTTCGTTTCACCACATAGATCCGCCACTAACAGCTAATGTAATTTTTTTTAAACTTGTGATTATTATTACTTTTTTAATCCACGGGGATGGGGAGGGGGGGGTCAATGTAAGCAAAACTTATGATTACAGGAACGCCCTCCTCCCCTCCCTTGTCTTTGGATCATCACGGAAATCGATGATCCACCCCTATCCACTCCTGAATAAACCATGGCTACGCCGCTGCTTGAGAGCAAGAATAGATGTTTGTGTGGCTATGCTATTGATTTTGTTTTTTAACCATTTGAAATAATAATATGAATAAAAGTGATTAATAGTAACGAATGTTTTATGATTTCTTTCGGTTTTTGAGATAAATTGTTTTGTTTTGTTTTAAGCAAAGGGTAACAGGGTATGCTTACTACTATAATTCATGCAGTTATCAGTATGGAATGAGAGGGGGGAATGCATGAAATAGTAAAGAAAAACCGAGAAACAGAGGCATGGAGAAAAAGTGGGGAGGGGAGGGAGGAGTAAAAAATGAAATGAAGAAAAAAAAGAACAACAACAAGGGGGGATCATCAAGTTATTATAAGATATGTGAAAGAACGTTGCCTGGTCACTGTTCTTCTTAGGAGAATGAAAGATATTCGACTTTTAGATGGGCAGATCAATTTATAATGTATGTATACATATCACACTTACCCCCTGGACAATCACCCCCGACCAATAACCAGCGGGACAATCCCCCTAAGGACAATTACCCCCGGAAAATTTCCCTCTAGAACAATTACCCCCGTGGACAATAACCCCACGAGAACAGTAACCCCCCTTGAAAATTACACCCTTGGACAATCACCCCCTCCCGCCCCGAAAACAAACTTATTATCAGGGTGCACTTCCCTTTAATGAACAGGGGTAATTTTCGGGAGGGGGGTCCTCGGGGGGTGTCCTTGGGGGTAGTTTTCCGGGGTAATTTTCCGGGGTTAATATCCAGGGGGTAATTGTCCTGATACGCTACCACATACCCCACGACTTTTGATCAAGGCGCAACAATATTATACTTGGTATTGGTATTGGTATTTATTTTCCATATCACAATATTAAAAAACAAAACTGTTCTTCCCTGGGGTCCAGGTAATTAAGATAATAAAAGTTATTGTACAACAAAGAGAATAAAAATACAACATACAATAATATAACTTAAATATAGATAAAACCTAAAACATATTAGAGAAGCATAAACACATACTTTTGTATTCCCTTTGGGGGAGGAGGAGGAGAGGGGGCGTTTTATGGGAACATCCTCATTTACAATATTGAACGTAGTGCAAAGGTCTTTGCTACCAGCAAATTACCGCTGTTAATGTTTCCTGAACCAAGATAAAACCTTCCGTTTGGACAAACATAACCCTGATAGACAGATAAATGCTGCGTAGCGGGAGTTGAGGGGTACTTGAAACGATGGGGAGAAGGGGGCGGCATCGGTTTTACTTGGAAACTGAAATGGTATTTTACAAGGCTTCTGATATAGGGAAAAGTGCAGGTTTACCCCCTCCCCTTTCGTTCCACTTCCCCTTCTCTCTTTTCTCACATTCTCTGTCCCCTGTCTCTACGCCACTTATCCTGGATATAATTTGTTAAAGGATGTAATGTATTTGCATTGTTAGGTAAATGACTACATAAACCGGTTAGGATATACAGGCGCGGATCCAGGGGGCAGGGGGCCTTGGCCCCGGCAAAAAAAAGAGAGAGAGAAGGAAAAGAAGGAAAGGGAAAGAAAGAAGAGGAAGCAGAAAAGAAAAGGGGAAAGAAGAAGATCGGGGGCCGAGAGGGCCTTGCCTCCCAGGCTGTTGGCTCCCCAGCAAAAAAAAGAGAGAGGAAGGAAAGGGAAAGAAAAAAGGAAAAGAGGAGATAAAGGGAAGGAAATAAAGAAGAAGAAGAAAAGAAAAAAAAGGGGGATATCAGTAGCGATTAATTCGGCCAACAACGTCCGGATCGGGGGGGGACCGAAAGGCCCTTGCCCCCCTCCCCCCAGCAAACTTAAAAGAGAGAGAAGGAAGGGAAGTGAAAGGGAGCCCACGCCAATTAGTGACCTGCCAGTGTCACGAATAAGGTATTAAAATAAGCTCATCTGACCGTAATTAAATGCCTTAAACCCATGAGCTTCCGGGGGCTCTGCCCCCTGGACCCCACCTAGGGCCCTAAGGTGGACCCCTGGATGCTCATCTGACCGTAATTTAATGCTTAAAACCCCTGAGCTTCCGGGGGCTCTGCCCCCTGGACCCCACGCCAATTAGTGACCTGCCAGTGTCACAAATAAGGTATCAGAATAAGCTCATCTGACCGTAATTAAATGCCTAAAACCCCTGAGCTTCTGGGGGCTCCGCCCCTGGACCCCACGCCAATTAGTGACCTGCCAGTGTCACAAATAAGGTATAAAAATAAGCTCATCTGACCATAATTAAATGCCTAAAACCCCTGAGCTTCTGGGGGCTCTTCCCCCTGGACCCCACCTAGGGCCCTAAGGCGGACCCCTGGATGCTTAGCTGACGGTAAATTAATGCCTAAAACTCCTGAGCTTCTGGGGGCTACGCCCCCTGGACCCCACGCCAATTAGTGTCCTGCCAGTGTCACAAATAAGGTATAAAAATATGCGCATCTGACCGTTATTAAATGCCCTGAGCTTCAGGGGCTCCGCCCCTTGACCCCCGCCGAGGCTTTGCCCCTAGACCCCACGCCAATTTACGCTACGCTCTACCTGATCGTAAATACTTTAGCCTCCCCCCACCCACTTTGAAAAACGTTCAGCAGGGCCTCCATGTAAGAGTGATGGTGATGCGGATTTTTTCTTCTGCCCCCCCCCCCAACGATTTTGCTCATTACGCCACTGCTTTAGTGGTCACCATTACGTACCAATATTTGGCTCGCACAATTTCAAATTTGGGCCCCCTAAGAAATCCTGGATCCGCGCCTGAGGATATATCCGTCTTGGATATGCCTAAACATCCGTCGGAAATGCTGTATTACTCCATGCAGGCATTTGACATCCATCCATGTACCGCGTGCTATTCAATGATTCTGTGACTATAGACAAAGAAAGACCTTGCTATTAACCAATCCTACCTTTGAGCTGGACTAAAAATGACGCGGTATTCCATTCTACTCAGTGCTCCTACGGCCCTTCTTCTCCTACTTCCTGTGATGTTCGGTAAGATTAAAAAATTACAATAATGTCGTTTATAGCTAGCTGCAATCTAACGTACCCTGATGACACATTACGGTCTTAAAAGTTCATTTTTGGGGTCGGTGAAGGTGGAAAATAATTTGTGAGCTTTCTCATTCATGTAATTCAGTTTGGAAAAATATATTAAGATATCCTGAAAAGGATTACTCTTCTTCAAAAGACTTCATATTTAAAATATTATGACGGGTCACAACTGAAAGGTTTGTACTAAACCTTCTTGAAACATGTGTGTGTAGTCCCATATACAGAATTCTATGTACAGTGTATATGTCTTCCAGCCTTACTGAGTCAATAGACCGGTATACTAACATATTCATATTTTATGCATAATTTTTAAACAAAGGTTGTTCTTGACAACCCGAAAGCTTGCCTGAGGCTTGCCCGACAGAGCAACAAGTAATATATGCAGGCTGGATTGTAAGTATTGTAGTAGGCCTCCATTCATTAATGCCAGGTTAATGGAATGCCTCGTCAATAGGTCACAAGGAAAGAAACATCCATACATTTGAAAATGTTAGTAAACCGGTGTGTTCATTCAGAACACATCAATAGGGACTTTTAGATTTGCCCGTCGACATAGTGGACTGCAACGTGTGACGTCCTTATAAGGCACTGTGATGTCCTTTTAAGGCACTGCCGGGCACGACCCAGTGCCTTAACACAATGTCACACACGGCAGTCCACGCTCTCGTCGTCTAAATCTAAAAGTCCCTAATACTATTGAGAATCACACTTGTCGACTTATTGCATTCTAGTGTCTGATTCATGACTCCGGGTTAAAGGAAAAGTCTATCCTGATAATCAGCCGCTATTATATAATAAAAGCAAAACACCGAGGGAAACAAATCAGTGACAAATTGAGCAATATCCGAATAAATATAGGAAAGTAATTTATTTTTGAAGTTGTCATAATTGAAACACAAATTGGCAACACTGCGACGTACATGTATCTCCTCTCAAATTTTCTCTGTACAAAAAAAAATCATAAACTTTCATTTTCGTGGTTATTGATGAAAGAATGACTTGGTTTCATACATGGCTGTATAGAAACATATTTGCAATAATTATATTTAGGATGCGTGTATGCTTGAACATTTTCTTAAGGGAAAATAGAAATTTGTGATATTTTTTAGTACAGAGCAAATGGGAGGGGACCTCGCAAGATACATCACAAAGTTGCCAATTTGTGTTTGATTGACAGCAGATTAAAAACTATCATAACTTTCTTAGGCTTTTGCTCAAAACTTTCACTGACTCGATCTTCCAATTTTCTGCTTCTATCAAAACCAACTTAATATCAGGATACTCTGGAATATCAGCTGCTACGCACAATGGTAATTGTTGTGTTCTAAATTAAGTAATTATGTACACGAAATAAAAATGCGCCCCTTTAAAACCTCACGCAGAATGACACCTGATTATCTGATTACCCTTTACAAAAATAATTTTCGATGATATATGTGGTGTAAATTATCATAAATTATCACCAAGAAATGTGCTACAATTTATTTACCGTGTTTATTATTATTAACTTTGTTTTGTCATATTTTTTCCCGGAATTGTGCCCCTTTAAAAAAAAAAAGAGTGGATCTGCCCCTGATTAACATTAACAAATGTCACAGGTGCGATTTGTTATTGTACCAGTACCTCATGTATTAAACCTACGTTACGTGACCGAACAAAAAATAAAAATACCTCGAATGGGCAAGATTCGTCAGTTTGTAGTCGCTGTTGGAATCGATATGGCGGTGTGACCGGATAGAGCGTGATCACACAATTCTGTACTTTGCTCAAGCTTATGTTTATGCTTTCAAACCCCATGTCATAGCTAGGCCTAAGTCACACTCCCAGACCGACTTTTAACCGACCAATTACCATGATAACTGGGGGTGTTTCACAAAGACTAAGATCGACTTTAAGTTAATTGGACTTAACTATGGCAGGCCATTCATGCCACTGTTTGCTCTCACCATTATAATCTTTAGATAATATTTTATATCAAAAATGGTAAATTCTGTCGATTTGTGACCACGATTTGTACGTTCCTTGAGAGACCAATGCCAGTAAATGGTGAGAGCAAACAGTGGCATAAACTTAAAGTCGATCTAAGTCTTTGTGAAACACTCCCCAGGTATCTGGAGGCAACGTAGTTTCTTGTTCGGTCTATTCAGTGTCGGTCTCGTTGATGTGACTTGAGTATTTATCCCTCTTGAATTCAGTGAAAGGCGTTCCACTTCGAGACAATCGCCTGTCGACGATCGTAGACGATCTCGCGAGACGGATCTTCAATGAGACCGAGAACGAGCTATTCAGTGGGGTCATTGACCGGCACCTCGCTTGCCGTGCATGCAAGCAACTCATCATCAATAGCCGATTCGCACTGATCATTGAAAAGACCGCAGTAAGTATATCATCCACATTAAAACAAAAGGTGACGGCATTATTTTACGGCCCCCAGAGCCATCTATACACAGAGTTTGGCCAAGTAGGTTTCACTTGGTCACAACATGGCGTATATTCTTTTGCTTTGTGCTTGCCCAAAAAGCAGTATTCGCCACAATTAATGTACCTAACTTGAACCGGGTAGGCCAAAATCTTCTAATCAATGTCTCTGATGGCTCTGTAACATAAATACCGACTTACAATCAATCGCAAAAAAATATATTGTATCTCCAGTCTTGCGGCAATTAGTTAATGTATCTAACCATGCATTTTATCTATTTGTAACATAAATTGATAATCGTAAGTAATTATTATCGTAAAGTTACGAGTGAGGGAGACATAAATTATAATCGTAACTATTTATGTTACAGTGCCCATGGCTAATATTCAATTCAATACTCTAGAATTTTACTTAGCATTTAGCTAAAGTAAAATGGCTCATGCCTTATTCAGATCACATCTAAGTATTTTACTTTAGCAATCCAACTTTACGCCAAAATACTTAGCCTACTGATGGAAGCGATTTATCTGTCTATTGTATTTCTTTTTTTACTGGGGATGCAGATGGTAGAAAGACAAGCTAGCACGCTGTAAAAGAAAAAGAAGACGAAGAAAAGAAAGGAGGTTGGGGATATAATCATTTATGCCTGGATTACATTTGGCCTACGATTAGTCTACGGAGCCCGTATCCTGCCCGTATCCCCTTTTCCGTGCGGCCTCCGTGCGGCCTCCGTGCGGAGGAAGGAGGTGGCCGTGAGATTTTCGTACTGATCCACGGGCTCCACAGCCTTTACGATTTTGTTTCGCGGGAAGTTATACAAATTTGAAAAATCCTAAGCCCGTAGCCCGTAGACATGTTGTAAGTGGCACTGCACAATTCCCGCACGGGCATCGCGCGGAGGCTCACGCTGATCGTGCAGCAAACGCACGATTTTTTGCGGTGAACATGGAGGCAAAAAACGCTCAAAAACAGCACGGCGGCTGCACGGTCACCACGCCTTCTCCGCGCAACCTCTGCACGGAAGCTGAACGGGCTCCATACGATTTCAGTGCGGAGGCTGCGGAGACTGCCACGGCCTGCCCCCGGGGGCCAATACAAGAAATGGCACGATGCTCGTAGATAATGTAAACACAAACATCGTAGCCCGTAGCCTCCTACGATGCCCCCAAAATCGCTCGAAAAATCGTAGACCAATTTATCGTACGGTGCCCGGGGCAAATGTAATCCAGGCATTAAGACATTACATTTTATTTTAAATGCAAAATTTGTTCATATCAAAATCAAATTTGTTTTCTCTCTCTCTCTCTCTTCCCTTGATGTATATCTCTCTTTGTCTTTTTATTTCTCTCACTGTCTCCCTCTCTTTCTCTCTCTCTCTCTCTCTTCCTCTCTCTATGTATATATATGTTTATAAATCTTTCTGTCTCTCTCTGTCTCTCTCTTTCTCTCTCCCTCTCTCTCTCTCTCTCTCTCTCTTGGTGTCTATCTATCTTTGCCTTTCTATTTCTCTCACTGTCTCCCTCTCTTCTTCTTCGTTTTTTTCTCTCTCTTTATGTTTATATCTCTCTCTGTCTCTCTCTGTCTCTCTCTTTCTCTCTCCCTCTCTCTCTCTCTCTCTCTTGGTGTCTATCTGTCTTTGCCTTTCTATTTCTCTCACTGTCTCCCTCTCTTCTTCGTTTTTTTCCTCTCTCTTTATGTTTATATCTCTCTCTGTCTCTATCTGTCTCTCTCTTTCTCCTCTATCTTACTCTCTCTCTCTCTCTCTCTCTCTCTCTCTCTCTTTCTCTCTCTCTCTCTCTTTCTCTCTCTTTCTCCCTATCGCTCTCTCATTTTACTTATATATACATTATATTCTCATATTCTCTACATTCTCTATATCCCGTAGATATCGGAGTATTTCACTGATCCTTGCAACGACTTCTTCACCGACCATACTGACCGCCATGATTGTACACTTGTGATTCAGCAAAAAGTGGACAAAATCTATAACGACATCTTTGACTTTCTGGTACGTCCGACTTAGATTAACATATTTTTACAATTTCTCTGAAAAAAGCAATGCTTTCAAAAATGCTTGTAAGAAACTTGATTTACAGTTTCCCTTTTAACATAGCTGCGATCTTATTATGTTTTTTTTTAAAGTTTATTATTTATTAATATGTCACCAGGGTAACCCATTCAACAAAAGAAGGGCTTACATGTATCATACTCATAGGCCTAGACTACTATACGGTATGCCTAAATCTGCATGAATATTCTTTTTTTTTTGGGGGGGGGGGACCTGTGAATGCACAATTGATATATTTGTTTCCCTGGACATGTTAGAGATTGTCTTTGGGGAAAAAAATAAAAGGAATGATTTTTATGAGAGCATCGCTATTCTTTCACGTTTTCTTTTCTTTTTTTCCCCTCTTTTTTTTTTGCAGAATGCCCAGCACTTGTGCAAAGACACTATTCACTTGTGTCCTGGGAAGGCTAAAGATGATGCGATAGACAACGAAATACGTGATGACATCTTGGGGTCAACATATTAACAATAAGAACAAAACAAAGGGATATCAGTATCGCAGTCAATGTTTTCATGTTATTAGGGACTTTTAGATTTACACGACGAGAACGTGGACTGCGACGTGTGCCATTCTTTCAAGGCACTGCCCGGCAGTGCCTTAAAAGGACGTCATCACATTACCTTAAAAGGATGTCACCGTGGCAGTCCACGTTCTCGTCGTGTAAAATCTAAAAGTCCCTGTTATATACTTGGGTAGGGGAGCAGGCGTATACAGAAATTGATAAATGAGGAAGGGGTGGAATCCTCTTTACAGAAGGAGATGGATGGGCAGCTATAGACCCAACCCATGCATAAGACATTGACACACAGCACTCAGTGGTATGTAATGGGCCTTCAAACTTCTCTCTTTTTTGGGGGGTGGGGAGGGGTATAACTTAGCACAAGTAAACGTGGCGACGGATTAAACAGGAATGGTAGTCTCGCATTCAACTTTGCCAACCGAATATAAATTGTGCAGGGGGGGGGGGCACCAAAGGGCAAGTGCACGCTTTTTTATTTCCCATACGTTACCGATTACATCTATAAGATGTCAGTATGAAAAAGAAGGAAAACAAGACAAAGAAGAAAAATAAGAAGAAGACGACGAAAAGGAGAAGAAGGAGAAGAAGAAGAAGAAGATGATGATAATGATGAAGGAGAAACAAAAATGAATGAAAGAAGTAGACGACAGAGAGGAAACACCTTTTTTTTAAAGAAGAAGCAAAAGAAGAAGAAGAAGAAGACGAAAAAGAAAAGAAGAATAAGAAGACGAAAGGGAGAAGAAGAAGAAGAAAAAGATGATGATGATGATGATGATGAAGGAGAAACAAAAATGATTGAAAGAAGTAGGCGACAAAGAGGAAATACTTTTTTAAATATTCTCATATAAATGTAGTTCTATATTATTATTATTATTATTAAGTATTATTAAAGTAGTCCTTTCACAAAACTCAATTTGAAGTTTTCTTCAATTTCTTAAAGTTTTTTTTAATGGAAGCATTAGTCGTGTCACTAACAGAGGTGTAAAATCCTTTTTTTTTCAGTTACCCTTTCAAAGTATTTTGTTATCTGTCTTTTTATTGCATTAAAAGAATTGCATAAAAATAAAATAATGCACTGTTTTTAATAGCTTACATATGTTCTGTCATTTTGTTTATTCCCTTAGAATGTGTTGTTATCATTAACTTGTAATAGTAATTATTTTTCAGAACCTGATAAGAAAGAAACTCCTCACAATACTTTTTCCAAAGTTGCAATGATCAGGTTGCGATTAAACTCGATTCATGTCCTTCTCGTGTACAGGTAAAAGATGAGAGCATTACAAAATATCAACATGAAATTTCAAACGAGGAATGCAATATTTCATGCATCTCAATCTCCCAACACTCGCTATCAGTCAATAATACAAGTGTACATATATTTTAACAAGCAAATCAACCTTCAAACCAATCCATCGAACAACATTTCTGTTCATCATTTAAGAATATAAGTGATCAATCAATAACTAAACAGTCAGTCATTCATCGTCAAGTCATTCATTCCATTTACCAATAAAAAGAAACAATTAACCACTCAGTAAATTAACCACCATCAATCAAACAGCCAACTAATCACGGGATCAATAAATCTACCAATCAAAAATTCAATCATTCAATCATTCATAAACTGAACGTGACCTTTCAATATAGTTGACCACCATTTATATCGCATAGCCTATCAGTCGTACAATCATTCAGACATACATTGATGCATGTTCTGTAATAGACAATTTTCAACTTGTAGTCAAATTCATACCTATCCATGCTAGCGACGGGTTTTACATTATTGTATCTCAGAATGCATATTGCAGAAAATTAACTGTTGCTATGTCGGACAAGCATTATGGCTTGCAATACCTTCCAACACGTAATGTATGCAATTTGCATTCTGACTAGTGTAATACAATAAGGCCAAATCGTAACAAGTGGATGGAATAATACATAACGAGGTTTTTAACAAAGAGACGTACATGAAATTTGATTACATGACGGAAATAGCCTATTCAATGTCGGATCATTAGAACAAAAATAATCTCAGAAGTCAGGATATATATACAATAATTATATTTTATTTTGTATTACAAACAAAATACATGCATATAAAGAAATGAACATAGAATACAATTAATATTAGTAAGAAAAGAAGCATAGTTTTTTTTTTTGTATTTACATGACAATGTCATAGACAGCAAAACACCCTCAATTTTCACAAAAACTAGATTCTTATGTCTTGAATTTAAAAGATCTCAAATGGGAACATTTCACAAAATATGTGCATAAATGACAGCAAGTCCCTTTTAACACGGTATGTTTTAAAAGTAAAGTAACATTTTAAATTTTTAGCATGATGTATTGATGACTGGTTAAGATTAATATTGCACAGCACTATTTTGTCGTTTGTTGCACGAATTTCATTCAAATATCATTTAAATTGTATCATATCATTCACAACGCCCTGAAGGAATTTAGGAGATTTTTGCTCGTGTTTAAGTACCACGTGATGAATTTCCAGAAATGTATATGGAACATAATTGAATTAGTGTGAATTATATCAGTTGAAGAGATACCAAGGTTGGTAATTGGTTATATCTGTTTAAGATGATTAGCGTGGATTGGGGAATCTAAGCTTTTGGGGATTGTAAGTGTTGTGATTAATCAAAACTTTACTGGAAAATTAAATTTGTGCTGCCAAACATTATGTTCATTATCCGCTGTCATCTGGACATCGCATTATCAAACTATAGATTTTGAGCACGTTTTAAGAGATTGCACCGGATGTAAATTAAAACATTATTATGTAATATACGTTTTACAAGTTCAGATACAATTGTATTCCCTTTCATAAATCCAGTTTTATGACAAGACTGGATGGTTTATACTACACGAATCGGCAGGATTGACATTTTTATTTAGTTTAAAATAAGGGTTAGGGTTAAGTGTTAGGGTGGGAGTTAGGATATTGGGAAGTGTTGGAAATTGACATCAAGAAAGAGACAATATGAAGACAGCATTGTCCTCCGTTTGGGCGTGGTCATCGTGATGGGCATTGTCGTCGTCGATTGGGGCGTGTTGGGATATCTCGGTCACACCGACATATTCTTGGCAAAATCGGGGTTGAAACGGGGGTGCTTGCTGCTTCTGACTGTGCCTCATATCTATGGGAGCCGCTAGTTCAGGCAGTATCCAAGTCCTTGGCAGGCCTCGACCGGATCAACTATGGCTGGGCTGCCTTGACCGCCACGTTGTTTGACGGGACGCAACTCGGACTGACACTGCATGGGGGTAAGAAGAGAAAACGGTGTGGCTTGTTTAGCAAAATTAAACGTACTTGAAAGGTTGAATAATATTGATTCAATGAGATGGACAATTCGAAATGGTGTTGATGAAGATGTAGAATAATTAATGAGCCTGTAAAAGATTGATTAAGGTACTCAGAGAGAGAGAGAGAGAAACAGATAATGAGGGAGGGGTAGGAGGGCAGATAGAGAGAGTGATAGACAGTCAGGGTAAAAGAGAGAGAGAGAGAGAGAGAAACAGATAAGGAGGGAGTGAGGGGTGGGAGGGCAGATAGAGAGAGTGAGAGACAGTGAGGGTGAAAGGGAGAGAAGGGGAAACAGATAAGGAGGGAGGGAGGGGTAGGAAGGCAGATAGAGAGAGTGAGAGACAATGAGGGTGAAAGAGGGAGAGGGAGAAAGAGAGAGAGAAAGCTCGAAGGAGTGAGGAGAGACAGAGAGAGAAAGCTCGAAGGAGTGAGAAAGGGAGAGAGAGAGAGAGAGAGAGAGATGGAGTTGGGTGACGAGTTCAATGGAAAAGAAATACGTCATAAAACCAAATCACTAAATCATCTTCGCATATCCATTCTCTCATCTATAGAGCCCCCTTTAAAAATGGCTGTGATCTTTAAGTTCCAAACATGAATTGAAATTCATATAAAAATAAAGGGTTTATAATCGTTCATATTTTTGTTTTCTAAAAAAAAATGAACGTTTACCATAGTTCGAAGATTTCCTGGCAGAAGGTTGCACATGTTCTGCAAACCAGACGATTCGTGGGACTGTAAAGGAAAAATAATGGTAGAAATTATGAGAATTATGATATCTTTTTACTTTCCAAATTGCGAAAAGCCGTCACACAACGTACATATGCCTGCCATAATAATTATTGAAACGAATTTAACATCTGACAAGAACTTGAATAAAATAATTATATCAAAACTGTGAACTCAAGATAAAAGACTCTTTGATATCAAGCAGAGATTTATTACCATTTAATATTTTTCTTGTATGTCTACATCACATCAAATTAACACTTGTAAAGTTCATCGACGTATATTTCAAACAAATTGAAAAATGGCAAATAGGCAATGAGTAAATGTACTTGTCATTTTATTGTCAGCGACATTAATCTGCATATTTATTCACTATCCATTCGAGTACCAAAAATACGTTATTTATAAACTTGAAAGAAACAAAAACAGTAACATACCATTACTATACATTCGAGTACAAAAATAACGTTATTTATAAACTTGAAAGTAAACAACAATAATAACATACCATTTGGATATCAAGGACGTTGGACATAGCCGTCATTCCCCGCTTGCATAGTTGGCATTTCCATGTCTCCTGTGAAAAAAAAAATGTATGCAAAATAATAAATATTAATTAAAATTCCGAAGACCGTATCAGAAATGACACAGCGATAAACAGTTCAACTATCTTGAGCTTTTGGTCAATTCACATCACGCATACGCATCGAGTTATCCATGAATGATTTAAAAAATAAAAAAATTTGGGAAAATACTCAGCGTGTTCTTTGTATTGACACAAAAATATGAGTAGGTCGATATGTAAGAAAAATCTTTGCAAAGGTATCCGAAGTTATGAAAAAAAATACTCAGATTTGACTCTTTGTGGTGAGAGGGGGATATACCGGTAGTCGTACAAAATGCACTAAATTTAGTCCAGATTTTCTAAATTGCCATGAGTTAATTAATTCCTTCGCCCCTTAAAATCACCAAAATTGTGTAAGTGAATGAATAGACAAAAATGATTTTATCAAGAAATAATTTTATCATTTCATGACTGAATTGATTTTTTTTACAGAACTGCATTAATCTCTACGGAATAGAAAAGCTAACAGTTGTTGCGTAATAATCAATAGCCGAAGTTAAGCCGTGTTAAACATAACATCACGTTTATCAATAATGACGTGAAAAGACGTTATGCGATTCAATAAAACCCTTGAATGCATTGATTCTATAAAACCCCTTTGACTGTATCACTATAATTTAATGTAGATTATTATGTCTCAATATTCGATTATCCATGCGGTATAATAAAATATGTTCTTGAATGTTACAGATCAGAGCCATTGATTAGGAGAGTTCGGCCAACCCTTTTCGAGTTGGGCACGACATGGCAAAAATTGCTTTGTTTGGCAAGCACAAAACAACAGAATATAAGTTGTGTAATGGTGTGACCAAGTGAAACCAAGTTGGCCAAACTCTGCGTATAGATGGCTCTGCTACAAATACTCTGTAAAGCGCACGGATAATTTATTACCATCATCATCATCATCACGCGCTATATACAAATTACTTATATTCCCCCTTAATCATTAGTACAAGGGCTTAGCTTAGAAACAGTTCTTACATTACTCATAGCACTTCCAATGCACCTCGCCATCTCTTCACTAACGGGCTGTTCAGACTCGGCTGAAAATGATATGAAAAAGCATTTTCTCAATCATAACTGCTACATGTAAACAGCTATCATTATATATATCATTTATTCTTCAGTGGTGTTATAAAAATAAGGGCCAATACATAAATTATCAAATACGAGAATAGGGATTTCAAAAAGTATCTTTAATTTCAATAAACTTTCGTTTTAAATATCCACAGATATAAACGACAATAAAAGAAAATCAAGTAAACTTTTCATAGATCCAGTCGAAATCGAGAAAAAACAAGAAAACAAAGAAGACGGAACAGGACAATTAAAGATATTGTATGTGCTGCACTGATTTAAATGTTACAGATCACCTTTTAAATATTTTAGTATATATCTAAATCACATACTAAAAAGGTTCGCGATAAGTATTATTGCCAAAATATGAATTTACTACTAATTTTAATTATCTGAGTATTTGAGTAACCGTCGTTCACAATATGTACCTTTGGAAGTACAGGCATATAAGGGCAAACTAATTCTTTGTTAAAACCATGCGTTGCTTTTATCGTTATCGTTGATTATAGACAAACCAATACTTCAACAATGAAGATAACAAAAGTTGTCATTTAAGTATTTATCGTCATGATCTTTATCAATACCCGAATAGACTTATATGTAAAAATACATGAAAAATTAGAGTGAATAGAGTGAATCAAATTGGCAACACTCACCTTGGAAATCGAGGGGTGTGGTAGCCCTCTTTTTACGGCCGAATTGTCCCATGCCTCCCTGGCCTCCCATACCTCCCATGCCAGGCATACCCCCCATGCCAGGCATACCTCCCATACCTGCAAACAAATCAGAAGAAAAGGGTGACAATTATTAAGCCACCAAGTTTTGATGAACGTAATGCCCTTGACTAATTAATTTTGATATAAACTGTACAAATTAACAGCCCATACCTGCCTAAATTGACAGAAAAAAAACATTCAAAGTTACAGAGAAGGTTGCGTTCTGGGAAGAGGTGAACAATAATTTGTGAGCGTTATCATTGTATTATGAAAGTGTGGAAGAACATCAGAGAAAAAAAATGTTCCCTGAAAAGCATGGCTCTTCAAATGCCTTCATATTTTAAATATGGCATGTAACATCATAAAAATCAGGATGGATTTTTATGCCACGTGTTCGTGTAGTCCCATATACATCTTTCTGTGTACAGTGCTTGTAACTTTACCAAAACTGGGCCAAATTTCTTATCATTTTGATGATCCCAGAACCTTGCAGTACACACCAATACTTACATGCTAGATGACCAACCTTTTCTGATCGATTCCACAACGTTTCTTTCACAATGCAATTGCATGACCCTAACTCAACTTTATCTTTAAATCGTAAATACGAAGAACTCTCATGCCCATACCCCATACCCATTTCAGGCATCACCATTCCAATTTCCACAAACAAATCATCAATGAAAATGTGCCAAGTATTAACTCATCATATGTTGATGTATCCCTTATTTTGACAGCTTTGTGTAATTGATTTGAATAATTGTGCTAATACAAACAAACCCTACATTGACAGAAACAAAATTAAAAAACATCCATCCCTATGCCTTTTTAGTTTTTAGCAGTCATAACATTTATCTATAAAGAATAATTCATTTCTCACAATCACTTCATAAAAAGAGGTTTAAGGGTAATTTATATTCCAACCTTATGGGCAACAATTAATATAATTATGCACAAATCAAATTCTATTTCATATATGCCAATTACCAGGGTATTGCTGCTGCGGCTGTTGTTGTTGTTGTTGTCTTCCTCCTCCCAAGATACTCTTGAGGCCTGGGATGTTGATACCGAAACGCTCTGTTAAAGTAGAGAGAAAATACGTAACCATGGTTAACTGGTTTCCCGTTTGGTTTCATAGGGAAGGGGCAAAAGCTCGTTTAACCCCCGCATGAATCCGCCAATAACAAGATTTATATACTTATATGACTTGCGTTGACTATGTACAAATATGTCTAAGATTGTTTCAATCCTAATTTATAATGGCAGAGGAACATTTACAGGGATCAGTAAAGATGTGTGATAATCTAGCTTTTCTTTCTTACTTTTTATGTGTCCTTTTATTCTTACGCGATTGGGGGACGAGCCTCCGTTTACCCCGTAGCTACGACACTGGCTACCATTACTAAACACTTTCTTTAAAATCAACTGAACTCACTGAGGATGCTATCCAGCATGGCGGGTACGTTAAACCAAGATGATTTCTCCTGTGGCTGTTGAGGCCGTTGAGGCTGTTGAGGCCGTTGAGGGAACTGCTGAGGCTGTTGAGGGAACTGCTGGTAGGGGTTGTAAGGAGGATTCATCATCTGTCTCTTCTGTCTCTGCTGCTCGTCACTGTGGTGGTTCAGGTTCTGCTCATTCACTAGACCAAGCAACATATTAACTGTGAATATTCATTCAAAATAATTGAGTTGTGTATTTCGTGTACTCTACATGTTATGTATTGCAATTTGAAATAAGTTGTATGATGTACATGTATTGAATGAATACAATAAAGAACACTACAAAACAAAGGTTTGCGTCAATGCATTGTAATCTCAGTGCTTGATTTAACACGATTGCAAATAATTTGAAGACATCAACTCAAGGGCAACCCCAACACTTTAATTTTGGTGTTTGGTCAGATTCACTTTAATTGACGATTGACGACTTTTATAAGTGGCAATCAGGCGAAAACCAAACTGAAAATTGAGATTCAAATTTTAAAATGCCTCCACTAGTAAAATATAGTATAGATACATCAACAAGTTAGACAGTAAACACAGCTACCCCAATGTGGGGGTGAGCGGTTGTGTGGATTTTTTTGTTATATAGTACCAATGCCCTGCCCCTTTCGCCTTTGTGTTCATGTAAAAGACAGTGAGATTTTTTCAAGGAAAGATATGTACAAGATTTGAAATTTTAAGATATGCTCATCGCCAGGGTATCAATTTACCTAGATTTGACAATGATTTGATATGAAAAATAATTATGAAAATATTACTCACTTCCTGTATCCCTCCTCTTTCGTCCGAATCCGCGCATGCCGCCCATGCCGCCCATGTTGCCCATGCCGCCACCGCCCATACGACCCATGTTGCCCATGCCGCCCATTCCTGAAAATAGGGGAAACATGGTTCAGTTGAAATGAAGTCATTACAAAATACCACTTTCATACATAATATGGCGAATGTGTCTTATATCAAACGACATACTTCTCTACGAGATACCAATATCCGAAAATATGTTTTTGTCAATTTCTTTCTCCAACTAATTATCAACGAGGCCTTTTAAAATGGTAATATTTTGGTCATTATGAAGATAAACCCCCCTTTTTAATGAATGGAATACGAGAATGTATACTTTCCCTGTAGAATTTATCTGCAACTGTTAAACCAGGAACAAATTACAATAAGGATGATCCACGGTGCACAGAGGCACACTCTTTCCTCCCCTCTATCGGATCTTTCGACAATAATATCATTCAATAATCATAATAATAATAATCTGGATTTATATAACGAAATAACGAAATACCGTCTCTAAGCGCTTCGCAGATATCATTACCCCGGTCATCGGATTCATTTACGCACAATATGCACCATTTCCACTCCCTGGGGAGTATTCCTACCATATGGTCACCGTGAGGTCATATGGCAGTTACTAACACAGAGGCTATCGTCATCTTACCAGGTACCCATATGAAGTGGCAAATGTAGATTAACACCTTGCCAAATGACATTAGTGCCGTGTCGGGGATCGAACCCGAGACCTTTGCATTTCAATTCAAGGGCTTAAATCACTTCACTAACACACCTTTTCATTTATACTTCTTACCATTTTTGAACTGCTGTTGCCTTCTTCCGAGCATATCTAGGCCTGGGATGGTGATGCCGAAACTCTCTGTTGAGAGAGAAAACAGATTAGATAGTTAGACACACAAAAGTCATAGATGAGATGCGCTGATGGCTTAGTTGGAGCGTCAGGTTAAACATGAATTATTTGAATTTTACAATACTAATAATGGCTTATTGTACAGCGTAAATGTCCGTCAGGTGACCAGGGCATCGTTTCACGGACGCGTCATAAGTAAGAAGTTCGCCGACATCCCATTGAAATTAATGAAAACTTTAATACACGCGTTCAATTTGATGTCGGCGAAATTGTATGGATGGCGGTTTCGTGAAACGCTGCACAGAGTTTTCAATATTATTACACCGGTTATAGCCGAGCCGGCAATGTATAGGGCTTAAGCATATCATAAACACATTTATAACTGGGTGTAGGGTGACTTTTGTAGATTGATGTCTCTCTTAAGGATGTTGGAAGCATCCCGGGATTCGAATCCTTAACCTCTTGGTTGGAAGTCAAATGGACCACGACACCATGACACTGGGACATTCAAGTTGTAACGAGAGGAAACTTCACTAACGGGCTGTTCAGACCGTTCAATGTTCAATTTTGAAGAGAAATGTGATTCTTGATGGTGTCCTAAATGAGTAATATACGTTGCACATGAGGCCTAGTTCACTTGCGCTATTACCTGCGCTAATCAAGCTTATACAGGCTATTGGCGCGTGCGCAAGTTATTCAACACAATGATTGCAATGTTCGTTTTTAATTCCCTTTGTTAACGATGTCACCTAGCTCTCTCATGGCGTGTTAAAATAGAACCAGGCGCTCTTACAAGGTGTATTGAAACTACATCAGTCGCTAACGCAGTCATACGTCAGTAGTTTACGCCTCGTGCACAGACGGGCATAACACCCATTGCACATGAGGCGTCCTCGTTTTGACTGTGTTATTACGTACGAAAATCGTAAGAAGCAACTGATTCAACACAATGTTTGCACTGTTCGTTTGGCGTTCTCTTTACGTTCGATATCACTCTCAACATGCACACAAAAAACCGCACCAATCGCTGACGCAGTCCTGCGTCAGTAAATGACACCTCGTGTGCAAGGGGCATTGCGCAAACAGGTGTTATGTAAACTTACTCAGGAGCTGGTCCAACATGGGGATGAAATCGAGCACAGATGGTTGTCCTCCCTGTCCTCCCTGTCCTCCTTGTCCTTGGAAAGGACTGAATTGCGACTGAGGGACCTGTCGGGTGAAACGCTGTCTCTCGTCGTCCACTGGGCACGTTAGGAGAGATTAGTTTTTAAAAATTTGAATTACAAATTTCAATTCAAATTTAAAGTTTTAATATTGAATTCATAAATTCAATTATAATTGCAAATTTCAATGTAATTTTCATTTAAAGTATACTCAATCTGAATTCTGGATTTCAAATTTATCATTGAATTTCTATTTTTCATGAAACTTCAACTCGATTTTCTTAAATGTATTGATCAGTTTCATATGAAGTTTTAAAAGTAATTTTTAAACTAATTTCCAATTCAATTTATCTTATCATTTTCAATTCGATTTCAGTTCAATGTTAACATCAATTTACAGTCCTATTTTAAAATCCATTTTATAAGCCTACTTTTAAATAACATTCATAATCCAGAGTGATAACATATAACAAATGATGACATGAAGTATGTTTGTTCAAAAATTACTTCATAACATAATTAGAATTTAGCCTTCCGTTTTAAGGTAGATACATTTCTATTACGCCTTCTGTCAACATGAGTTTTCGAGTATTCACTATTCAAGACCGAATTTGTCTTAAACCTTAAGGCAAAACTCCATATTTTCCGACTTATGGACAGATGTTTTTCACGTACTCCTTATTCGACACCCTAAATGCCTTTCAAAAATGACTTAATCTGATTCAACAAATGATGTTCAACTGCTCACTAATACTCAACGCCCAAGGTGCTTTTCAAAACAGACTTACTGGAATCTTCAGTAGCTGCCCTCTTCTTGCGGCCGAATCCTGGCATGCCTCCCATCCTGGGCATACCGCCACCCATGCCGCCCATGGCACCCATGGCCCCCATTCCTTCAAACAAAAAGAAACAAGAACATCATAAACAACAGAAGGACAATTAAAGCGTTCAAGATAATAGTAGACCGACACTTACAAAGCATGGATGAGATTTAAATCCAAGCCAGTAAAAGTGAGGGATCTTGTTCCCCCCCCCCCAAAAAAAAAGGGGGGTGAGGTCCGATTCTTTCATTTTGTACGATATATTATCTTATTTATGTTTAATGTTTTATTTGCAATATTTTTGTGCCAGTCCGAGGATTTCGGAATAAAACTGAACCCCAAATGAGAGGACCTTTTCAGGCAAATTTGCATTAAAAACACGGTGAAATTCCAAATTCGTCCCCATATCCCTGAAATCACCGATGGGGCGTTACGGTCGGTCCAATGATCAAGTTGAAGTCATAAACTTTCCCGAAGTTCCAACAATGCCCTCCAACGATTGAAACTGCCTTTTCACTTAGAGGTTGATCAAACACCCGTCGAAGAAGACATACACATACGCGGTAAACTCATTGAATCTAGTAGTGTTGTTAAGTAAAGTATTATTGATGTATGCCAGGGTTTGGTGTAAAACCGGATGTACAAGCCATGGCACAAAGAAGAACATGCATGAACTTCTGGGAAACTATAGCCATCTTGCTAGTGCGAGCTGTGACGACAAGTATAGCCAAGTATGTTCCAAATACGTTAATGAAAAAGAAAGTTAGTTAAAAGATGTTATGTTATGATCAATTAAATTAATTAATACAAAAACAAGTATAGCCAACCTCTAATATCATATTTTACTGTTCGAGTGCATGTTTGTCATACTTTATAAGCATGCCTTGAAATAGCCCCAAAGAGTACCATTCTTACCTGTTTTCAACATCTGCATCCTCCTACCCAGCATGCCAAGGCCTGGAATCTGGATACCAAAACTCGCTGTTGAGTGAAAAATCGGAGGATTTCATTGTCAGAAAAATCTGTACAAACAAATTACTCAATTGTTGTTGTTGTTGTTGGTGGTGGTGAAGGTTATGTTGCTACTGTTGTTGCCAATGGAAGTCAATATGTTATAGGTGATGTTGCTGCTAATTATATTATCCCAGGATATTCGAGGCAAGAATCTTGTAATACATCATCCTCGTGGATTAAATTGTCCCTGTAAAAAATACAATTTGGCTCATTTGACTGAGAGGCAGCTTTTAAAATAGGCCCACAAGTACGATGCTCGGTGCCGAGGTTTGTAAGATTTCGATCAAATGAAGTGTATGGAATCGGTTTCTTTTACGAAAGTGGTTAGCAATGAGCTGACCATGGAACTTACTGAGAAGTCGGTCCAACATGGAGGCGAAATCCAGGAGGTTGGTTCCTCCTTGACCTTGCATGCCTTGACCTTGCATGCCTTGACCTTGCATGCCTGGAAATTGACCATACGGTGTCTGCTGGTTCATTCCTGGAACCTGTCTCTTGGTTCGTCCATTGTAATTGTAGAGCACGCTTTCCTCCTCGGCGATGGGGATCTGGGGTTCCTGGGAGGGGAAGAAGGCATCCAAGCCGAAACCGGGGAAGTCAAACCCACCGGAGATACCGACGCGGCTGTTGGGTCCACAGAGGTGAAAGGTTTCGCACGTCTCTCTTGTGTTCTGTGATAACAAAAATATTGCAGTTTTAGAAAGCCGATCCGTCGGCTAGAATTTGATTTTCATGGGCCTCTTGCAAAAGAAGCTGCGATTGAATCAAATCCAAATTTAATCAAACTCTGAATCGCGCGTTCACGACTTCGCAGATATTTGGGTATAACATGTATAAGGTCCCGACTGTCAAGACCTTATGATACTCTTACCCCAGTCATTATGTTCATGGAAATTCTTCGTAAATTTAAATTAGTATGACACATCATAGCTACTCCAATTTAGTAGATGTAGCCGATATTGGCAGATGTCTTTAGTGATCATGAATATTCGATAAATCTTCTACAGATCTTCGTTTCCAGATCTTCTTTCCATCCTAACTTCTTCCATTCTCTATGTTTTTATGTTTCTATCTATCATTCTATCTCTTCACTTGTATCTCTCACTCATCCCACCCCTTTCTCTCTCTCTCTCTCTCTCTCTCTCTCTCTCTCTCTCTCTCTCTCTCTCTCTCTTTCTTTCACTCCCCCTCTCTCTTTTTCTCTTCAGCTCTTCCTTATTCGTTCTTACTAGGATATCATCTGCCATGTCCCATATACTTACAAACATGTTGGATGCGAAGTCCTTTAGAGCGGCAGGATAGTGTTCAGCGACGATATAGCATTCTGTCTTGTTGATGCAGGGCATGACGTCACAAGACTCCCTCAAAAGGTTGCCAATTTGACTCTATGTTATTATTAAGGATTAAACAAAATCAAAGATATAAATTATATCAAACACATATGCACATTGCAGTATCTCTAAAGCCTCTTATTAAAAACATAGTGCCTCCAACAGTCTTGACTTTTTCATCAAGAAAATGTTTAGAATACTTAAAGGGGGAAAAAAAAAATCGGAATTTGTATTTCGGTTATTTGTTTCATTAACATAATGGTACTTCACTACTGACAGTCATTTCATACTTTACGAGTATCCGTCGATCATGTGCACCTTCGTTATTATTTATTCAACAACAGTGATTGTAACCATGTGTTGTGGGACATAATGGACACACTATCTAAATAAAATTGGCAAAACTAGTGAATGAAAGAAATAATTAACTTACCAGTGTCTGTTCATTCATTACGTCTCCGCGCATCCTGTTTACGACATTCTCACAGCTTTGGCAAATCGTGTTTTCCAAGTTGCCCATGAGTGAATCTGATAAAATAATAATGTTTGGGGTATTCATCAAGTCTTTGAACAAAGATTGTATTTTGGTTATACATGTAATTGAAACGATGATGACAATACCATGTGCAGGTATTAATGATACATCATTTCGTTTAGTGCAGGGGTCTAAGACATCCATTACTATTATTTACACAATATTTGTTACAAGTAATTTAACCAATTAAGTTGCTATAAACACTAAATGAATTTAGGGGTTTATTTTACTCTCCCTGGGTCAAAAATATGAACACATTACAAAACGATGGAGAATACAGAGAAACACTAATAGAAGAATATTTGTTACCCTCGTTGCCACACGAGTCGTTATTTTGTTGCGTTATTACCTTAGCAAGCCTACGAACGCAATTACCCCCATACGTTATTCATCCACCGCAACGGTAAGTACTGTTCATTTGCCGTGGCAATGTTTGTTGGACCAATCACCCTCACAGGGCGCATCAACGACCGCGCCAGCCGTTGACGCAATCTTACGTAAGGACAAATGACGCCTTGCATGGGCACCAACCATACTACTCACCCATTTGTTTGACGAAGTTGGGGATGAAGTCTTTGAGGTTGAGGGACCTCCTCCTGCGTCCGAACATTTGGTTGAATCCACCCTGCGGTGGCTGTCCGAATCCTTGGCCATAACCCTGGTTGGGTGTCTGTGGACGAGCCTGGTTCATGAAGGAGTTGTAAGGGTTCTGTGGCTGTTGTGGTCGTTGTGGTTGTTGGTTGTAGGGGTTCTGGTTCCAGGAGTTGATCGGTTGCTGGGGTTGCACGGGTTGCTGGGGTTGCTGGTTGCAGAAGGTGAGGGCCTTGCAGACCTCCTGGGCAGGCTGTTGATATCGACAACAACAAAAATAGTGGGGGAACATGATCGCAAAGACTTTCGAAAAATCAGTCTAATGCCATTTCCATAGCCTTGTCCTTCACCTATTGAAATGTGCAAACATTTCAATGGTAACGTAATCCGAACCTAATTTCTATGGGATATACATGTACATTAGGAGATTGAAATCGCCCCTGAGTTGGTCTTTCGAAAGCCTTTGCGATGCTGTATAATTAAAATATATATATATATATATATATATATATATTAATTATGGATGGAAGATTATGATATTCTGAATTTATAGAGGGCTCAATACCTCCACGATATCTCTAAGCGTACAGTTATCATTACCCCGTTATGGGGTTCAAGCTTTCCCGCACACACTATGTCTCCACTTCCTTGGTAGCATCCCAGCTATCAAAGCCATTGTATATAGACCATCACACTGCTGATCAAACTACGTAATACATGTACATGTATTCATGAAAATAATCTACATAATCAGAGAGAATCTACAATTTACAAGTTTAAGGTTTTACTAGATTCCCCCATATTTCACTACAAATATATTTGTCAAATTTCATTTTAAATACTATGACATTGTACTTATATCTCCTTGGGGGTGTTTCACAAAGACTAAGATCGACTTTAAGTTGGACTTAAGTATAGCAGGCCGTTCATGCCATTGTTTGCTCTCATCATTTACTGGCATTGGTCTCTCAAGGGACGTTCAAATCATTGTAAAAAATCTACAAAACTTACATTTTTTGATAATTCATTATTGAAGGAAAAAATATTATCTATAGATCATAATTGAGAGACCAATGGTGAGAGCAAACAATGGCACGAGCGGCCTGTTATACTTAAGTCCAACTTAAAGTCGATCTTAGTCTTTGTGAAACACCCCCCTTATGTTATTTCGACTGTACTATTACTTTCATGGCTTGATATTATTGTATGTATTTTAACACCTATATATTTTCATTTATTGCTTATGATTTATGTAATGAATGTGAATGCGAAATATGAACATAAAAATAAACTGAAACTAAATATTGAATTGAATTGACTGGTATGCCATTTTATTACTCACAGTAGTTTGGAAAAGTTGCATGGTCTGGTTCACGACAAATGACGTCAGCTGGTTGCATTTATTAGAAAGCTGCCAGTTGGGCGTGGGAAGAGTGCTGCACACTTGCTGGGACTGGTTTATTGCCTGTATACACAAAATCAAATTACAAAATGTCGTCTATAATTCCCTTTCGAAGATGAAAATAATTATAAGCAATACAAATATTGTGTTGTTTTCATGGTAATATTCCATAATACCTTTGGTAAGTGTCGGGGGAAAGAAAGGGGGATAAAAAAAAGAAAAGCTAAGAGAGGGAAAAATAGAACAGGAAGAGGGAGGGAGAGAGAGAGAGAGAGAGAGAGAGAGAGAGAGGGAGAGAGAGAAAGAGAGAGAGAGAGAGGGGGCAGAGTGAAAACGAGAGGCAGATAGGGGAAACGGAATGGTAGAACTAGAAAAAGACAAAGGGCAAAGAGAGCTTGATAAGTTCAAGAAAAATCATTCTGTCTCTCTCTCTCTCCCCCTCTCTATATCTTTCTCTCCCCTCTCTATATTTCTTTCTCTCTAGCATCCATCTCCCTCCCTCCTTCTTTAATAGGAAGACCCAGAATCGATTTCGAGTCCTGCGGACATCTCTTTTACAGATACATGAACTTGTCTCTAAAATGACAGTTCTAATAGCAAAGGCCTTTCTTATTGGGTCTATTCAAAAATACAAAATTATGATCACATTGACAACCATCAACCACCATGGTTTTGACTACTCCAGACTTATTGGGGAAGGAGAATGGCTGATTGATTGATAGATACGTCACTTGAGTCATTAAGGTTTGTCAATAATCTCTTACACGCCCTACATTCTGAGGACACGCCATTTGGAACCGATTACGTAATAGCGTCGAGGATGCGTCCAGCTCCAGTGATGTATACTTCAGGATCTCGTAATCTTACGTGCAAATTTGTAAGGATCACACATATTAGACGTACAGTTTTGACGGTAGAAGCGACCTAAAGAAGCTAGACTTGGCGTTGATGCCAATTCGCTGTAATATTTAGAAAAATTTGAAGACTGGATAATTTTGTTTTCATTTTTTCAAATGATTGGAGATAGATAATGGTGGATATGTTGTTGGTAATTCTCCAGTTACTTCATTCACAGTATTCTTCTGGAATCTGTGTCTGTCACTTTACATAACCAAGACGATTCGAAACGGAAACTCCTAATTTTGCCGATTTTAAACTGGATGTTCGTTTGGATCCTTCTCAGGTGGAGTCCACATTAAGGTAAGGTATTACATTTGCAAACAATGTGGCGCAATTAATTCTTGTTGACTTTATAACGCTTATTCTGCCATCAATGTTTGGGAAGAATGGGGGAACAATTATATGGATTTTTGTTTGTATAGCAGATCGATAGAAGAAAAATGTATTTTTATTACTGCCTAATTATTGAGTAGTATGTTCTTTTAAACTGCGATAGAAATTAAAAACACCTTTATTATCATAACTTTAAGCAACAAAGTCAATAACACCTGTGTAGTACCTTGTGAATCTATCCTGATTCACAACATCCAACTGTAAGAAATTTCGTATAAGGTAACTAATCATAAAAATGAACATAAAACTACGTGAAGTTGGATGGAATCATAAGTGGCCATTCTGGGCACTTTTACCAAATATCTCTAAGACTGTACATTTTAGAAGTTCCTTTGAACTTACCTGATTCCTGAGTTGGAAGACGGATTGCTGTGCTCCGGTGATGAATGAGACACACAGGTTACACCCTACGCCAAGGTTCAGCTTCTTTAAGATGCTGCTGCCCGCTGAAGACATGAACGACCCAAGTTGGTGCATCGGTCCCTGCTGGTTGTGCATGGGATTCATGCCTTGCCCCACGGCGGGGTTCATCCCTTGTCCCATGGCGGGGTTCATCCCTTGTCCCATGGCGGGGTTCATACCTTGCCCCATGCCAGGCCTTTGTTGTCCCATGCCCTGCATTCCCTGGCCCATACCGGGTTGGCCCATACCGGGCTGGCCCATACCCTGACCGCCCATGCCGCCCATTCCGCCATATTGGGCGTTGCCTGTTTCAAGGGAGAGATAGAGAGGGGGAGATGGAGGGAAAGAGAGAGAGAGAGAGAGAAAGAGAGAAAGAGACAACAACATGTTGTAAGTAATTATCAATATCTCGACTTTCTTCATAATATGTAATATTAGAAGCGCCATTAAAAAAACAAACAGTACAGAGTCTAAATTAAAGACAAGAACATAATAGTTTCTTCAACATTGGGGAAAACCTCCAAACTTCGAGCATTGAATTGAAATGAATTGACATTTATTTCCATCATCATCACAATATATACAAATATAAAAGATGGAATATCATGACAGATGAATTATAAAAAAATACATGTAAAGTGACATAATAACATTCAAAATACATGTACATGTATAAAGGAAATTTGAAAGTATTAATCATATAACAAATGGAAAATGGTGCATCCGTAAAAGCCTTTAAGGCTTGATCATAGGCCATTTTCGTAATATAATCAAATTTAATGAACAAATCTTTGTTAAATGCCTCGTTGTAAACTATTTAATTCGCCTGTTACTATCAATTGTATTTCAATAGTTAGAATCGCAAACTCCGTGTTGTTCGGTAGGACAAGCCATAATGTTTGTCCTACCGTCCTACCTAGCAACTGTTAATGTATGTAATTCGAATTCTGACCATTGAAATACAATTATTCGTAACAGGTGAATGCAATAATTTATAACGAGGCACTTAACATAGATTGATTATATTACGAAAATGTTCTATTAAATGCACCAGGCGCACAAGTACTGATAATTTAGTCTGTAAGGAAAGACAACTGATTGCCCTTCGGAATGAAAAATGAGGTATTAAAATTAAATTCTAAAACCATGAATCGGTTTCTTCCTGATACGCAAGCAATATAATTAATGCAAGACCTATTAGCATGATTGATGATACACCAGAAGTAGATGAGGGTAGCAAATGTATCTAGGGGCGTTATAGTAATATTCAGTCATATTCTATCGTCAAATGTCGGGCTACTGACCCATATTTTCGTCATCATCATGCCCAGAGTAAGCCGTTGGAGCGCAAATTCAATTTGGAAGATGAAGGAGTGGCGATCGGACTTATGACGTGTTTAAATAGCAAAATATATATTGTTGTTGATGGCATACTGCCAGGGAGAGGAGCAAACGAGTAGGCCTTACGGGTAGTTCCGCTCTGTAGGTAGGAATTGTTAACGTGTTTTTTTCCCCTCTAAAATATTTATTCTCCTTGCATTTCAATCGGTTATTTTAGAAACCTACCTATTTCGTGCAAAATACCGATTTCATGCAGTTTACTTTTAACTAATTACTTATATGCTATAAATATCTATTTAAAAACCTCCCACTGTATATAATTATCTAGCTTGTTTCTCGTATACATGTTATTTTGATTATTTTGTTGCTTTAATTTTGATTTATGGTCTCTGTTGAAATGTGTAAATTGTTTACACAGATGTTATGATTCGTAAGTTTCAAATACTGTACATGTAGTTTGTAATCTTTAATCTGTTAATTAGTTAAGCTCTCCGTTTAACATGTTTAAATGCGTTCAGTATGTTAACATATATGTTCAACTTGTTATTTCATACAAATCATAATTAAAATTTCTATGACTGATAAGAAAAGGAACCTCAATGATCAGACGGCAATGAGTTTACCTGTCAAAAACACAATCTAAGTGCCGTAATAAAACATAGTTGACAAGCTTTCGATTAAGCAGAAGCATGGGGCGGGGCAGAGAGTTAAAATGTCATGTGATGATTATATTCTTTGCTTCGTATGTGTCAACTCTAGACGCATGTTGACATACTGGTTGGTGAGAATAGAGCATAATAAATCTTTTTTTCAGTTGTTTTCTTCTGACATTTCCCCCATTAAGTGTCTACAATGTATATATACCTCCTACAGTTGTTTGTGATATGAACACACTAATTTGATTCTACGGGCTTGTATAACCACTGACGAATTGCAAAAACATACGAAGGTCAAAATAAAGTTTGGTTTCGTGCTGTTGTACCCTGAGAAAGTTTTTTTTTCCTCAGCACAGCTTTTAATGTTTTTTCTCTCCTTTTTTTGTTGAACATCCGGCCCTCAGACCACTAAGGGCTTGACCGACCCTAAAACCGAATATAACTCCACGAAGCCACCCTACATCCACTTCTTTATCATGGATAATTTTCTGTCATACAGTTATTACCCAATCGGAAAATGCAGACTCAGATATGAAAAGATATGTATAATTATCGACAAATACATTATAACTAATTGTAAATTCAACTGCACAAATTAAAAGTTATGAAACTAGATATTGAAAAAATATAAGAATATTGAAAACGCTCTGTAAATCCATTTCAAATCACACCATGAATTGAAAATGTCAATCGATGATTTGAAGGAGAAAAAAAGATTCGGTATTAAAATGATGACGTAATACATATGATAACGCAATAAACAAATAACACGGTATAAGAACCTGTATTTTGAATGGAATGAAATAAAACAATCAAATATATAAACTTTAAAAAAAAGGCTGAGTTTGTGTTGGGAAGAGTTTGGAATATCTTAAAACTTAATATTTTGAGCACAAGTAAAGATAATCTACGAAGAATTTATCAAAAAAGGGATGAAGTTAGGAAGCGTTTAGCTTACCTGCTGCAAACAAGACCAAGACGGTCGCAAACCCGAGAGATAGCCGCATCTTGTCACGATCCTACTTCACACCTTTGACTCTCAAATAGTTAACAAGTTCTTTAAAGTTAGAAATCCTCGGGATCAAAAGGCAACTTCTTCCTAAACCACTGCCTTCTCTGAATGAAGCATTTACCTGAGCCGGGAAGGTGTTTTATACTTCTTTTGAGCGCGGGATGGATGGGGGATCTTGCCAGATCTTATGTTTCCAGACCACATACATGGGCATCAGCTCTACCTCCAGTTTAATTACGTGGTGTTTATTAACGTCATAACGTAAGCAAGTTTGCAAATCTTTGCCAAAAATATCGGACCGAATCAAGCTCAGAAGGGTCGAGCGTATCGGCATATCCGTCGTCAACCTGCAGTCACCGACTTCGGTATACAAATAAAAAAAAACAAAACAAATAAAGCCTAAGAAAATAAGATAACGATTGCAAATTTCCAATATTACTAAATATGGAGAGATTTCCAGACACAGGCATTCGTGTATAGTGTTAAAACATGGAGGGAGGGGGGACTCGAGTATCATTAGGCTGACCAATAACGAGAAAGAAAAGGAATCGAGTGGGAAAGGCGTGGGAGGGGTTGTTTTCTGCTCATGGTACTCCTCCCTCTCTTTCTCACCTCTCTTTCTCTCTCTCTCCTTCCCTCTATTTACCCCTCTCTTTCTCTCTCTCTCTCTCTCTCCCTCTATTTCTCTCTTTTCTCTATCTCTCTCTCTCTCTCTCTCTCTCTCTCTCTCTCTCTCTTTCTTTCTCTCTACCCCCTCTCTTCCTATCCCCCTCCCAGGTCACAATTAATCTAAGCAAATCAAATTATATGATAACAAAGGGCAAAAGGAGATCCGTCCAAATAAATATCTGGAACTAAACTACTTGAAGTAGATAAGGCATCTTTTGTAGGACTACACATTGATATGCATCTCACATGGATTGAACATATACAAATGGTAAATCGAAATATTCTTTCAAAAGTCGGAATTTCGTTCACAATAAGGCATTATGTCCCACAGAACACTTTAGTGCTATTATACAAAGCGTTAATCCAGCCACATATTTTGTATGCGAATTGAAGTATGGGAAACCACATACAAAACCAACTTGAATTATATATTCCTTACCCAGAAAATGGCGATAAGAGCGATAACCTTTAGCCCAAGAGGTATTCATTCGGAACCCCTCTTCCAATAGATACACATTTTAGATATTTACAACCTTTATTTCCTATCTGTCTCAACCTTCATTTTTGACTTATTAAATGGCAATCTTCCTCACTCCTTAATTGAATACTGTCAGGTAATAGAGCACAGATATGTCACAAGGGGCAACAAACTGTCAATTCTCAATATCATTTATGGGCATGAAAATATGGAATAGTATACCATATGATTTAAGAGCAAAACGATCTAGAAATGCTTTTCGGAAGGGGTTAATGATAATGAATCATCTAATTACTTTGAGTTAAACAGAAGTTAAGACTCTTGAAATGGCAAATACGAAATCTCAGATTAGAGGATTTCTAAAAAGATCATCACATTAGATAATGATGTATTTTTTCTTCCTTTTTTCTGATACGGAAATCGACATATATATGACTTACATGTATATATTCAGTAAAGAACATTTTGAAATGACTATTCTATTTCCTTGTTTACTTTCATTATATAGTTTATGTTATATATATGTAATAAAGTATAGTACCAAAAATTCTTGCCAAAGACAAGGAACCAGACTCGACTAGCACTTGTGCTAACTTCTGGTACCCCCTTAATAACAACAAAGGTGTACACATCTTTTCTTTCATTTGTTTATAACATACTTTGTACGAAAATGTTTATCTTATTCATGTGTAATATTATTTATCTTGTGTTATATTGTTATAAACTCAACTCAACTCAACTCTCTCTCTCTCTCTCTCTCTCTCTCTCTTCCCCTTTCCTACTATTTGGAAAGGGAGTGGCACATGTCCTACCATGCCCCTTTTTTATGACACTCTAAAACAGGTGTCATCGCCCCCTTCTTCACACCCTCGTTCACTGACTGTGAAATCCAAGTTTCTTGGTGGTTTCTCCAAAAGCAACAATAACAGGTAATTTCATCGGCGTATTGAAAACCACCATCTTTCAATATTTGATTTAAATAGAAGGGGTTGACGTGTGATGGGCTGATGTAAACCCCAATCCCATATTTCCAGGTCAATAACATTCTGATTTATTCTTAATGACACTATGTCCCTTTGCAGCCAACATTAAATTCTGTAGAACATTGCAGGAATCATGAATATGTCATGTATGTCCTATCTGTGAAATTTAAACATTAGCAACGTCCTGGTATTCAAATTATGCAAGGAAACCCGTTTACTTTCTAGACTTCACTGTCAGACACTATCGAGTGATTGACTGACTTACTTTTATCTTTGGTAATATAATACATAAAATAAGCTGTAACAGGTACATGCAACATGTGTCTACATCAATAACCCACTTCTTGTAATGGCCAAAATTAACTGATTGAATCTTTGCGCAGCACAAAACGTACGACCATTCGGTATAAGGGTCTGAAAATCAGACTATTTACCTAAGTGATTGCAATCACTTAAGTCGATTCGACAACTAATGGTCGTTATTTTCCTACTAAAAGCCAATTTTCAAGCCCTATTGTTTTAAGGGGAGGTCTAAATTAGTATTGTCTTTCAAATGCCGTTGGAATGTAACCTTTTCATTTGTTTGGGCCTGCAAATGGGACATAGTACAGTACCTTTAAAGGGGCAACACCGCAAGAAAAACACTTTGGTGATGATATTTTTTGTATTCTTGACTCTCCCTTTCTGATGTACATTCTCTCAACCCGACATTCTATATCAGTCTTCATCCACCCCACCCCTCTCTCCTTCCCTCCCTCTCTCTCTCTCTCCCCCTCTCTCTCTCTCTCCCTCCCTCCCTCTCTCTCTCTCTCTCTTTCTCTCTCTCTTTCTCTCTGACTCATTCTCTATCTCACTCTTTCTGTCTCTCTTTTCCCTCCTTTTCTCTCTGGACACCAAAATGCCTTCAATGGCTGGCAACACTCTACACCACTGGTGGTCCCCTACTCCCTTCCAATATACACATTTTCTCTTCTCTCCACTGTATTTCGCAATAATCATGATTCGGATGAAAAATGAGAGCTTGTGGTTTAATTTTTCCGTCATATTTGATTAAGATTCTAAAGATTATATCCTTTTCCAAACCCGCTTCATAAACTTGACATTTCGGATGTAAATTCCTGGCTAGGTGAACATTTATCAACCTTCCTTTTATGTTTGAGGTAAAAGTGTTGATCAAGTTTGGACGCTTGTATTATTCTTGAAACCTTCCGATACATTCTTTTTAAAGTTTTCGACACCTTATTACATCTATCAATTACTTCGATTTACAACGTAATGATATGTACAGGAGATTTATTTTTCATTGGTGCTTAGAAAACACTTTCCATTATTGAGATGAAATTTCTTTCCTAAAGGCAAATAGCGCTCAACAATGGTAAAATATGTGGGTAATCTATGAAAATAAGACACGTAATCACATCATACAATCCTGCCACGACTGCTGAATTTAATCTAAATGCGCCCTCAATCTATCCCTCTTTCTTTCTTTCATTCTTTCCTTCATTCTTTCTTTCTTTCTATCTATTTTCCTCTTACTATGATCACTATCTTTATCCATCACTTTCTCCTGTTCCACAGCTTTTACCCCTGCTTCTCTTATTTCTTTCCATTTTCTTTACTTCCTGGTCTTCCCAAGCCCCCCTCCCTCCCTCCTCTCCCCGGTTGTATAGATCTTCTTCGCACGACATTTTATCCATTTTTCAATTTACTGTTAGGGATTCTTACTTAATATTCGAACCCGCAGGAATCCAATTCTTAAAAATCAAGACTAGACATCTGATGCAGTCAGGAATGTTAAGAATATTTTCAAAGATTCAAGGTCCACTTCATATCCTACCCCCCCCCAACCCCTTCCCCGCCCCGCCCCATTCGAACCCCGTACCCGCCACAGAAACAGTTATGTTTAAGCGGCAATATAAAAATTATTAATATCCCCTTATAAATGATATCAAGTGACATCATTCCCCAGTTTCGAACGACCTGTGAGAACTTTGTAAATAAGAAGAAAAAAAAAACATAAATCCAGAGCACACACACGCAAATTCCTCTCCTCCTCAGTATAACATAATACTAGTAGCATAAATCTTTCGAGCGTGTCAATAACAGTATTGTCGAGTTTCAATGTATTAATATCCACATATTTTTTCTTTATAGTGACTAGGCAGAGTGAATAGTACGATTCGCCATTTACTTTTAACAATACAAAATAAAATCGGTAGCTGGTATGTGTGTTTTACAATCGTTCAGAGCAAAGTGCTCTCTCTCTGCTCAACTCGTGATATTTAGTGCACGAATGGTTATACACCTTGGATTTTGGAATACATTTCCAGCTAGAAAGAGGATTTTTTAAAAAGTCCGATCAGGCATGTAGCATGTGTACGAACTATCTGTGGAAATTGTGGCTATTTCGGGAATGAAGTTTCAAATGCAGTGTAGGACTTGTCTGTTATTTCATGTATTGGTACTTTACGTGAAATACGAAATACGGTCATCTGCATGTAATTGTCGGTGAGGAAAGGCCTTCAGAATTCCATGCGGAAGCGTTAGGTTTGAATGTGTTCCGTCACCGGATGAACAGAGGTGAGTATACAGACTTATATGAGGTGTTTTGTAAAATTGGAAGAGGAAGTATGAAATCAAAATTAAATGTAGAACCAGTATAGAGTTATTGAACAAATCAAGACAGCGTTGCTCGTGGATAAACATCGAGTATGGGATTATTCATTATATCATATATATCTTGTCGTTTTGTACTAGTGTTTTATAGATTCATGTGTTCCATGTAGATTAACGGATCGAGAGGGGTTGATATGTTTAATATTTACACCCAAAAATGTGACCCCTCCCTAATATTTTGCCTCGTCTTGGCCAGCAATTTTTGTCCCTGAAGGTCACATGGAAACCTTTGGTTTGTTTGCTTTGCTCTGCTTTATTATTTATTTATTTTTAGTTTATTTTTTTCTCCTTCGTTTCTTTTCGTTTCTTTCCCTTTCCTTTTTCTTTCTCTATTTGTTTTGCTAGCCGTCACTGAGTGGGGGGGGGTGTTGTAGTGCCTCCTCCACCAGCCAGAGTAACCTGGATACCCCACTGCTTTCGGTATCTTTTAACAATTGTATTGATCCATACAGACATGATAGACCGCAAGTAATGCTTTGTCAGACATTTGTATTATTCTGTAGTTATTGATTCAAAAGCACAATTTCAGATACAGATTTAAAAGAGCAGACAAACAAACATGAATGAAAACAAAGCCCCCCCCAAAAAAAAAAAAATATATATATATATATATATATATATATATATATATATATATATATATAGTCATATCAAATGCAGGCAATTTCAAGACTATTATATATAATTCAAACCTCCGTTTCCCCCAAAAAAGGAAGTTGATATTTGGAATCATGATGTTATTGAAATGAGTTTATAATTTCCCACGAAGTAGCCACGAGTGGACTTTACAGGAAGTGGGTAGTCCTTCATCATTAGAGCAAAAGTACGCTCAATGTTCAACATGTTTAATTGCGTGCATGTTGGGGGCGTGCCAATACAAATATGCATTTCCGTACGAAAAAAAATGGGGAGAGAGGGAGAACAGGAATGAGAGGGGGAGTAAGAGAGAGAGAGAAAGAGAGAAAGAGAGAGAGAGAATACTAACAGTAATAATAATAATAATAATAATAATAATAATAATACTAATAGCAGTAGTAGTAGCAGTAGTAGTAGTAGTAGTAGTTGATATTTTTGTTGATGTTGTTGTTTTTGTAGTGATAAAAGCAATAGTAAAACTATATCATTAAGTAATTTCTAGAAAAATAAAAGCCCCATAACGAACATTGGAGGCTGTGTTCTTTCCCCAAAGGTTATTCAATAAGAAATTTAATGAAATCTATTTGTGACTCCGTCGAAGCCTACCCGTGGCTTATTGCTTATATGATTACATATTATTTCCATTCACTCACAAACCGTCTAACACTTGCTTTAAAAAAGGTTTTATCCACCTTTCAAAGATGTTCAATGATCAGAATTGCTTGTAAATTGTAGAAATTTGTAATGACTGTCACTTTATGATCTATGGAACGTGCTCAAGAAAATTAAACGAATTCTTATCGGGTATAAATGAATGGTAATTTTGGGCAGAAGTCAAATTTTTTTTAGTACCACGCTCGAAAAAAATTAAGCATAGCCATCCAAGTGCGAGTCACGTAGAGTACTGTGACGTCGGCTGCAAGGCGTTTCCATGGTATCGCGTTAGGCATGAATTCATTTTATTGAAAGAATAAAGAAAAATAAGGATGGTAAACCAGAAAATGAGAATGACTATCATAACAAATAATTATAATAAAGCAAAGCAATGCTCTGAAGAAGAAAAAAATATGATGGAAAAGCTTGCGATAATGTTTAATGGTAAATTACTCACTGATCCCAAATTACTTTTTTAAGATGTATAATTATATCATTAGAAAGCTGGATTTCCTTCTTTCCTATGATCAATAATTAATGTTTGACTGATTTCAGACGGTCTGAAGTGGTGGTGTCAGAAACCGTATTGTCCAAAATAAGCGAATTGCTGTTTCATTTATAGTAGTTCATTAGGTTATTTACAGAAAATGAAATTATTTGAGATGATGTTTTTTTCGGAAATACACATTATTTAAAACCCCACATTTTCGTATTTTATGTGATACCATGATCATGATGGAAGAATAATGCATGATTGAGCCGGCACAATTTGTAATCGGTAAGGCACACCGACATTTGTTTAGCTGGCTCATTCATTTCCTACAACATAATGTCAATGCACCTAATCAGTTGGAAATTATGCTACCTGCTAAGTCACGTGTGATTCTTCCATTATGGTCTCATATGCAAGGAGAAAATATGAACTTTGGAATGATATGTATTGTTAACAATTATTGATTCAAATTAATTTTACATCTTTTCAAAACCAAAATGTACCAAAGGTAGAAACTAACCACTTATTTTGAACGATTGTGTTTGTGACACTACCATTTCATGCTATCTGAAATTGATCGTGGGTGACTTGTTGATGAGGTTTTTTATGTCATATGAAGGAATAGAAAATATGCTTCCCAATCATGTAAACCAGGGCTTCTCGAAGTCCGGACCGCAGGGCTTGCCAATCTGGACCGCCCGGGACAGTGTCTCCAATTGCCTTTTTAAAGGTAAATACAGAATTTTGAAAGTGTCAAGGAATTTTAAAGAAAAAATTAAAAAATCTAAAGGAATGTAAGAAATCCTGGAAAATTGAAGAACTTCCTGGGGCTCCGCCCCTAGACTCCCGGCAAAAGGTCTCCCCCTGCACCCCATCCGTAAAGATAAAAGTTGTTCCCAAGACAACTTTTGTTGCTCAAAATTGTCCTTAGGAGAGTGTGTGAGTTGTATGTAGGTTAAGCTTCTAACAACCACTCCTGTGGACTTTTTATTATTTACGTAATTTCTTGCTGTCTGCTGCCTCGAGATCAATGGAGCGAAAAAAGGGTAATAATGTATAGCAAGAGTCCCTATATCAGTGAATGATTAATCCCTTTTTTATCCCATTGAATGTTGTGTCCAGTACTAAGGGCGTGTTCTGTTATTGATGAATGAGATGGAATGTTCAATCTGAGGGCTTTTTGTGCTATTTGAAAGAAGCATACAATGGGGGCAGTGCCATTTAAATTTCAAGGGATAGATTCGAGTTTTTATCGCTCACGACACCTGTCCAGGGGCCCTACGGCGGACCCCTGGACCCCATAAGTAAAGATAGGGGCGGTTCCCAAGACAACCCGCTGTTGTATACAATTGTCCTTGGGAGAGAGTGTGAGTTTCCATCGCTCAAGACAGTCATCTTGAAAGTTCTGAAGTGCTAAAACTCGAGAGCGTCCTGGAGCTCCGCCCCGGAACCCCCGACAGGGGCTCTGCCATGTTGTACAGATCCATTAGAAACCAAAATAAGCCCCACTAAATAATTCATATATATATATATTCAAACGTCTTTGTGCTCTGCCCCTGGACCCAACCCAGAAGGGCTACCGTTTACACGCAATTGCAGTGTGCTTTGACCCCCCTTGAAAGATCCTGGATCCGCCGCTGATAAAATTAATGTATAGTTTTACCTCTTTCCTCTGAATGAAGTATACATTTTTGCTCGCTCGCAAAATTTAAAGTTCATAATCTGGTACTGTGCGACAAATCGTACGTCTCCCCATAGCAATTCATCCAAATAAAAAATCCATGTAAGAGGCATTTTGAAAGTTTTAAGAAAATTCCATCAAATTCCAGGAAATTGGCTGTTCTTTTTCAGGACACTCTATTTAAACGAGTGGAAGCACTGGTGGCTCTGTTTTTTAAAACTGTAACAATTCTGCTTGGATCAGATATAGACCTAAAACAATCCTCATTATCTTCAGTATACAAGTGTCATTATGGTAAAATTTAGGAGTAGATTGTCTAAGTCTGAAACAAAATTGAGTAATGCTTGAGTCGTGCCCGACTGTCCAGCAATCATATTGTACTTAAGTTGAAGTATACGATCGACCATAAGAAATTTCAGGCGAATGGCATCCCATGTTTCGGACCTTACAGCTTTCATGTATATCACATCTGGACCGTCAAAGAAAAAGTTTGAGAACCCCCGATGTATACATTTACCAAATAATAATTTGGAACTACCGAGTAATTCACTCATAAAGTTTGGTTTCCCTTCTTCAGGGAAACCCTGTATAACTCAGTACCAAATAAACAAAATGAAAAAGTTTTGAATGTAAACGCCCTGCTGACAACGAAAAAGTTTTAAAGATTAAAATGATCAGCTGCAATTAGATCTATCTGCGCGTTTCAAGTAAACACAAAAACAAAAACATATATACTTCTTCAGAAAGTTATGTTGTCGCTTTTGTTCTTGTTGGTTATGTTTATTCAAACCTTCGTTTTAACACTAAGATTTTGCCTCTCTAAAGGGTGAGTATGCGAGGAGAGTGGAAAGGACTGCTATTTTTCTTTTCAATGTTGGCACGATGGTATAACACATCGATATCTTAGAGAAACAGGACGTTCGAAAACTGCCAGTAATTGTTTGTATTGCGTCGACGCACCCCTTTCGTCTGCTTCACACCTGCCAAAATTCAAACTACTTCTAATAACAAATTTAAAAACAGACAAAGTACAGGATATTCTCATTCTCTCATATGGTGTAACATTTTTTCTTCTTTTTAAACCCTTCTTTTCTATTAGATATTTCTCTGTTTCATAAATCATTATAAATCATATACTACTTTAGCTTCTCTTCTCTTCTCATTCCCCATCTCTCTCTCTCTCTCTCTCTCTCTCCCTCCCTCTCTTTCTCTCCCATCTCTCCGTATCTGCTTCTGCTTGTTTCTGCAACGTCTCTTAAATGTATTTATTTCCTCTATAAATCATATTACATGGTTTATTCACCAGAAATCCAGAAATATTATTACCATATCTTTCTTCTTGTTCCACACAGATTTCGAAGGACATCCAACCGACTTAAAAGTTGACTTCGAAGACCAAGCCCAGTCGGGGAAATTCAGTTTTGAGCATTGAGGTTACGGAAACTTTCTTTGAAGAAATGAAAAATTAGCCTTCATAAATTAAAGCGTTAGGGGTTCAGACGGATGAGTAAACCATCGAAGCCCCAACAAAAGAATGCACTTCTTCCATTCTTGTTACTCTATTACTAAATTCCATCCAGCCTTCATAATTGTTTAATTTTAATCATATTTTCTTCCAAGTCTAAAATGGCTTCATCCGAAAAAGATCGCTTATTTTCGGGTTCGACGAACTCGACAACGCGCGGGTCAACACGCATGACATACGGGGCAGAATTCGAGCTCGTGTCTTCCACCTCGCAATCCACCGTCAACGAACCACCACCCAAAACGCTGAAGCAGCGGATACGAGACTCGGTATGGTTCCCGATATCGTTCGTCTTCGCCTTCATGTTCTTCATCACCGTGGTCGAGCACGGCGTCCGTTTCAACGTCGTGCTTTACACGGAGAAGGTACTGGGATACACAAAGGGAATTCGCCCATCCTGATAGCAGCCTTCGACGCCATCGCACCCTGCTTGCCGTTGATTGGTGGATGGCTTGGGGACTCGTGGTTTACAAGGTCAAAGGTCACTGTCGCAGGTGCCTTTGCTACACTCCTAGGTTAGATTTAATTTATCGGTTGCTCTTACCTATCAAAAAAGTTATCCCTTCTCACTTTTTAACATTACATATCTGAAATTCAGTATCCATGATTTTTTAATTTATTTCTAATTGTAGGCCCTTCTTTTACACCAATCGTATTTATTTTATCACGATATCATTTAAAATGTACATATTGTGCAACTTATTAAAGTGGTTTCTCTTGAAATAAGTTTTGTCATTTCCCTCGCACAAGTATTCTAATCTTCATAAATATTCTATAGAAATTAATCACATAACTTTTCTTAGAACGTTTACTTATTAATGAATAAGTCCTCGCAAATGTAAAAAAAATATTAATCTACTGAAGTCATGTAAAGTCATTATATAAAACCAGGGAGTCTATTCCAACTCCCTGATCGAACCCAAGAATTTGTGGAAGGGATTTAATATAAACTAAAGATATGGAGAGGAAACTAGCTTCATATCACTTAAATCATTTATTATGACCAACACTGAAAGGCGTGAGGTATTTTTAATGGGTCTACTGTTTTCCAGTCTTGAACTTTAGAAACTAAGAAACTCAAGTGTTTGAATAGAGTATGGGAAGTTAGGAACTGCCTCAAAAACAAATACTAGCACACGATTTAGTTGTTGTTATCAAAGGACCTTCTTGACCACGAATAATCTTTATGTACGCCTTTTTATCATGTCACAAAACGTCAAATCTAGGTCATATTTCATATTCACGTAACAATGACGAGACCCCCTTTCCATCCCCAATCTATTTTAATTGTTAAATTGAAGGACTTTCCGGTTTGACATCCCTAAACTGTTTTAATATAAGATTAATTCATAGGGGAAAATTTACAAAATCGATAGAATAAGACACAAATATCATTCTATTAACCTTTCATTTTTTGCAATACATTATTTTTTTCCCCTAATTATAGTAATAATATAGGTTTTCCCGCCCAATTTCATCAGAGCTGCATTCGAATTCATGAATAGGCGTTCAAGTTCGAACGTTTTTCGTCACCTCTCTGCTCTCATGGTTCATTTTCATTCTTTGAGCATTCAATTTCGTTTTATGTCATTCCTTTTAAATTTTATTTCATTCAATTTAGAGAGAAATCCATTCAATTTAGTGACGCGAAGTTGTCATTCAATTTCGCGCCAGCTGGATAGACGTTCAATTTCGTCCTTAATACCAATTTCAATTTCATTTATAGGCACACACCTTCGCACTTTGAACGTTCGAATTAAATTAACATAAACAAGTTCTGTAGTTCTATGTGATTCTTACCGCAATTTGTTCACATCATATCATCTTTTTTCACTGTTTTCAATTATATAATTTCATTTTCATTTTAAACTTTCATAATATTTTTTGTAATCATATTTTATATGTTTCTTTTCTTTCTAATCTTTTCTACCATCTCACTTTATTCCCTAGCAGTATGGATATAACACTTACAGAATGGTTATAACTCATAATTTGTAACATGTAAGTAAGTACTTATCATGTACTTACTTACGTTATTATCATGTAAAACATTTCAATATAAGGCAAAGGTCCCATTTCAAGGTACATAAAGTTTGCATAATTTATTCATACAGATGCAGATTGCAAAGAACTTAAACAGTAAAAGAAAAAGACTGCCCAAATGCTATAAATGATTGCCTATTCGTGAAATTGAATACCTTAATGTTCATCAGGGCGGTGCAGGTGCGAATTTGAATGCATTTACGTGCATTTTTAATTTGAACGCGCTTTTACACGTTTATGTGAGAAAATCATGAAATCGCATGCTAATACAATTAAATTGAATGACCTAGTTAGCTTTTTGAATGTTGATCTCGGTGATCATTCGAATTCGCTCGAAATTGAATGATCGCATCGTTAAATCGGATGCAACTCTGATGAAATTGGGCGGGAAAACCTATAATATATAAGATTTGTAAGGCGCCCAAAACACTTGTCATTGAGATCAAATGCCCTCTCCGATTTTCCTGGTCATAATTTCATTTTCATCACCTCCAAACACAGGTATTCTTCTCCTGACCATCAATGTCGCACCTTATTCATATGAGGCCGAGGAAAACTTTTCGATGACGGCGAAACGAGCTCTCTTCGTCGTCGGCTTCACGTTGATATTCGTCGGGCTAGCATTGTATGACGCAAACGAGTACGTCATTGCGGCGAGGGAGATCGAAAGGGAGAGGAGCCATACGATAATAGAATCAGGAATATGTTTTGTGTGTAAGTGAAATGTATATTGTAAGGTCTTCTTTAATACGTCTTTCTGTAGCTATTCTTTATCATCTCTCTCTCTCTCTCTCTCTCTCGCTCTCTCTCTCTCTCTCTCTCTCTACCTCCCTTTCTCTCTCTCCCTCCCTCTCTCTCTCTGTGTCTCTCTCTGTCTCTCCCTCTCGTTCCATATCTAGCTCTCTCTACATCCTCCTCTTCTCCTATTCTCTCTCTCTCTCTTTCCCCTCTAAACTGTATTTCCCTCTTCTTATCCTTCCTCCCACCTTCTTTCCCTTATCTTGCCTCTGTATTCATCTCTTCTCCCCTTTTCCTCTCTCTTCTCTTCCTCTCTTATCGCTCTTTCTCTGTTTCCATTTCTCTTCCCTTGGCTTCCGTGCACCTTCCTATCCCTGTCCTTCCTCTGTTTTCTGCCACTCCCTGTCTCTCTCTCTCTCTCTCTCTTTCTGTGTCTGTTTGTTTGTCTCTCTCCACCCCCTTTCTGTCTGTCTGTCTCTCTCTGTCTCTCTCTCTCTGTCTGTCTCTCTCTTTCTCTCTCTCTCTCTCTCTCTCTCTCTCTCTCTCTCATTAACACATTTCCACACCTAATACCAACATGTACGTTGCCTAGCAACGATTTATGGCACATTGTCCACGAAGCAAGGGAGATGGGAGTGGCCGCCTCCCAAACAAAACTGAACCACTCCCCAAGTCAAGAGTGCGACTTGGCCTCACAAGGGGAGCAAAACCCACGGTAACCATGACAACCATATTTCTGTTGCTTCCTCTAACATATCCGTCCGTCACATTTTCTGACGGACCTCACATTTTCATGTGAAATTGATATGAATATATCTCCGGTTTGACCTTGTTAACAAGGAATATCATAATTTGGAAATTTGGCATATATCGGGTAATAAGAGAACCTGCAAAAGTTGGCATAACTAGTTCCTCAACCACTTTATGTGCTTATCTTATTTATATCTACATGTATATGGGTTAAGGTCGGATACTTTTCTTCTCAGTGTTTGTTTGAATGGATGATATGGTTCATAAAAAGGAATTCAAGTAATTAAACTGATAACTATTAGAGTAATTTAAAGGATGTCGCCATTAATTTTTTTATAATTTTGAAAATATATTTCACGCATTGAGCCATATTATGTTGTTAGTTTTCGAAAGGACAGGTAGTAACCCTGACTACTGATAAATTGAGTTATCTCATTTCCTCCTAAAAGTTGTTCAGTCTCTTTCGTCGATTAACAGTCGTACATTCAGTATTTCCATTATTATGTTTACATAATTCAAATGCTTTGTCTCATAATTAGCAATTATTTAAATCAATATTTTATTCATTCACGGGATTCTATGGTCCTTACGGATCTCTTAGCTACTTTCTTCTTGTGATTACCCCCCAACACACACTTAAAGAGAAGGTTGAGTTCTGGGGAGAAGTGAACAATAATTTGTGAACGTTATCATTGTTATTATGCAAGTGTGGAAGAACATCAGAGAAAAATTGTTCCCTAAAAAAAAGCATGGCTCTTCAAACGCCTTCATATTCTAAATACAACAAGTAACAGCTTTAGAATAAAGCCCGATTTTTATGCCACATGTTTGTGTAGTCCCATTTACATCTTTCTGTGTACAGTGCTTGTTACTGTACCAAGACTGGGCCAAATTTCTTATCATTTTGATGACTCCAGAACCTTGCAGTACACACCAAGACTTATATGCTACATGATCAACTTTTTCTGATCGATTCCATACCGTTTCTTTCACAATGCAGTCGCAACTCAACTCACTTTTAACATCCCTTTTAAGATGTAAACAATAATGTTACCCCCCTTTGATATGCAGATCGGCCAACTATTTTAACAATTTAGTTTTAATTTTAAGAGTTCATAGCCTCCGCAGATTACCATGACCTTTACTATAATTCACACAAAGTAGATACAAGTATTTTTTCTAGGCCATAATTAATTCTTTCCTTCTCGCCCCCTCTCTCTCTTTCTCTCTCTCTCTCTCTTTTCTATCTCTCTCTCTCTCTCTCTCTCTCTCTCTTTGCCCATCTCTCCCACCCCCTCTCTCTCTCTCTCTCTCTCTCTCTCTCTCTCTCTCTTTGTCTCTCAGTTTTTACATAGTATACTTTTCTGCAATCACCTCGTCCGAGCTCCTGTTCCGATTGGTCGACGCTACTTCGTTTTTCTTCGTCTATTTAATTTTAGCTCCTTCGGTATTGCTTTCCATCACAGCAATATTGCTTGGGCAAAAATTTTACGTCAAAGAGCAGCGAAAACGTAAGTATATGTACAGTGTATCATAATTGTTCTCTAATATGACACTCTAAGAAAACACAGTTGAAGTTTTCAGAGGTGGTGTTTACAACAAACATGCATATCCAATGTTAATACAGGCCTATCTGATCAATGTGTATTAAGTTAATAGCCCTACTAGAGCTTTTATCATATGAAAATTAATACTAAGTGAGAAGAAGAAAAAAACAGCTTGATGTAAACTCATATTCAGAACTCTACAATGCTTTGTGACATACAGGACACCTAATTACCCCAAATTGTCCCAAAGCGAAGAAAAGCTGTGAAGAAAGGCATAATAATTATAATCTTTTTGTCTTGCACTCATCAATCTGATGAGAGTTAAGTTCATATTAGCACCCAAACGGTTAGATAGCAGACCCCCGAGGTCCTTTTGAGATATCCTTGTTACAAAAGATGCACCATTAAACCTCAAGACGTGCAAATGTACACCTTAAAGCCCCTCTGCACTAGTTTGGCCTGGAGGGATTAGAGGGATAAGCGTGGTCACTGACAGGTGGTTATCTCATCAAATCAGATCTCAATTAACGTAAGAAAAAGGGATCATGGGGGACCAACGGGTACCGCTTAGGCATTATTTGCTATATAGAGGGAGCAAGTAGCTACAAGTAGTGCAGTGGGGCTTTAAATGAGAACAAGCTGTAAGAGTTCGATTATTCTTCCTTAGGGAGTTTTTTTATTGAGAGAGCATATAGCTCTCATTTGTTTCTTCCAATATGTACAACTAAAAAACAAACAAGTTACCAGTATGTCATGCATAATATCATGTTTACAGCAATACATTTGATAACAGAGTAATACATAAAAATGAGCTAGTAATACAAATAAATACAAAGAAATGAAAAAAGGGTGTCCCTATTACTATTACTATTGCACCGGGTTAAGATGCAATTCTTAACCTCCACCAACCTTACTGCCTTATGTAGTAACAATGTAACATCAACTATTTTTGTCGATTGTATTTCGGGCAACTTTAAATAACCTCTCAGTATATGAATTAATATTTATTTTATTTTTTTGCACTTAAAATACACATTGATTTCTAGACCGAAATAATTTGTCAAGGCTCGCACTTTAGTAATAAACCAGAAACTACAGCTACCTGGCAACAGAGAATCTATGTTACTCTATATCAATCACTTTAAATTTAGTTAACCTTCGATGGTATGGCTAACAACTTGCTTTTGCCAGTCATTAATCTATGTACTCACTTAGTATTGAAGCCGAGTTATAAATAAAGAAGCTCAATGTGTAATGTCATTCATTACGACTGTTATGAAATTGATTTTAAAAAATTGTTATGATGCGATTGGTTCATTAATCAAACTATTGCATTTGAAGAAGAACACAAATTCAAACTATGGATTCACTTGGCGAAAATAACAGGCAAGAGGCGTGCCTTGGGTTCAGGGGAAATCGTCATCATGGGGGGACCGGCCCCACTCGATGGATAAATGGTAAATTAACAAAGGGTGTGGGAGGGGTCGTAGTTTTGTATATGAACGTTTCTATTTCCCATTTTACTCTCTCTCTCTCGCTCTCTCTCTCTTTTTCTCTCCCTCCCTCTCTCCCTCTTTCTCTATCCCACTCTCTCCCCCTCTCTTCCTTCAATTTTGCCATTTAATGGGGAAAGGGTGGGGACACTGAAGTGAGTTACCGTGATTAAATAAATGAAATGATTGAAATGAGAGAATAGACATTAATAAAGTGCAACCTGTATATAAAGAACATTCAAGGGAGATCAGAAAAACGGTCTTTATTATTAAAGCAGTTGGTCTTTCCATTTAGGTCACTAAAGCAAGTTTGACTTTATCATTGTATCCAGGGTATGTCCTTTGGAACCAATTTCGTATCATCTGGGAGGGGATGAGTCGGAGAAAGGAAGCCCCCGACGTTCCGAAATGGATTGACCGAGCCTCTATCAATCATGGCGGCACCTTCTCGCAGGAGGAGGTATACGAAACGAGTCATCTTTTAAGGACTCTACCCATATTCCACACCGTCACCATCTTCGTCATCGTCAACTACTTCGTAAGTTTCGCCGGGTTCGTGTTCGTACTGCTGGGGGGGGGGGCATTTGATCGAACAGCTCACAAGCATCAGTTTAAGCTAAAATTGATTCGGCCTTAAAATTGATTATTAAAATCGAAATCAATTTTAGATGATGGAACATCCAAAGGGCGTATCCAACTTAGGGTAAAGCCCCCTACAACCCCCCTTCTCCAAGCCTCTTTCCATCCCATTTTGAACAAAAATATAAAGAAATCAATACTTACAGTAGTTCTGCAAAATCCATGACTCCTCAGATATATACATTCTTCCCTTCACTGGTCTGTGGATGACCCCCTTGTAAACACATTTCTGGATACGCCACTGCCTCCATTGTAAACCGGTAAAAAGTGACTCGGTGAATTGTAAAGACATGTCATGATGATTATAGGAATTAAGCCTGCGATCGTTTTGTAATGTCAAAAAAAGTATTTCTACGTGGATGAGTCTTACAAGGAAGAACAATTTTGAATTTCCTTCTGTGTAGCTTGATACGGTGTATACAAAAAAAGTCGGACCATGGTCTTCCCATTGCATTAAATCAATCCAAAATGTCAATATGTCATTAGTGTATACTCCTAGTAATTAAAAATTTTCTCAAAGAAATAAAAAAGCTTTCCTAATCAATTCATTTTGACCGCCCCCACCCCCTCTCCCTCTTTAAACAAATCTCGAAGAAATCAAAAGACTTTCCAGATCAGTTTACTTTGCCCCCCTCTTTAAAAAAAAATCTCTTATTCCTTCTTTCTCACAATCGAAACGATAGTCATGGAATTCGCCTAACATGCCTTCATGCGATATATATTTTACTTCCCTATCATGATTTTTAAAATCCGATCCGCTTCAATCCATAATTTTTGTTACAGTGCATGTTTCAACTTCTCTTCCTAATTCGTAATATTACAGATTGATATTACCTACCCTGAGCAGACACTTCTGTTGAATCCAGCACTCGATGATGACATCACAATATCAGAGTTCGTTTACAAACTTTATCAACCAATCGTATCGGTTGTTACAAACGTCGTCGTATTGTGTGTCCTCTACCCGTGTACCAACCGCTGGGGGCGGTGTGTCTCTCCATTTATTCGTATAGGTATGAAGACTATTGCATTATTTCCTTCAAAGTTTGGTAATCCTGGATCGTATCCGGACACCTACCCCCTGGACATCCACCCCCGGATAACCAACCCAGTCAACTACCCCCTAGGACAACTACCCCTAGGACCACTACCCCCTAGGGCAACCACCCTCCAGGACGAATACCCCCGGGACAACTACCCCCCGGACAACTACCCCCAGACAACTACCCCCTATGGTAGTTATCCGGGGGTAGTTGTCCTAGAGGATGGTTGTCGTAGGGGTAGTTGTCTGGGGATAGTTGTCCGGGGGTAGTTGTCCGGGGGTAGTTGTCGTAGGGGGAGTTGTCTGGGGGTAGTTGTCAGGGGCTAGTTGTCCCGGGGTAGTAGTCCTAGGGGTGGTTGCCCTAGGGGGTAGTTGTCCTGTGGGGTATATTTGACTGGGGGTGGTTATCCGGGGGTGGATGTCCAGGGGGTAGGTGTCCTAAAACCAATTTTTGGGGATATAGACCAAAAGAGAAACTGATTGTTTCACAAAAATGTAAATTTGTGCCAAGATGAATTGCGTTAGTATCAGTCCTGACTTCGTCACTTTCTTTCAATCCTCTCTCTCCCTCCCTCTCTACCCCCTCTGTCTCTCTCTCTCTCTCTCTCTCTCTCTATATATATATATATAATAAATATCTACGTCATTAAAGTTTGTTGCTATTTTGACCGTTGCTCTTAATAGCGCTTTCACATACCATCTATCCCCCTCTCAAATTTTCCATTATTGTTTACGGCCTGTTAAACTGAATTCTTAAATCGTCTCTCCATCTCATTTCCATTAAAAAAGGTATTGGAATACTCTTTGGAATCCTCTCCGTCACCTTCGCCGCCATCGTGGAGACAGGACGTAAGCAGATGATGATGGGAGGGGATGGCATCGTGGTTACCATGGTAAACAACATCACTTACAACGCCTCCTCCTTGAGTGTCACGTCTCAGATACTGCAGTACACGTGTGCAGGGATCGGAGAAGCGCTCGTACTCACAGCAGGTTAATACTGATATATTGATTATTTCATATTTTTACTGTGTTTTCAATAGCAGCAGCAGTAGTGGTAGAATCATTTTTAAAAAGGAGGAGGAGGAGAAGAAGAAGAGGAAAAGGAAGAGGAAGAAGAAGAATACGAAGAAGAACAAGAAGAAGGAGAAGAAGAAAAAGGAGAATAAGATGATGAAGAAGAAGGAAAGAAGAAGAAGAAGAAAAAGAAGAAGAAGAAGAAAAAGAAGAAGAAGAAGAAGAAGAAGAAGAAGAAGAAGAAGAAGAAGAAGAAGAAGAAGAAGAAGAAGAAGAAGAGGAAGACAGTAGAAGTTGACAACCTTCCGACAATAACAAATATTGTTCTTTTTCAAACCTTCTCGCTTGCAGGGGTAGAGATATCCTACGTGGAGGCACCCTATAACATGAAGGGGTTTACGGTAGGTCTCTTTCTTCTCATGTCTGGTGTTGGTAGCTACATCCTAGCTCAGCTCATCGTCGCCATCGTCAACGGAATCTCCGGGGCAGGTAATTATCAGTAGAGTTTACTGTTGCTTTTCCACTATCGCCCAGAATAGTGGTTTGTGACTATTGCGAGAGCATGATCGATGGGAGGTCACTCTACTCTCTATGTGTTGTAGCAATTGGCAAAGGGGGTCATTCTTTCCGAACATATTGATGATTTTTTTTTTTTTTTTTTTTTAATGTTAACGATATCTAATTATGATAAGTCTCACATCATTAGTTTATTAATTGATCTCTCCTCTTTAAAATTGTAAAATACATATAGTTATCTCGGGCCCATCGTTTTGCAAAACTTCGTATTAAAATGTTTCAGAATAAGAATGAAGTATATTCCAGTTTCCTTTCTTATTTGTATTGGAAGTCAATATTTTATTTCATTGTTATTGTTCTTACAGCTGGGCAGGAATGGTACAAGGATGACCTCAACACGGCAAAATTGGAATATTTCTACTGCATCCTAGCCGCCATTTTGATACTTGACATTCTGTACGTCTATTTAGTTACAAGAAAATACGAACGCGCTGATTGGGAGGGTTTAAGGCCGAAAGCGAGAACGATAAATCCAATTATCGACTATGATGACGTCGATGAGGACCTCGATGACGAAGGTGAAGAAAGGGGAGGAAGCGAAGCAGGCGACGAACACGTGAAGGAAAATCTTGACGACATGTCTGAAAGATGACGTTAGCGGTACTATAGGCCTACTTCCAACCCCCTTGAAATTGAAATTTTAATGATTTTTTGTTCAAAAACATTTCGGATGGTAAATAGCCGAAAATGTTAAACAAAAATGGCTGGCAAAGTGTACTAACCCCAGTCAAAATCTAAGCATGATTATATGCCAAGATTTATTATTTTGAGTATTAAATTAAACTTTTGTAGGTTTTTATCGTGAGTTATTTTTTCCTTCTAACGTGTGTCCCGGCAATGTGAAGAAGTGAATCATGATATAGGTACAAAATATTTGAAATAAATTGAAAATAATTGATTTGTGTTTGTAATCCACCGGGCTACACGTGGCACTTCCAGGGAGATGGGCGGGGGACATGCACCCCCTGGCATAGCCCAATCTAGCGTGCCTCGAAAGCACATGAATGTGCCCCCAGTCCCGGCAGCAATTGCAGATCTCTAAAGACACTTGGAAATCGGATTATTTAGTAAAATAGATAAAAATAGATTGTGATGACCCCTTTTTTAGTTCCCTTCCCCCCCCCCCACCCCCCTTCCGTTCAAAAAATCCGAAATTACCCACCTCCACTGGTGGTATTATATACAGAGAAAATGTGGACCACAACAAATACATTTAGCAATAAATGAGAGACATGTTTACCTATTGATTTTGAAAATGGCTTTTCATTCGAATGCTTTTGACACTAGATATATATTAAGTCCTTAGTCGTGTTTTAGTCTAAACAAGAATAAGAAATTTGCAAAAAGTAGAGTACGTGATAAAGAACGAGTCAACACATGAACTATTCCCCACATGCTCAACAATTTTATTTTCTCATTGTTTCATCAATTTTCATTACTATTTATCAGTATGCAACTACATGTAGAACAAAATAAACAACATAAACACACACTCAAACAATCAGCTTTGTATTTTTACCAAGAGCTTACAAGTTTGTTTTGTCCTTCTTCTCGCCCAACCATTGTCCTGTATGTGTTCCTTTAAATGAAATACAAATCTTTTACATATAAATTTCTCCTGTCTATACAAAAAAACAATCTATGATTTCAGCGGCACATTCATACAAATTCCTCTATTCCCTGAGAGAAAGATTGATTGATTAAAGAATACATTACTATTTTCAAAAGTATTACAGGTAATGGTGATTAAAATAACACATTGGTAACGCATACACATTTTCGAAGATATATTGCAGAGAACATAGATCCGTATTTTTACTAATTCAGTTAAAACTCGACCCGGGGTCTAAATCACGTTTAAAAAGAATGAAAACTTAGACGTTGGATGAACTTCCCTCGTTAAACCCAATTTTGGAAAACACCTAAACCGAAAACTTGGCTGAAATTTTAGTAGAATATGGGTCATAGACTAGATCAGGGTCTGTGTTCTGTAGACATATCTTCGAAAACTGCTCAGTCTAATTTCAAATAATAAAATTGATATTCTTTTCCGATATCCACCTTATGTTTATAAAATATAGATGTAAGTAGAGCTAATCAAGATCGAAGTTCTTACTCTAAGCAGTAAAATCATACAGAAACAAACACAGCGCATAGAACTGTGACTTCAGCATATGATACATGATGATATCTCAGTCGCAATTCTTCCTTTCTCTTTCGTTCTCGTGGTAAAACCTCATGAAGCCACACGATCAAGATAGACACCAGGGCCCTGTTTCACAAAACTTGTTATCAATAACAAACGTTGAATTTATTTGATAAATCTGATCTCAGCCAATCAAATGCCACTATTTCAGTTGCTTATAACAGTCATTGTAACTTGTTATTTAGGCAAGTCTTATGAAACAGGGCCCAGACCAACAATAGACCGAACAGAAAATTGCATTACACCAAATGGCCCAAATTCGGTCAGTTTGAAGTTGGCGTTGCGTGAAGTTTTTGTGCGACTGGGGTATTAAGTAGGATGAGTATCTCGTCGTATTCATGATTATTCCGTTCGAAGATATTCCCTCGGTATTCTTTAGTTTTAATCGGTGAAAGGGTAGTACTTCAGGTTCTTCATCCTGCAATTGCAAGAAAATAGCAAGAATTTATTTCTTTTCTCATATGTATCTACATGGTTGTGGCAGGTAAAACAAGCAAACAAACAAACGATAGACATCAACAAATACAATTTTAAAAATCCGAGATACACACAGCTTAGCATAATAGCAAACTCGATGCTAAGATTGTAAACAGTTGCAACAGATTTTATGGCATACTGAGACCTGTACAACCTTGACATTTTAAACTAAATGTAAATTGTGTCAGTTTATATATGGCTAACATACGATAAAATTGGCAAAGTCATGGCTCCTCGTATTTCGTAATTATGCTTTGGGCTACAAGAAACTATTGATTCAGGACATAATGAATCTTTTTTAAATCCAAAAGGCACTTTAACCAAATTAAAGAAACTTACGGGGAGAAATTCATAAGCCTGTAGTTCTTGTTCAGATTAACGAGCGCCTGAAATTCTTCCTTACTCAACTCCAAGTTTTGTGCCTGTATTGGAGAATGGGATTCGAAGTCGAAAACTATTAGCTTAACAAAACAGCGTGGGGTTAGAGAATGAAAAAAAGGAGAAGAGGAAGAAAGGAGAAAAACAAATATATATATTTATACATATATGTATGTTTTGAAATATTTTAGCAAAAGGAATATATTTTTATATACAAGATGAAAAGGCCTATTGCAGCTAGCGTGACAAGAGAAAGAGATGCTGTGTTTCAAAGAAACTAATTTTGCACTAAATAAATGGTGATTCTTAAGATTTTAGAATGTAGGGATATACGGGGATGTTGTCGGAATAGGTTTGAAACAAGTAGATAATTCATTATTCACTGTGCTGAAACATAATAATTTTGTTCAACTAACGAGCTCACAGGTATTATGCAAGAGATACCAAATAAGAATAAAAAGGCCTGGGGGCTGTTTCATAAAGCTGTTCGTAAAGTTACGCATGACTTTACGAATGACTTAAATATGAAAAGCCAAATGGGATGCTCAATCTTTTTTAACTGCATCAACTAAAGTTGAACTGTGCAGATGTAGATTAACATTCTTATTATAACAAACATTTTTAATGCAAAGTATATTTGTTGCCATCATTTAATTGAGGTTATTGGAAATATAGTCACACTTTGTTAAAGCATCAGGAAAAACTTTGGGCATCCTATCTGGCACTTCATATTCAAGTCGTTCGTAAAGTCATGCGTAACTTTACGAACAGCTTTATGAAACACCCCCAGGTTTAGTAACAATAATGATGGTTATGCCACATAAATATATAGCGATGTTATTTCAGACATTACAAATTAGGGCGGATCAAAGGTCGCACCGCCATTTTTTGTTTGTAAACTAGTCATCAATTTTTGCGCAGTGGACTTTCTCCTCCCTTTTTGCCGGGTCGGACAACCCTCCCCCTCCCCCCTTCGCCCACCGGCTTTATTTTATCATATTATTTAATCATCGTCTACGTACTAAGTAATAATTAAACACAGATTATTAATATAACACCGGACAGTCTCACCACCTCTTTTTTGTTGGGGGGGGGGGGTTGGAACCCCACTTACAAAATCCTGAAGCAACCCATGCAAGTTATTTATTTATTCTTGATAAATCTAGAATGGTGACGACTTACCTCAAAGTTCTGTTGGATTCTAGATGGCGTCACGCTCTTTGGGACGGCGGCCACGCCCCTCTGGAGCTGGTATCTGATTAACACCTGAGCGGGGGACACGCCCTTTTTCTTGGCGATGGCACAGACCACGGGGTCTTCCATTAATAAAGGATCGGTGGTAGATCTGAGATAGCATTGATAAGAGTAGACAAAATACTTTCATATGTAAAGAAGCACTAGAAATAAAGCACGAACAAAAAAGAGATAGATAGGTCAGACGGAGAGAGGGAGTGAGAGAAAAGGGTAAGGTAAGAGGAAAGAACCGAGGAAGGAAGCATGGAAAAGAAAGGGATGAAGGGAGAAAAAGAGGGGAGACAGAAAAAGATAGAGAAAGAGAAAGTGAGAGCAGCACTTTCCTTTGTCATCGTTTAAACATATGAACTATTTATCTCTCTCTCTCTCTCTTTCTTTTACCACACCCCGTCCCTCTCTCTCTCTCTCTCTCTCTCTCTATCTCTCGTTTTCTTGCATTGGAAACACAAATAATAATCGGGGGTCCAACATCTTCCTTGAATTGGAAGGATCATATTACTTCTGTAAGCTAAAGGTTGCACGTTATGTCGGAATTATGTATCGATTGAAAAATATTTTACCTGCATATGTCTTATTTAATATTTACAATACGTTTATTTTATCCACTATTTCTTACTGCAATACTGTTTGGGGAAATACTTATTGTACACACGTACACAAATTAATTATATTACAGAAAAAATCAATACGTATATGTACTAATTCAAGTTATATGACACCCTCATCCCCATTATTTAAGAAATTATGTACACTTAAGTTATTAGATATAAACAAACTACAAATATGTTCCCTTATGCAAAGATTCAATACCCACACTTTGTCTTTATACTTAATGAATATGTTTTCTTTAAATTCTCAGATTCAAAGGTATCCCACAAGAAATGCAAACAAATTTCATCGGTGGACATATAATAATGATTATTCAAGATACTCTCTGAGACATTCGGGTCCAGTTCTTTGGAATAATGTAAAATTTAACCAATTTAATATTTCATTTAATAAAACATTCAGGAGGCAATATAAGAAACATTTAATTTCTTCATACTGATTACTTTAATTTGTTAAATATCTTTTCTTAAATTATCCTGTACAACCATAACATACTGTTCGATGCTCTTATATGTTTTAAAAAAATGTTTTTAATGTTTATGTTCTCATGTTCTCACGTTCTATGTTTTATGTATTGTTTCACCAATCTCTAAATTGTATGATAATAATGTATTTAAAAAATACATAAATTAGGTGTACACACCCTAACAAGCCACAAACCTGGCTTTCATTGTGTTCACCATTTTCCAATTACCCACTTATGTTTTTTATGTCAATACTGATTTATGTATTATACGGTCTACGTTTCTTCCCTTTCTTCACCTTGTTTCTCATTGAATGCTGTACTTGTTTGTTTTTTATCTTCTTAATCGTTTGATTGAAATGTCACAGTTTTATTATGTTTTTATTGTCCATTGACTGTTTTTACACATTGTTTTAATTGATGTTGGAATTTGGAAATAAATGATTTGAATTGAATTGAATTGAATTCATCCTTGTTGAATATCAGCAGCACATACCTTTCTTGGAATACTCGCTGAGGTGAACCTAGTGGACTGTAGGCCGTCACAGTGATTCCCTGTTTCTTACTGAACTCAATCAGCTCATTCTGAGCGAAGAAGGGGTGGCTTTCAATCTGATAATATTCACAAAAAATATAATAATGTAATTAATGGTAATGATGATTATGAAACAAATAAAAACAACGACAGCAAGTGAATTGAACTAAATTAAATACCTTTGAGTTATTAAAGTCAGAATGTGAACAAAATTAACCATTTTTTTTACATTTGGACCTTTTGGGGCACGAGAGCTTGGTTTAAAGGTAGTGTATCCCTTTTGCAGCTAACATCAAATTCTGTAGAACTTTGCTGGAATTATGAATATGTCACGTATATCCCATCTGTGAAATTTAAACGTTAGCAGTGTCTTAGTATTAAAATCATGCAAGGAAACCCGTTTATTTTCTAGACTTCAATGTCAGACACTATTGAGTGACTGACCGACTTATTTTTATCTTTGGAAATAACATACATAAAATGAGCTGTAAAGGGTACATGAGCATTTGTCTACATCAATAACCCACTTCTTGTAATGGCCAAAATTAGACTGATTGAATCTTTGCGTAGCACAAAACGTACGATCATTCGGTATAAGGATCTGAAAATCAGACTATTTAATAAAACGACTGCCATCCCTAAATTCGATTCAACAACTAACGGTCATTATTTTCCTACAAAAAAGGCATGTTAAGCCCTTTCGTTTTGAAGGAAGTTCTAAATTAGTATTATCTTTCAAATGTCTTTGGATTTTAAACTTTTCATTTGTTAGGGCCTGCAAATGGGACATAGTACCTTTAAGGAAACTCCGGTGTTGTTTTTTTTCAGAGGAGCGTTACACCCCTGCCCGATGTATTTTTTTTCCCTTCTGGTCCATTAAATTAATCCCAATATTTATGGGGCTGTCTGACACCCTTTTGTCAGGTTTTATGTGATGTAATGTCTAGTCATACTACTTCCTACTGACAAAGTTTGGTGCATGGGCTAGATGGAAATCTATCCGACTTTGGGGTCTGTTTTAGGGGCTCTGGGGGCTAAACCCGGCAGCTATGGTCAGGCAGGTTGATAACCGTTTTGTCAATGAGTTAGATGGTCTGAGTAACTTTGTGGTGTCACATTTTATGGATGAAATGGGGAGACTATTTCGGGACAGGCTCTTGGCCTACCTGGAGATTGGCGATCGGGTACTTGGGCGGGAGATTGAGAACGCGCTGAACCTGAGGCACGGTGAAGTTGGAAACTCCGATGGCGCGAACCAACCCCTTGTCGACAAGAGATTCCATGACCTAAGAGAGAGAGAGAGAGAGGGGGGAATGGTAGAGAGATGGGGGAGACGAGGGAGAAAAGAGGGGAGAGAGGGGAGAGAGAGAGAGAAAGAGGAGGGAGAGAGAAAGAGAGAGAGAGAGAGGGAGAGAGAGAGGGAGAGAGAGGAGATGGGGAGAAGGTGGAATTGGAGATCATCGTTATAAAAAGTACTAAGCACGATAAGGCTGGTGTTAAAAAGTTTGGTGCATGATTGTGGTTTCGAAAGTTGCAGTGCTATAGTGATCATCATTTCAAGGAATTGGTTTTAATTCTACATGTGCAAATGAAGGCATTTCCAGAACATTAATATTTACACTTCATACAAGCAAAAAATGTATTTCGCACTGAACGTATAACTTTTATAACACACACATCTTCATAACTCATCTAAGTATTCACATGGTATTTACCCTCCAAGTGTCAACATAGTCGATTGTATCGTCTCCGATAAACAAACCATTATCGTCCAAGGGAAGTGGTCCTTTGCCGCCCTGAATCGGAACAAAATGAAAATGAAATTACAAAGGAAAAAAACGAAAATGAAATTAAAAGGATCCTATAATCTTGAAAAATAGACTGATATAATGTTGTAGTGCCCTATTTTTCCTCTCGTTGTCTATGGTTTGTAGTGTAATCATTTCCTAACCCTTGACAAAGAAAAAAAGAAAGAATTGTAACCATTTTAACAATCATATTTTTGAAAATATATGAACCATTATATGACATGATGTGTTAAATATAGTATGTTCCAGTAACAAAAGAAAAACATTCCTCAGTAACTATTTTGTAAGAATAATACAGAAATCATGATTTAATTTTTGATGAACTATTGCATATAATTATAAAGGATATCAAGCCAAAATTAAAACCTCACGTTTATTTTTTTAATTTTTTTTTTAAAGATTCAAGGTTCGAGGTTCATTCATTTCCACGCTTGTCTTCTTTTATTTATTTATTCATTTATTTAGTTAGTTATGTATATGTTCCTTCTTTCTTTCTATCTATCTTTATGTTTGTCTGTATATCTGCATATTTTGTCATTCATTTTAGTCATTCACTCATTCAATTATCTATTGATGTATTTACCTCTAAATATATCCATATATCCATTTATATATTATTCTATTTGTTCATTTATTTATCTATTTATTTTTAGTATTATTTGTTTTCAGAAACAATAAGCACCACAGCTGATGTCGGGAAGTGAATGAGGAAGAGATCGAGATAGTCAAGCCCAAGATCCTTCAGAGATTGACGACAGCTTGGTTCCACTCTGCTGGGATGACTGTCTGTGATCCATAACTAGAGACAGAGAGAGACAGAGAGAGAGACATACAGAGAGAGAGAAAGATAGAGAGAGAGACGGACAGACAGACAGACAAAGATAGACACAGACGGAGACAGAGAGACAAAAATTGAGAGAGAGTGAAGAAAACACCTAAATTAGAAATTTAGTACCCCGTAAGACTGAGTGAATATATTTAAGCCTATTCAATTAAACGTCATTTATATCATCCATATTTTTTTTAATTGTTTTTCCTTGCGTGCAAACAATAGGTTCATTTATATTATATAAATGATCCAAATTCTTCCATGATTTCTAACTGTTCTAAGAAAATAACTGTCCGTAAATTGCTCTGCGCCACGGTTGTCGTATATGCTCATCTAAATCAATAAAAGGCAGACTAAGTTTTCATGACTAAAGAAATTGTGTATCTTCACCAAAACATACATAAAATATTTTTATTACGAAGGCATTTCTTAGACTGGATCATGACATGATTATAAAAAAAAAATTAAACCAACAGGTAAAATGAGCTTTATTAGATGTAAATTATTATTATTATCAGATCTTATAATTATTCAAAACAACTATGTAAATGTCAATAATCTTTGATTAATTGATATTGAAAAATACCCGAATAAGATTTAAAAAAAAAAAAAAAAACGCATTTTCAAGTTGAGCCATAGAGATAAAAACTAAAGTCCATACTTGAACTTAAGCACTGGCCGTTATTTCCCCCTCATTCTGCTTACTTTTGAAGTGACGAAAAGATCCTCTCTCTTGATTGTCCCGTCGTCGATCTTGGCTTTGATTCCGTCACCGACGCCCTTCTCGTTGCCGTATAAGGAAGCCTCGTCGATGTGACGATATCCGCAGTCGATGGCCGTTTCAACGACGCGACTCACTTCTTCCGGTTTTATCTATCAATTGAAATAATTATTATATATCGACAGGACGGACATGACGGATTGAACAATCCAAGTAATTTATGTTTTCCCATTCATCATCAATTATTTTACAACTTGACTCGTGTGGCAGCTTGGGACAGGTTACTGTAAATTTACAAGGAAGCGACTTTAGCCTCCTGGGTTGGGGAGATTTGATGCGATCAGCATACTCAACGTGTAAAATACATTATCAACCGACCCTCACACCAAATCGACCGACACTCGAGCCAAAATGTTGGGCGGCCCGTAAATTCCCTTTGGTAAGTCCGCCCTACTCTCTGGCCCCCTTGTCATTCATCAGTATACATGTATTTTAGTGACGAATCGGGATCAACGCGTCTGATTGTCTGATGATTATAGTCATTATCATTACATTCATAGTTCATGTGTCTCATTGTTTTCTAAAAATGATAAATATTGCAGAACGATACTTTCCAGATTAATTTTGCAGAAAATCGAGATTTTATGATATATTGAGTTTTAAATGATATATCTCAATAATATTTGTATAATTAATTTTGCAGAATACCATTTGCAGAATTTCTTTTTAATCTTATGGTTAAAATCTATATCTGTCTGTTAAAGATACTATGTCCCTTTTGCAGCCAACATCAAATTCTGTAGCACTTTGCAGGAATTATGAATATGTCATGTATGTCCTATCTGTGAAATTTAAACATTAGCAGTGTCCTAGTATTCAAATTATGCAAGGAAACCCGTTTACTTTCTAGACTTCCCTGTCAGACACTATTGAGTGACTAACTGACATATTTTTTCTTTGGTAAAAACATACATAAAATGAGCTGTAACAGGTACATGAGCATTTGTCTACATCAATAACCCACTACTGTAATGGCCAAAATTAAACTGATCGAATCTTTGTGCAGCACAAAACGTACGACCATTTGGTAAAAGTGTATAAAAAATCAGACTATTACTTAGGTGATTGAAATCACTTAAGTCGATTCGACAACTAATGGTCGTTATCAAGCCCTTTCGTTTTGAGGGAAGTTCTAAGTTAGTATACTTTCAAATGCCGTTGGAATTTAACCTTTTCATTTTTTGGGCCTGCAAATTGGACATAGCACCTTTAAAATGGCTTTAAGATACATCAGAATAAATCGGCTACCCTTGACAATGAAGCACTATTTACTTTTATTGATGCACCGTCACCCTGGACGAATCTGTAAACAGAGGTCATCCAGCTGTCGTGTTTATTTGTATAACACAGTTTACAGATATGTGGACACGCTCTACAGCCAAATCTCTATTGAATTCTGTCCTTGATAATTGACCTGTATCATATGTATAATCATTCCTCAGCCACACAGCTAATCAGGCTCCAATGCCCTTAATTGTTATATCAATAACTGCGATAGCTACTTTAATTGTGGCATCTGATTGGATGCGATCTAATTCGTCATAGAATTTGAGCAAGTTTTATGACGGAATCCACACCGACCTGCCGAACTGCCTTCTTTTCCCTTTTCATTAACTGTACCGCATATAACTGTATATAACAACTCTATGCTTTACCCTCATCTAGATGCTGAACAGGCGTTGATGAGTATTACCATAGAAATAGAAATAGACCGATGCGTGGCCTTAGGGGTCATGCAAGATTTTTCTCGATCTGGGCCCCATTTCACAAAACTTGTCATCAGTGAAAAATGACAGTTTTTGTTATAAGCTAGTGAAATCCTTGCTTCTGATTGGTTATCAGCAGATTTGTCACTAATTTTTGTCATTTGTCATTGAAAAAAGGCTTTGTGAAACGGGTCCCTGGTGTCCGCCTGGTGTCGATCTTGTCCGTTTGACTAGTGTATCAGTAGGCGCGCTCCTAGAAGAAGAATTATGTTGGGGAGGTTGGGTGGGGGTCCTTGGGATTTGTAGGGTTGGGCTTAGGGTTCCTGCATCCATTTTCCGCATGTGCCTCGCTTAAATTCATTTTGTAATCAATAATCTAAGAGGAGGTCTGGAGAATTATCTTGGGGCGGGTGAGCCCACCCCCCCCCACCACGCTCCCTCTATAATCGCTCCAGTGGATCAGGATGCAGATGACTGCATATGGTTTTTGAATTTACACTGACAAGGTTGTTTTAGAACAGACTTTGTTTTTCAGCATTTTGGGGGATACGCTTTCACAACGAAGCTGTATAGGCCTTTGTTAATGCCTCCTGACTTCTAACGCGTAATACATACTGACCGATTTCTCTTCTTTACAAACAATTGTGGACAATCAACCTTATATCGCGAATCTTGACTTAAAAAAAAACAGTAAAAATAATGAAAATAATTCTCAATAAGAAAAATTAGGTGCAAAAATTGAGATAACGAATCGAATTAAAAAAACAAATTATGTTGAATATCGTGTTTTGGTAAAGCTTGCTAACAAATACTACACACATTACATTAATTAGTTATTGAGCAAGATATATATATATATATATATATATATATGTATATATTGTAAATCTATATGAGAAGGGATAGGAAAATATTATATACGATTTTGTATTCGTCCTTTCATTCATGAATCATTCATTTATTAAATCTATCATTCCATACATTTATTCATTCATCCATTCATTCATCCATCCATCAATCCATTCATTCATTCATTCATTCATTCATCCATCCATTCATTCATTCGTTCATTTATACATTCATTCATCCATCCATCCATCCATTCATTCATTCATCCATCCATCCATCCATCCATTCATTCTTTCATTCATTCATCCATCCATTCATCCATCCATCCATCCGACCATTCATTCATTCATCCATCCATCCATTTATTCATTAATTCATTCATACATCCATCCATCCATCCATTCATTTATTCATTCATCTATCCATCCATCCATTCATACATTCATTCATACATTCAATCATTCATTCATTCATTCATCCATCCATTCATTCATACATTCATTCATTCATCCATCCATCCATTCATTCATTCATCCATCCATCCATCCATTCATTCATTTATACATTTATTCATTCATCCTTCCATCCGTCCATTCATACATTCATCCATACATTCATTCATTCATCCATTCATTCATTCATCCATCCATCCATTCATTCATTCATTCATTCATCTGTCCATCCATTCATTCATTCGTTCATTTATACATTCATTCATTCATTCATCCATCAACCATCCATTCATCCATCCATCCATCCGACCATTCATTCATACATTCATTCATTCATCCATCCATTCATTCATTCATTCATACATTCATTCATCCATCCATCCATTCATTCATTTATTCATACATCCATTCTTTCATTCATTCATTCATTCATCATTCATTCATTCATCCATTCATCCATTCATCCATCCATCCATCCATTCATTCATCCATTCATTCATTCATTCATCCATCCATCCATTCTTTCATTCATTTATACATTCATCCATCCATCATCCATTCATTCATTTATTCGTACATTCATTCATCCATCTATCCATTCATTTATCCATCCATCCATCCATTCATCCATCCATCCATTCATTTATTCATACATTCATTCATCCATCCATCCATCCGTTCATTCATTTATTCGTACATTCATTCATCCATCCATCCATTCATTCATCCATCCATCCATCCATTCATCCATCCATCCATCCATCCATTCATTCATCTATCCATTCATTAATTCATTCATTCACTCATACCTTCATTCATCCATCCATCCATCCATTCATTCATTCATCCATCCATCCATTCATTCATTCATTCATACATTCATTCATCCATCCATCCATCCATTCATTCATTCATCCATCCATCCATTCATTAATTCATTCATACATTCATTCATTCATTCATACATTCATTCATTCATCCATTCATTCATTTATTCGTACATTCATTCATCCATCTATCCATTCATTCATCCATCCATCCATCCATTCATCCATCCATCCATCCATTCATTTATTCATACATTCATTCATCCATCCATCCGTTCATTCATTTATTCGTACATTCATTCATCCATCCATCCATTTATTCATCTATCCATCCATCCATTCATCCATCCATCCATCCATTCATTCATCTATCCATTCATTAATTCATTCATTCACTCATACTTTCATTCATCCATCCATCCATCCATTCATTCATTTATCCATCCATCCATTCATTCATTCATACATTCATCCATCCATCCATCCATTCATTCATCCATCCATCCATTCATTCATTAATTCATTCATACATTCATTCATTCATTCATTCATACATTCATTCATTCATACATTCATTCATCCATCCATCCATCCATTCATTCATTTACTCATACATTCATTCATCCATCTATCCATTCATTCATCCATCCATCCATCCATTCATCCATCCATCCATCCATTCATTCATCCATCCATCCATTCATTAATTCATTCATTCACTCATGCATTCATCCATCCATCCATCCATCCATTCATTCATTCGTCCATCCATCCATCCATCCATTCATTCATACATTCATGCATTCATCCTTCCATCCATTCATTCATACATTCATTCATCCATCCATCCATCCATTCATTCATTCATTCATACATTCATTCATTCATTCATTTATTCATTCATTCATTCATACATTCATTCATTCATCTATCCATTCATTCATTCATTCATACATTCATTCATCCATCCATCCACCCATTCATTCATTCATACATTCAAGCATTCATTCATTCATTCATTCATCCATTCATTCAATTAAATCGGTCACACACGTGAATTGAGAAATTGGGTCGCAGCAAAACACAACTGATATTCAGGATTGATTATGTTCAAAAAGTTCAACTTATTATACGATTTAAATGGAATAATAATGCACTCCCGACATTAACGAAAATTGCCATTACAAGTAACTGTGACACAAAGTTTGAAAAAAATTATTTAAAAAAGTGACAAAGTGATTTAAGAAATAACCTTGAATTGAATGAATAATATATTATCGAAATAAATAACCACAAAGAAGTGAGATATGCTCATCCAGATATTCACAGTTCTAGAAAGGAACTACCGCCCCCCTCCCCAACAACAACAAAAACCACGTTAAGTCATGGAGGGGTACTATCGAAATAGTAAAACACAGAGAGGAGAGGTAGCCTACGTCGAAAGGAGGCGCGATGGTTGAGTGGTGGAGCAGTGACCCCGTAAACCGAAAGATCCCGGTTTTGAAACTAAGTCGATGCGAAACTGCCTTTTGGTAAGGCATCAATCCTCAATACCAAGTTTCTCGGAGATGACTTAAAGCCGTCGGTCCCTTGTTTACTTCCAATAAAATAAAATATAAAAATAGTAATAGTAATTTTTTATTTATTTTTTATTTTAAAAATCTAACCAATCCCTTTAAATAGTAACGTATATGGGGACCGGCATAAAAAGTAATCTCCACGAATATAATGTCCATTTGGGGGAGTTTCTCACCTGCCACGTCCCAAGTCCTAGAAGGGGCAGCTTCTTTCCACCAGGTAGAACGCTGTAGATATTCGAACTAGCCATGTTATCCCTTCACTTTTAATGAGGTTGACAAAAGTATACAGGAGAGCTTCAAGCAGGTATTGCCAGTACAAACCTTCTTTGAACACTAAACTGGATATTTGAGGATGCCAGAGCAAAACTAAAAATATATATGTATTTATGTATATATTGCTGTTTTAGTATTTACACAGTTCATTAGACCATGTATCTATTGCAAATGGCTGACGACACCCCTTTTCTTTTGAACAACAAATATGGACCACCACTAGATTGTCACAGGTGTTTTGATAGTGGTATGGACTCGACTAAGCCCGCCCACATTATGGCTAGCTTATAATTTCTTTGCATGAGTAGTCATTTGGAATTTGTTAGTATGCATCAAAATAGATGTTGTTGTCTTTTCAATTTCTATCCATATCTTAAATATTTTAACATGTACAATCGAATGAAATCATTAAACATAGAAAGAGGATTTTCGTCCTCACGTATGTGCTCTGTCATTTTATGCCCTTTGACATTTCAAAGATTTATTGCAACGTACTTGTTCACCAGAAGCTACAACCGCTTGCTTATGTCGACAAGGCCTAAAGACGACTGATGAAGCTTTGGTTTTTTCTGGAAAATTCACAGAAATGTGGTTTCCAATTGTTCAGTACATGTATTAGGAATGTACTATGTAGCAACAATGAAATTCACTGCAGTCAGCAACGACGACATTCTACGACATGTGGACGACAACCCTACGAGGTCAGGAGGGGTCAAACGACGTTCTTTGACGAGAAATCCTCTGTCACCATATTTATACTGAGGTGAAAGAAAAAGTACAACTCCTTTTGGCGACTGGGAAGACACTTTAAAGATCACCTTAGTAAGTCAGGGATATTAACGATACTATTCACATTATCGGATTTTGATTGAATCTATTAACTCACTATTGACTGAAGCTTCTTAACATCATAAGAAACAGACAACTTCAGTTTGTTCGGCATATTTATTATGAGAAGAGAAAGCACAGAACACATGATACTGGCAGGAACATTTCAGGGAAAGAGAAGCAGAGGGAGAGTCGACGGCGCATCAACATGGATAAGTTCATTGGGCTGACTGGTAACAGTAGCAACGTCACATTACAAAGAACCAGAGATATAAGCAGATAGAAAGCCTTGAACGCCAATGTCTTTAAAGTTGACATTCTAAGGCAATCCCAAATATTGAGATGATTACATCAATAGAAAGCCTTTAACCCCCAGACTAACACTTAATGGCGTTCAACCGACAAAACAAGTTCAGAATAGTGAGTTTATGCGAGTAAACTCCACCAAAATCTCGAAGTCGGAAACGCGGAAATGCACAGAGAAACCGGGTCCTCTATTCTTGACTTCACAACCGGGACCATGGGCTTAGTGAGAATGAATGCCAATGATATGCCCACGTAAATGCTATCCTGTCAGAGCTTAGAATTTTTCTTGTTAACGAGTTTATGTGATAGATTTTCTGTTTTTATTTGAATGAAGAATAACTAAGCAACGTTTTCCAGTCGCTGATTTCTTTGTATATCCTCACATTATCCTTTTTGGTAGAGTATTAAGATGGGTTTACTGCTTGGGAAACAAGGTTAAATCATATGCACGTATGAATAGGCGGGTGTACATATACATTATCTTGTCATCAGATAAGGTACAGGAGCAGTTTTGTGAAACGAATAGGCCTAGAACTGTGACCGTAATTATCATGGATGTGTGTGACTGCCTCAAAAAAGTACAGTACCAGTTAAATATTTTAAAAATATATATATCAAACTTGAACGAGATCAAGCTTCATCTATTTAGCTCTATGACTAGTGATTGAACGATATTCATCCGCGAGTGATGCGGCTCTTTCACGAACGTTCGTGAAGCGAACGGAATCGGCAGGTAAGACCAGGCCGCTGCTCTCGGCGGCTTGTGGAACATACGAGCGCTAGGTATCTGTATATCGGCAATTGCAAGCGAGTGTGAGCGACGTTACCAGCTAAGGAAAAACACTAACAAAGACCTGCTGATCAGTGACCACTGGTGTCGGAATTTGGAATATCTCACAACGCACTCTCGTCCCTTAATTGGCATGGATCGACGAACAATCTGACATGGTGAAAATATCGACTAATAGCGCATCCGGTTGTCATGTTTATGTCATAATTCTAAAAAGTGAATTGATTTTTATACTATGAAATATTAGGAAAGGTAAAGAATTGTACATAGAGTTATGACCGTTATTGGGCTTTTCAGCCTTTGAAACAAAATAGCAGAAATTCGTATCTCTCACATGCTTTTCTATGGAACATCCGGGTACGTGAATATACTTTTTCCCGGGCGTGACGTCACAAATAGTGGACCAGCTCCGTGACTGATTTTCTAGGCAAATAGAGGAGGCAATTTTCGACATTTCAATTGAGGATATCCAGTAGCCAGAAGATTTTTGTGATATGCTATGTAAATGAACAAATTAGAAATAACATAGGCTTGCTGTAGGTACCAAATTAATGGACATTTATTTTCCTAGAATGTCACCTTTAATAGACAAGGCACATAGCAATCAAGCAAGCATTGACGGGTGTGACAAGATCTCGTTAAATAATTTTTCGTCCATTCTCTTCTGTATATATTTTTTTGCTTCAAAGATCTGCTTGGCGGATCAATTTGCCTTTGAACTTTGAAAAGAAAATGGCGGTTGATTAGAATTGTTAATATCTTGCTTCGCATACAATCAAAACCAAAGCTATCCAAGCAAACTTTAGGGAAACCAGACTGTATACTTGGACTTTGGAATCTTTGGAATCAGTACGTGAATACACCCGACGGTGGCCTGTACTTATATCAAACAAGAAGAAGACCTTTTCCAGTATATCTTTTTCACTATTTGCCCAGTGAATGGTAATCACGGTATTAGCACTGGTACTGACCATGATGTTGACCCTAGGTGTCTTACACAAAACATGACAAAGGTCGCGCGAATGGTATATATAGGGCCTACTACTTTAGAATCACACAGTTTTTAGATAGGCCATATCGATATACATCTGCAACACTCCAGGTTCTAGTTGACAGTAGAATCAACTAAATTATCTGTTACAATTAGCTAATATTTTTTTTTGGTGTGCAGTAATCCGGGTGTCATAAAACCTAAGGAGACCTATTGGTGGTGTTGGCTTAAGTTCTACATACAGGTTAACATTTGCTCCAGATTTCCGAAATTAATGAGTAAAGAAAATGGCTGCTTCGAATCTGTTCACAGTTTTACCGGGTGGAAAGAAGTACCCTCTTCTTGGACTGGGGACATGGCAGGTTAGTCCAAAATACATTATTATTGGGGTTTTTTTTTTATCTGCTAAGAAAACATGCGTATGCTTGTAAATGAACAACCAGAGGACCGACTGCTTTAAGACCTCTCCGGAGTCTCAGAGGGACTTGGTAATGAGGATTACCAAATGGCACTAACACAACGACTTGGTTTAGAACCCGGGACCTCCCGGTTACGAGGCAACTGCTCTGCCACCGAGCCATCACGAACATGAACCCAGAGTTGCCAAAGTTATTGAACAAGATCGCAACTATTTTCGAAAAATCAAATCAAGAGGTAGGGGGTGAGGTGGGATTATAGCTGTGAGTGTAATGGGAATGGGTGGATGAGGGTGTTGTGTGTTTGTTTTTCACTATAATTATGTGTGTGTAATATGCATGTGGGGTGGAAAGATGGGGTGTTTTTGTTTTTTGTGTGTGTTTTGTCGTGTTTTTTGCGTGTATGTGCGTGTTTCTGGTAATTCTCTATTTTCAGGGGTAGTAATATGTTTTTTGTTAAAGATTATAATTATTTGTTTACTTGCTTGATTTAAACAAACCATTTTTAAAGACTAAGTATGTATATTTTAATGAATATTGTTCTTGTGTATACGGTTTTGGATGAAAAATAAAATGTACAAAATTCATTTTGACCTAAATCATATGTATATTCATTCCTCAGTCCCGCCGCCAAACTGACTCCATGGCCCTGTTTCATAAAACTTGTTAACAAGTGGTAATAACTGTTTAGCTCTTGAAATCGCGGCAACTGATTGGATAAGAGCTAATTTGTCATAGACTTGTAACTAATATGACTTCTGAATGTTTTAATTAGTTTTTACGTTGTTTCGATTTGTACCACTTCTGTTTGGATAAATAAAAAATTTCATGGAATAAAAAAGGGTAATTTCAATAACATATTGTATTTCCAATAGAAATCAAGTTCGCATTACGCAATACGTCACTGTCATGTTCGCACATTCCAATATTAAAGTAACGCACAAGGCTATCGAAATTGTGTTGATTGGGTTGATTTTTCGAAAGTAGTTGCGATCGTGTTTATGGTCCTCACTTTACCAGCTTAACAATTTAAGGAGAAGGTTGAGTTGTGGTAAACACGAACAATAATGTGTGAGCTTTCACTGATTCTTTGTATGTCAGCTTGGAAGAATATCATAGGAGAAATTACCCTGAAATGGATAGCTTTTTAAATGCCATTTTGGCGCCCTTTGAAAATTTCGCTACAAAATATCAAAAGGGCAGAATAACAATGGGAAACTTTGATGTAAGCTACGCAACCATATTTCTCTCTTTTCATTTCACAATATATTAATTTCCACGAGAGTTGCAAAAGCTGTTGTACAGGCTATTTCCTTACACGGGTGTGTGTTAGGGTGTGTGGATGGGTGGGTGTGTGTGTGTGGGAGGGGTTGCGTGTGCGTGGGTGTGTGTATCATAGACATATAAAGCAGTATGAGTACGTATTGTTATTGTACATTATAATTACAAGAAATGAATATTGGAGCGAGATAGAGATATCTGACAAAATGTGAGAAATAAAAACACCCACTCTTAGACTATCGTTGCAAAGATATTGACCCTCCTGCCGAAATCACATGTACATGATGTACATCACACAACCAAAAGCTCAATGGCTACTTGTACGATGGTAAAGCTCATTCTGAGCTATCTTACTTGACCTTTGTAACGGAAGATATAGTTTATTTGCATACTTTACCTGAGAGAGAGGAAAAAAGTGTGTTTGCATTATTAAAGACACGTCTCCTTTAATACATTATTTTTGTTTTGGTCTGCGTATGTTTTTTATTTCTGTATATTTTAGTACCATAGGATTCATAATCTTCCCTTCAAATGTTTTTTACGTGTACACTATAATAACCAAACCATTTTTGATACATTTCTAATATGCAATTCGCTTTACAAAATAGAGATATACCTGAAAAGAAATTAATCACATATTCAGGCACATTCTGGGGTCTAAAATCGCGGCCGTGTACAGTAAGTGACATGAACTTGAATGAGATATTGTACACCTTGATCTATATATCAATGAATAGATGGTTATGGAAGAAAAGATGTACGACTTTACGACATCATTTAAGAAAAACGCCGTGGATTTGCCCGTCATGTCTGGTCCAGCCTTCATACTGCGTCAACTGTACTGGCGCGGTATTGTGCATGTCAAGTGAGAGTAACGCCTGGAGTAACAGCGTTTAGAAAATGATCACAAACCTGAACAGTGAAATCAAATACTGCTTTGTATTACTAGTGTATGGACCTATCCTCTGCACACAGATGATTAGTGCAGACATAATGACTCTCGAGTGCAACAGGCGTAAACCATTTTTCTATTTTCGTTTCTTCTTTGTCGTAATGGTAGTCGGAGTCGGGGAAGGTGCGTCACGCCGTCGAGACGGCCATCGCGTGTGGATACCGTCACATCGATGCAGCGTACGCCTACGCCAACGAGAAGGAGGTCGGTGACGGAATCAAAGCCAAGATCGACGACGGGACCATCAAGAGAGAAGATATCTTCGTCACCACAAAGGTTTTAATACTAATTTTGTTATTAATTTTGTTATTAATGCATTTCTTCCTGATGGCCCTGCACTCATTATTACCCCATCATTCGTCAGGTATCTATTAACACCTGGGGGGGGGGGAGTGGCAAATGTGGATCCATGTTTTGCCAAAGGACGTTAGTGCCGGGCTGGGATTTGAACCCTGAACCCTTGGAGTGAGAGTCAAATGACTGAACCACTATATCACGACACATCTGTCTTCTGCAATTTGGAGAAGAAAACAAATAGATATCTTAATTACTGAAACATATGTTATAAAGAGGAATAGCAATAACTTTGATCAACATTACTACGTCAAGTCAAGCACATAAACATCACAACCTGTAATCTATACTAGTATAGACTTTATAATTCCGTGCCTTAGATTAGGCAACTCCAAAGTGATACTAAATGAATGTTTGAATAGTTAAATTTTTACCTGGTTCAGAATCTTTTCGTAGGGGCTACCAAATGATTTCCTTATTTGTGTGTATGTCGTATAAATCGAAATGCAACGGGCATGATGGACTTTAGTAAAAACAAAATACTATTTAAAATATTCGCCAAAACATAAAATAGGGTCATTAATGCAACAAAGTTATGAGAAAAAAACTGATGCCCATGAAGTTGAAATAATTTTCTTATTACAGGATTTCCCGGCGCAATTCGCGAGTTTGTCATTCGAATTCATTTACTTTACATTTTAGTTAGAGCAGATCGCATTTGCCATGCCAATTATCATTCAATTTTCCCGTTTTTGTATTTAATTTTGGATTTTGGTCGAAGGGTTTCATAGATCTGTCATTCAATTTAGAAACTGCTCAACTGGCATTCAAATTAATCATTACTTGTCGAGGCGCATTTTTTATCATTTAAATTAACACCTGTCATTCGTATTCGCGCAACGCGCGTTTAAAGTTTTAAAATAATTCAATTAAAATGCATGATTTGCCATTGGGGTCTATTCTGTTAATCCATTTATTCATTTTCAGGACAATGTATATGGGTGTAGTCAGACATTAAGTAAAGAAGGGGCGAAATCAAGGGATATGGCATTTCTGCACGGACATGTTCATATAGCCTACCCGGGAATTGTGGGGGTACCCTCACTCAACCACCCCTTTTTTCTACAGACTTAGGATTTTACAAAAGTAATTCATATCGTCTCTTACACCCAGCATACCCCTCTGTTTTTTCTAAAAGACAAGACAGACAACTTCCTTACATGAAATCTACAACCATATTGGCCCGAATTCACAAAATTAAGGAGGTTTGTGTCATATGACGCGTTTCGATGCGTTTCAGACCAAGGTTCAGACAGACCTTGGTCTGAAACGCGTCAAAACGCGTCATATGACGCACCTAAACCTAGGTTTGTCTACAAACCTCCTTTGTGAATTCGGGCCATTGAGACCATCAAGTCCGTAGATATAAGTCTCTTTTTTTTACAGTCAAACTTAAATGCTGATGAATATCAGATAAATCTAATAAGTATAAATGTATAAATGCAAGAAAATAAAATATGATGAAATACACATGAAAAAAATCTTGAAAGAAAAAGAATGAGCTATAAAAAGTTTGTAATAAACGAGAAATGTATATTGACCATCAATTTAAGTGCACAAAGTGCTAATTTAAATGGTACAAATGAATTAGAATGCTAAAAGTAGACCGTCGCGATGTCAGAAAATCGTGTTGCGCCAAATCGAATGACCAAATAGCGAAAGAAGCACATTGTTCATTGATTTGCATGAAACATACATAGATTCTAACGAAAACTTCATAGATTTGAAAACTAGAAAAAGAAATATAAACCCGAGATATACCTGAGAGCACTAAAACCGTCAAATTTGAGCGCAAGACAAATTATTTTAATGACAAAACTCGCGAATTTGACCGGGAAATACTATACTTCTTTTTATGAAGTGATTGTGACAATATGGTTCAATTTTTATATATAAAGTTGACATCATCTCAGAAGTTAATGGATCAATCTCTACGAGTCTTTTAGCTGAAAAATAAAGCACTGAGATGATATAAACTTCATCTATCAAAAATAAATCATATTGTCACAATCATTTATTCCAATTTATGGGCAACAGTGTAAGATGTGCAATAATTTACAATGACCATCACAAGCAAGTTGACTATAGAAAAAATATCTCTTCTTTTCTTCCTCTATTTCATCTTTCTTTTTCTCTCTTTAGTTGTGGATGACATCACATAACCCTGATAGGACCGAGCCATGTTGCCGCGAATCTCTTCAGAATCTTGGACTCGTCTATGCTGATCTCTATCTCATTCACTATCCGATGTCCCTCGTGGTAATCACAATGTAGATTACATCATCACATCTTTGAAAGCTAATTGATTTTGATTTTCTGTTTTAATTTTAAAGAAGAACATTTTCTCTAGTTCAGGACGCTAATGTCCCAGTCAAATTCATATCATCATCCAGTTACCATGGTTACCTGGCATATAACATAATTTGATATTGACATGGTCATGACTGACGTATGGTGTTAACGATCAGAAACTTATAGCTTGGATAAGACGTAGATTTCTAAAGAAGAAGAAAAAAATATATATATATATATATATATATATATATATATAAAGCAAATATTAACCGACTACGAGGGTAATGGTACAACTATCACCGAGGCGATGATAGTTTGTATCCATTGCCCGAGTAAAGGAGGTTAGTATTTGTTTTATATCCCACATCGGCCATAAGGTCTATTTAAAGTGAATTTTACATAATTAAAAGAACTAGGTTTTCGCTCGCGGCGTTCTGATTCTGCAGACAGTTTAGCTTCAGCAGATATCGGTAGATATCGATATCATTTCGCGTAACCTACTTTGCTATGCTTATTCAATGAGCAAGTGGGGTAGCAGCAAAAAAATACAAAAGTACTGTACAAAAGTACAATCACCCCACAGTTCTGTGTATCACCCCCGTAGCTCACGGCTATGAAGTGATGGTAAATCTATCATTGATCATGTGACCTCGTTTAGACCAATCACATTGCAAGATTCTTAGTATGCGGGATATAAATATATATATATATATATATATGTGTGTGTGTGTGTGTGTGTGTATGTGTGTGTATAATTATACATGAGATCAAAAATATACATCATGAAGGTCTATGTTTGTCATTTTGTCATTTAAAAAAAAAACGTATTAAGGTCAATGGATACAATTTATACATTTTCGACTTCACCAAGAAAAGCTAAAAATGTTATGGAAACTTATCCTATTTTCAGTTTATACTGCACATTTTATTATTTGCAAATCACGCAAATAAACAGAATTTAAACAACAGTGAAGGTTATAATACTTTCAATATTTTGGAATGTGTACAATTGATGCTGTTACATTTTATGTTATTCTTTTCCTCTCTTTAGAACGACAAAGGCAGTTTTCCTATAGGTGAAGATGGGATGTTGATCGGAGATGATTCTATTGATTATATTGATGTGTGGAAGGTAAGCAAACAATTTCCCTTCTCACGAATTGCATTCAGGATTTTTTTTCTTCCCCTTTTGCCCTCCTTAACAGATAGATATATATTCTTACTCGTCATCAGGTACGCTTTGATATATCTTTGAATCAAATTCGATACATCTATTACATCTAATTTATAATATTGGGACTTGTAGAGCGCTCATATCTGTCAGACTTGACACTCCTGGCGCTCCAGGTTATTACCCTGGCTTTAGCGTAGCTGCCATTACGGCGCTTTAGCATTTCAAGGAATTAAATCCTGACAAGTACCCATTTACATCACCTGGGTTGAGTGTGGCAAATGTAGATCAATGTCTTGCCTAAAGACATTAGTGCCGCGGCCTGACTCGAGCTGTGGGCCTTGTGATGCACAGTCCGGTAATAACGTATCCACTCGACCACGAAACCTTTATCAATAACAAAGATGATTCCTTCTCAAATGGAGTACTTTTTATAGAGCCGTGTAATTCCATTTTCAATGATTTATTTTTTTCTTTCCCCACTCTCTTTCTTTCTCCTTCTGTCTCCCTCCCTCCCTCCCATGACCTCACCCCTTCTCTCTCTCTCTCTCTCCATCGCTCTCTCTGATTTAGGCTATGGAATCTTTAGTCGACAAGGGGTTGGTTCGCGCCATCGGAATGTGTAACTTCAACATATCACAAATGCAGCGCATCCTCGACCTTCCGCCCAAACACCCGGTTGCCAATTTGCAGGTATGTACCGATCCTGATCTAGAAGGGATAATATAACCTCTTATTAGGTAAGGGGTTGCAGTCTCTCCAGACCGCTTCACCCCTCCCCCCCCCCCTCCGAAAAAATATCTCACGAAAAGTAGTCTTGGAATTTCGAGCAGACAATAAGTTAATATTTATTGGGCCCCGTTGTATAAAACTTACAACCGATAGTATTAACTTTCATTTGCCATCAATATAAATAATGGCAAAGTTAACATCAATGTTGAGGTTTATGCCACGGGGTCCTGGATGTTCAAATTCGAACTGATACCGATAATTGATGTCCGCTGCATATTTACTTCATCTAAACGCTAATTTTAAAGGAAAACGGAGAATCACAAACGCCGACGTTAAACATAAACATGACTGAGAGGGCAGCAATCACAATAGCGATGGAACACTGTTTGGCTCAAGATATCATTGAAAATATACATTTTGGTTCATTAAATCTTAATCTTTGATTGGCTCTATCAGGTCGAGTGTCACCCGTTGCTGGCACAGAATGAGCTGATTGAGTTATGTAAGAAACATGGAATCACTGTGACGGCCTACAGTCCACTAGGTTCACCGGAGCGACCAGGGTAAGAAACAAAGACTGGTTACTTGATGCTTTAGAGGCCAAAGGGGACTGAAGTATACTAAAGAGGTGTGGGAAAAAAAGAGGCGGAGGGAGATAAAGACGGAGTGAAAGCGCGAGAGAAGGGGGAGGGAGAAAAGGAGGGGGTGGAGGAAAATAAAGACGAAAAATTAAGAGACGGGTACGAAAAGAGAGAGATGAGATAGGGAAACAGGTGCACGTATGTATTTCGAAATTAGAGAGTGATTAAACGAAAAGGGGGAAGACAAGGAAATAGAGAGGGGGAGAGAAAAAATGGAAGAGGTAAAGGTGTACGTATATAGTTGAAGTGAGAGAGAGAGACAGACATACAGACAGACATAGATTCAGGTAAAGGTATATCAAATGTTGTTGCGAGGACGAAATCCTTACAGACACCAAACAAATAAAATTATTTTTAATGTATTTACAGTAACTAAAGAAGTTACAGATCTGATGTCGTCTTTAGCTAAAAAAAATTTCCAAGTTAAAAACTGTATTATGGCTTATTGATCAATACAGAGACAAAGCTCCCACGGATCCCGTATTGATGGAAGACCCTGTTGTCTGTGATATCGCTAAGAAGAGGGGCGTGTCCTGCGCTCAGGTGCTAATCAGATACCAGCTCCAGAGGGGCGTGGTCGTTATTCAAAGAGTGTGACGCCATCAAGAATCCAGCAGAATTTTGAGGTAGGCCCTTCGCTATCGTTGACTTTTGTTCAATCAATCATTTTCACTGTATATTAATCATGTTAATAAATCACTTTACACGTTTTCCAACATGTCTGAACTGCAAAACGACAATGATAATAGTTACATTTAATCATATTTTGAATATAACTGGTAACGAAACAGACGGATAAATATCAGTTAAAATGGTAGACAGTAATATGTGTGTTCAAATGAGCGTACTATAAATCAGTTATCTTGTAACAATATATTGACAAGAAACAGTGTGGATTAAGGCCCCATCCCAGCACTCAATAGCAACGGCTCCTTTGAATGTTACATTAGACATGGCTAGATAATATGGGCCAATGTGATATTGTTGGATGGTAACAATAGACTAAAAGAAGAGATTTGATTCGGTTGGTCATTCTGTCCTACTGTATAAGCTTAAATTCAGTGGACTCAATAGGAGTGCCTGCGCATGGTTCCTCCACTGAAAGAGGACAGCATACAGTTGTGAATGTTTTTTGCATATAAAACTTGTGGACTTCCACAGGGGGCTGATTTGGGACCCCTCCTTTTCACCCTTGAAATAAATTATCTCTCGAATGGTATGAAAGAGTAGCATATCAATATTATGCAGACGACACCTGTATCTATATACGCCTGGAAACAACAGAGTATAATATACAGTCAATGCTGATCTCTTTTCATAGGGTTGAGTTGAGTTAGTGAATTATTTGTCCAAATCTAATATCTTATACGTTTACATTGATATAGTCAAACTATATGATGAGATATTTAATTCACAATTTGCCGTTGCCGATAATATATGGACACGTTTTGACGATGAAAAAGAGATTTCAGTTATGTCGGTGTTAAATGTTGAAATTTAGTCCCAATTTTAACGTTAATTGACTAAATGAAATTAAGTTTTAAAAAAGACGTGAATGCAAAGAAACACATTTTCGTCATCATCATTTCATTTGTATATAGGTATTGTTTTGATATTTTGTTTTTCTTTTGTTCCAAACGTTGTTGTGGTACTTTATGCAGGCCCTAAATTTTGAGTTGACTAAGGAAGAGATGCAGCAGCTCATTGACCTGAACAGAGATCACAGATTGCTCGACTTGCCCATGTAAGTTCGTTCTTCATTACAATTTAGTCATATTATTATTCATTTAAATCTTTAGTTTCAGTGTAGATGCAGTTTAAAAATGAGCCTTCTAAAGGCCTTTGTATTGACAAGAGGGTCGCAAGGAATACAAAAAAATCTACCGAAGAGCACTTTTAATAGACTATCGTTGTGCCTATAATCAACTGTCAAGACATTTCCATAGTGGTTTATCGTGTTCGATGTGTAGTTCGATTGGGGGAACAGCTGTCCGTTGACAATTGTTTTGAGCGGATATCTTTCCTTCAATCAGGTAAGTGATTATGCAAGGGCAACGTTTTTATGTGGAATAAGCCAGTTCGTAAATAGCTTCGGAACGCATGACCCCAACATATCCACAGATCTTTTACACGATGGATACGTCCCACTTGTGCATTTTAGAATAATCACTGCCGAAGTGATGGAGGTGCTTCATGAATAGCTTTTGCTTGCCTCTTGAGAAGAATACTTCCACCTGTGTATCAGATAAATGTACTTTCGGTGCATAAATGAATACTGATTACATAACTTTCATGAGCACGATACCAGTATTCGTCTCAATGTTTTTACAATTTGGGGACGAATGACCTTTATCTGCCCATGCGCAAATTCTAATTACGAACTCGCTTATTATCTGGGCAGTTGTCTTTTTGTACAGACGCCAAAGATGTTCTTGTCCTGTTGCACATCACTGTTACAACAATGTAGTGCTCCATTTGCCCAATTCTCATAGCATATTTAGATAACTATGTTTGCACCCAATACGTTATTAGATTTTCTTCTTTTTGTTTCTTAAAAACAGGGGAAAGACGCTAAAATACTACCCATTTGGCAATAAAAACTAACCAAAATGGTTGCACCCATCATCCTTCCAAATGAAAACGTGAAGAAGCGAATGTACGAAATGCGATTCCCGGGCATGGACGTGATAGAGGAGGACATTTCCAACTGCTTTGTATTCAGTCTCAGTCCATTTTCACATAATTATGCAAATTTCATCATCTCACATTGAATGATGATATCATTAACACCATCGCAACTACATTATAAACATCAACTTAGGAACTTTCAATAGCCATGTTTATCACCTTTTGACAAGTGCGAACATTATATTGACGTATTATGTAATCAGAACATGATTTATATCATGTCCATAGGCAATACAGTAGAATATTAAAATTGCCTTTAAGTTGATCACCCAATGGTATTGCGATCGTGTTAATTAAAAGATCTTTAAAACTGAATTTACATACATATCTAGTTTTTCTATTTTGTTAAGTTGATTCACGACATGTCCTACCATCCTTGTTTGTTCAGCATCTATGTCTGACATTTTACACATATTTCAAAACTTCAAGATACTGTATCTCATTCTCTATTAAAATGTTGTTTTTGTATTTCTTATATCGTTGTTTAGGTTAACATAATGCATTCAACTTTGCAAATCTTGATGTGTGTAAATGCTTGATATATACATTATTTGACTGGTAAAGTTTTTTGATTAAAACATTGACAATGTTGATGTTTAAAACTTGCAATATTTTTAAAGTGTGAATGAAATCAAGATTGAACTAAAATGAATTTAAAAAATATTCTGTCAATACGAAATAAAGGTTTATGGTGCATATCATGATGACGAAGTATGAAATATGGAGTATGTGGTTCTATCTAACGCTTGTACACCTGTATGAGTTGTTTATCATTTGAAGAGTATGAAAAGCCGTTGCCCCTATCCACATTTACTTTGCGTCTTATTTTCAACCTCAATAGTACCGAGCAAACGAGTATGTTTCATTCATGCTTCAATTTCAAATTACCCTTTTCTCGTGTCTGAATGGTTCATACTTCATACAAACTCAAGCCAGGGATTTTTCATGATTATGTCACCTCGATTCTCCATTAGTTCTGTAAATAAAAAAGCAAGAAATGGAGTGGGGGTTGGGTCTGAGCTGGGCACGGCTAAACATGACAACAACCCCCCCCCCCTACTTTTGCCAAAGCAAATCTGACATACCTTTCTATACAACATAAAAAACACACTTTATCGGCTACTGTTTCTTTTATTTCTCCCGGGTACCCAATAACATGTTTACTTCACCGAAATGGAGCGAATGGCAAATTTAGATTAATGTCTTGCCAAAGGAAATTAGACCCGTGTCAGGGATTCGAACACCGTACCTTGTTTTTTATAGTCCTGGGTTTTAGAGTCCACTTGACCACAACATCTCCCAGGGATGTAGATTTTAAAGGGGGCTTTTGAACGTGTTAAACTTTCAAGGACGAACATGTAATTACACCCCCGCGACAATATTTGTTTTATTTTCATCAAATTGAGAAGATAGAAGTCAAGATATTCATATCAAAACACAGGCCGGAAGAATTAAATTACCAGGTGCGACATGAAAAAAAATAGAACGGAAAGAACGGATTGGGAAAAACATCGAAAAAAACACAAAACTGAATGACAGTATATTCTTGAAGATTCTCTAAAAAAGCCCCTAAGAATCCCATGAAAAGCCGAAGTTGAAAATGTACCAATCACAAAATGCCAATACAAAGTATCTTACTTCTATGACAAGGTTTGTTATCAAAGCCAATCAAATGCCGTTATTTCAGTAGCTTATAAAAGTTATAGTTACTTGTTATTGATAACAAGTGTTTGAAACGGGGCTAAGGCCCGCGAGACATTATCCCTTCCATTATAACGCAGCACCTTAATTACTTTAAAGATACTATGTCCCTTTTGCAGCCAACATCAAATTCTGTAGAACTTTGCAGGAATTATGAATACGTCATGTATGTCCTATTTGTGAAATTAAAACGTTAGCAGTGTCCTAATATTCAAATTATGCAAGGAAACCCGTTTACTTGCTAGACTTCACTGTCAGACACTATTGAGTGACTGACTGGCTTTTTTCTTCTTTGGTAATAACATACATAAAATGAGCTGTACAGGGTATTTGAGCATTTGTCTACATCAATAACCCATTTCTTGTAATGGCCTGAAATCAGACTATTAGCACTTATTAGTACGTAGCACTAAAATCGATTCGACAACTAATAGTCGTTATTTTTCCACTTAAAGACATTTTCAAGCCCCCCCCCTTTTTTTTTTTAAAGGGAAGTTCTAAATTAGTATTAGTATTATTTTTCAAATGCCGTTTGAATTTAACCTTTTCTTTTTTTTTGCCCTGCAAATGGGACATAGTACCTTTAAAGGTCATTTGGTTTGAAATCTAAAAGGACATAATGTTTGAATTGGAAAGCAAGGGGGTTTTCGACAAATAGTGTACCGTGAATGTGGGTCTATTTTATTCTTAATTCTAAAGGTATCTACTTTTTCCACTCATATTCTTTAGTTCAAGAATATAAAATTAAAATTAAAAATTATATAAGAAATGTCATACAAAATCACATCATGCCGTTTGAACAGTTGTAATAAAAGAAATTATATTCTTCAGAATTGAAATAGTAGAAAGTGACCAAGAAATTAGACTAAGATGTGATTGAGATGTATATGTTTTAAAAAGCGCAACTTGCAGGTACAAACCCCTGGGATATGACCACCCTAGGTGATCATATGATATTGGGGGATGTGCTTACTTAAATACTCCTCATGAACAAAGGACAGTGATACCAGAACAAAAGAAAAGAAACATACTTGAAGACAAGAGGACAAACGGATATGCAGTGGTTATCCATGGTATACATAAGGAAGACAAAGCGTTTCCTTCGAAACTTGAACATTTTCCGACATTGATTTCGTGCCAACCATTGTTCCAAGGGGTGTATAAATGTCCCAGAATTACAGGTCCAACTCCATTCTGCTCGGAGGACACTCATCATTTCATCATTTCTCTTCCAAAGAGTTCGGAACCAGTGAGAAATCAAACTTGAAGCTGTCAGGATGCGATTCTTAATCGGTGTCGTGTGCGTCATTGCCCTTTTTGGAGCAGGTAGGATAGGATTGTCTTCTTTTAATTAAACCATTCCTTTTTGTTCTCACGATAACCCCCTTCTTGATCTTACGGGCAAGACAAGAGTATTTGATCGTTTTCTTCTGCAGAGTTGTTAATGAATAATTCTTGATAGTGTATTATCAGTTACGTCTTCTTTTTAATATAAACATTTCTATTATTAATGTATTCTGTATACGTTTAAACAAATTGTTGTGTTTTGTATATGTTGTATCGTTGAAATGTAATTTGATTTGTATGTTTTTGCAGAAGAAAATAAAATATATTTAAAAAAATCATTTGATATTCGATATTGGAGTTCTGAACATAATACATAGATAATAAGTATTGCAGTGCCCTTGTAACATGCAGGAAAAGTATGACTGATATTGATGGTGTTATAGTATAGTAATAATGACTGCTATTAGAGGCATAGTTGTTTTTATTGCTCAATGGGAGGTTACATCGTGCCATCACCCCGAGGCGTACCGAGGGGTGATAGCACGATGTTACCTCCCCGAGAGCCAAAACAACTATGCCTCGAATATTAAAGCAGTCGTTATAACTTTATATACTGAAAACAGGGTCAAATACAATTTTGTGCGACTTACTGGTCAATCATGGTAATCAAGTTTGTTTACGCTATCGAGGTTCTATGTTGATAAACTTGCACGTACTGGGTAGGTTCCCACTGCCGATCAAACCAACCCGACCAAGCCCGATCAAGCTATTTTGGCCTGGTCGGGCTCGGTCGGCAAGGGCGATCGGGGTCGGTCTACCTTGATCGGGGTCGGTCTACCTTGATCGGTATCGATCTGGCTTCCTACACGACAATTTTGGCATGTCAAAAAATATCGTGTAGGGGTCGAGAAGGCAAGCGATCGTACAGCGATCGTGTATTGGTCGAGTAGAGGTCGAGCTGATCGGGAATCGATCGTATAGAGGTCTAGTTTGGTCGCGGTGGAGTTTTTCCGCCGATCACTACCCGATCATCTCGATTTATACACAACTTCTACGCGATTGGTTCCCGATCAACTCGATCAACAACTCAACCGCTTGACGATCGATACATGTCTGCACTAATGAATGAAGCATATAGATTAGGAGAATTAGCATCGTCTCAAAAACAAGCTGTAATTACGTTATGGTGGGTTCCCACTGCCGATCAAACCAACCCGACCAAGCCCGATCAAGCTATTTTGGCCTGGTCGGGCTCGGTCGGCAAGGGTGATCGGGGTCGGTCTACCTTGATCGGGGTCGGTCTACCTTGATCGGTATCGATCTGGCTTCCTACACGACAATTTTGGCATGTCAAAAAATATCGTGTAGGGGTCGAGAAGGCAAGCGATCGTACAGCGATCGTGTATTGGTCGAGTAGAGGTCGAGCTGATCGGGAATCGATCGTATAGAGGTCTAGTTTGGTCGCGGTGGATTTTTTCCGCCGATCACTACCCGATCATCTCGATGTATACACAACTTCTACACGATTGGTTCCCGATCAACTCGATCAAAAACTCAACCGCTTGACGATCGGTACATGTCTGCCCTAAACAGTCACTCGACCGAACTCGCTCACTTCTCGACTGCTTCTCGATGACATCCCGAGCACTTCTCGACCACTTCTCGACCGCACTCGATCTTTCCGATCGCAACTCAACTCAATAGGAATAATACAGAAGGAAATCCAGTAGCACTTGGGGGTGACTTCAATGTTATTAGAGACACGAATCTAGATTATTTTGGACAAGTATCAAAGAAGCACACAAAATTTAGTTTTAAAAAATGAAGAATTCATGGATAGTTATAGATTACGTGATGTATGGAGAAGTAAAAATAAAGATAAAAAGCAATACACGTATAAACAACGAAATCCTTTTATGCAAAGTCGCTTAGATTATTGGATCATATCAGAGAATTTAGAGCAAATAACATCCAAATGTGACCCTCTATAGCCCCTGACCATTCAGCAGTTAATCTGGTAATCCATAATAGGTCATCGACAAAAAATAAAAATAAAAGATCTTTTTGGAAGTTTAATGATAGTCTATTAAGTGACGAGGAATACGTTAAGAAGATTAGAGAAGAAATAAAGACTTTAAAAGAGAAACTGTCTGTTGAAATTAAAGATAAGAGAGTACTATAGGATTTCATGAAAATGGAAATATGGAAGTTTACAATTAAACTATCAAGAAAAAGGGCGGAGGAAAGGAAAGAAAAAAATCGGAAAATTGGTAAAAGAGATTAAAGACTTAGAAGAGGATTTATTGTCGATTGGCAATGGACATCACAAAGATGTTTCTGAAAATGTGAAAACTAAGAAACAACAACTAAGTTTACTCCACGATTACATCAATGAAGGTTTAAAAGTACGGTCAAGATCCTCATGGTATGAATGTGGAAAAGAGAATACAGGATTCTTCAAACAGTTAATAGAATCAAATAGAAAAAAAAGTATAATAAAGAAATTAAATGGAAATGGAAATACCATTTCTAACGAAAAAAAATTAATTGAAGGAATAAAATCATTTTATGGGCAGCTATATAGCAAATAAATTCTATACAAGATGACACTTTGGACTTCTTTCCTAATAACCTGCCAAAATGGAATAATATATCACGAGATTCATGTGAGGAAACAATCGTAGAAAGGGAATGCATAGAAATACTAAAAGATATGGAACTTAACAAATCTCCAGGAAATGATGGTTTAAGTGCAGAATTTTATCAGAAATTTTGGCCAGTAATTGGAGATCTTTTAATGAAGCTCTTCAACAAGGGGAATTATCAGGCTCTCAAAGGCAAGCAGTTATTATCTTGATTCATAAAGATGGCAAAAATCCGGAGCTTATTGAGAATTACAGACCGATTTCGTTGCTAAACGTAGATTATAAAATCCTATCTAAGATACTTTTAAAGAGAATACAAGAAGTTTTACCTGAAATTGTTAGTTTTGATCAGTTGGGATATGTTAAGGATAGGAACATTGGAGAAGCAATACGAATAATAGACGACATGATCTTTCATACTTCTTTTTACAGAGAACACGCTTTTTTGGTGACCATTGATTTTGAAAAAGCATTTGATTCTGTTTCACATTTATTTTTATATAAGGTTTTACAATCATTTAATTTTGGACCAGGGTTTTGTAAATGGGTTAATTAATTTTTATGCTAAAGCAGAAAGTTGTGTTATAAATGGATATACATCAACAGGTTATTTCAAGGTTGAAAGAGGAGTAAGGCAGGGAGATCCCCTCTCTCTCTCTGTACGCAGACGATATAACGCTTTTCATTAAAGATTCGAATTCATTTAAGGAAATTAAACATATTTTTGAATGTTTTTATAAAATATCAGGGTTAAAGTTAAACAAGGACAAGACATTTATTTTGCCCTTAGGTCCACAATTATCCACTCATACATTTCCGTTTGGGAAGGAAGTAGACATTGTTAAAATACTAGGAATTTATTTTTCAATACACGAAGATATCAAAGAACAAATGAATTATAAAGAAATATTGAGCAAGATAAAAAAAAACGTTTTACGTGGTGGAAGCAGCGTGATTTAACACTAATGGGGAAAATTCAATTAATGAAAGTATATGGCTATTCTAAATTTATATATTTATCAACTTTGATGCCGGTTCCAGAATGGGTGTATAGCGAAATTGAAGAAATATGTTTGATTTTTTTTTTTTGTGAAGAAGTAAAGGCAAAATTAATAAAAGCATCATGTTTTTAGACTATCCGCAGGGTGGGCTCAAAATGATGAATTTCCGACTGTTTGTAAAGGCACAGAGAAAATGTGGATAAAAAGGCTTGGAACAGGAACTCAAGCTATCAAATAGAAACATTACTTTAAATATTTAATGAGACCAATGGGCGGGAATTTAATATTTTATTGCAACTATTGGAGAGATACAGTAAAACTCATGTTACCTTCTTTTTATCAGAATCTTCTGAAAGCATGGATAGATATGAAACAATATGTTAAAACAGAAGAGAGATACAGAGGCAATGAAATATTGTATAATAATAATTTTATTCAACTAAAAGGTCAAACTTTATTTGAGGAAAATTTTCTTTTTTAAAATATATATCGACTTCATCACATATGCGATGAACAAGGGTTATTCAAAAAAGATGCATATTTTATTACCATTGGTTTAAGTAAGGAAGAAATTACAAAAGTTAACAAAATCTATTCAATAATTCCTCACGAATGGAAACAGAATGTTCAGCCTGCAAGAAAGTCCATCCAGTGTGGCCTTAGTTTAGAATTAATATTTGCAAAGAAGGTTTTTAAATTTGAAGAAATAACTGCAGAGATGGTGTATAAAAGTAAAATCAAGAACAATGCAGAAATCAGCTCAGCATTTCATAACTTAATGGAACTTTATAATATTACAACTAAAGAAGTGGATTTTTTTTTGTTCAACCAAAGTTGTGCACATTAAACAGTAAACTGAGAGAATTTCACTTTAAACTTTTGCATAGAATAGTTTATACAAACCATCATTTGCATAGATATAAATCTCGTACAAACGGTTTGTGTTCGTATTGCAATATTTTGGAGGAAACCTATCAACATGTATTTTTTTAATGTAATATAATATAATAAAAAGATTCTGGTAAAAATGTGCTGATAAACTCAATTTACCAATTCTAAGGAAACTGTCGTGGAAAGAAATTCATATTGGAATAGATGGGAGTAATATGAAATCGGAGCAATTACTAAACCACATTCTGATTTTGATTAAATTGATGATTTTTAATAGCAGAGAGAAGGAAAGCCTCCAAATGTAGATGAAGTAAAAGATAAAATTTTCGAAAATAGGAAAGAGGAAAAAAACTTGCAATGGAAAAGGATACTCTTTCAATTCACTTAAAAAAGAGACCTTGGAAAGTTTTGTGTAATATTAATTAACTTTTAAAAAAGCAACTTCCCAACCCTATATCCCAGCAGTATTTCTTTGCTTTATGTTTGTCTGTTTGTTGTTGTTGTTGTTGTTTTTTTTTTTGGGGGGGGGTTGTTTTTTGTTGTTTTTTGGTTGTTTTTTATCTTTATCTCTCTCTTTGGGGGAGTTTGTCTCTTTGAGAGGTAGTACTTTTTAAACAATATTTTGACAGACTAATATTTCATGTACAAGCATTTTTTTTTTTTAATTCAACAGATTTTCGTTTTTTTCTTCAAAGAAGCACAAAATGAACATGAAATGACCACGGAGATGTGACTAAGTATTTTATCATTATTATTATTACTATTATTGTTTTAAACGAATAAGGAAATGTATGAAAGAGTTGTTTTGTTTAGCGATTGATGTTCAGAATAATACTTTTGAATTGTATTTTGATTATTTTGAGTTGTATTTTGATTGTTCTGAGTATGATGTAAATTTCATGATTTCGGTTATATGTATTGCCTCTGGTATTGAATAAATAAAACACCTTATAAATATTTTAAAAAACAACAACACAATTACGTGCTGATCTAATCTCATTTTCTTCGTACCGGTATATTAAGTTAATCGCTTCTAGAATTGGTAGTAACATGTGACTGCGACACGTGCAGCTCTTGACAGTCTGTTTGAAAAGGCAAATAAAATTAATGTTTTAAGTATCATGTGCAATACAGTACTTTGGCCAGTGGCACTGGGTCTGCAGGGGGAAGTTTAAAGAAATGTGGAATGCATTGACTTCGAAATAAGCCTTTTAGCCTTCTTGAGTGTCTGAGATGAACTGAACGCTGATCAAAAATGAGTACTGTACCATCAGCTGACGATAATATTTTGTGCAACCACTCAATTCCCGAGTCATCTTGGATCCCTCTTCGAACAGGTCGATCTGCTCGGGCCGAGATTGTGTAGAGATCGTGTGTACGTCTAGTTGGTCTAGTAGGGATCGCGTTGGGATTGTATGTAGATCGGAATGATCGAGAAGAGATCGAAGTTGTGGTCGACTATACGTCGTGCAGGAGTCGTGAATGGTCGAATGTGGGTCGTCAATGGTCGAATAGCGGTCGGGAAGAGCTTGTGTTTAGGCATGTGGTCGGGATTGGTCGGGGGAAAATGGGTGATCGGGCTTGATTGGGCTTGGTCGGGTTGGTTTGATCGGCAGTGGGAACCCACCATTAATCGCTAAAGATGGGAAAGATCCCTTTTCACTGAAAAATTATAGACCCATTTCCCTTCTTAATGCCGATTATAAAACCTTAACAAAAATTTTGGCTAAGCGAATCAAGAAAGTATTAAATGAGATCATTATGGGAGATCAGGTGGGCTACATGAAAGGGAGGAATATTGGTGAGGCCATTCGCATTATAGATGATATTATTTTTCATACATCCCGTTACAATTTATCTGGTTTTTTGTTAGCTGTAGACTTCGAAAAAGCTTTTGACTCAATTTCACATCAATTTCTTCAAAAAGTTCTGTCGTCATTTGGTTTCGGTCCATCCTTTCAAAAGTGGGTTAAAGTTTTATACATGAACACTCTAATTTGTGTATTAAATGAAGGAGGGTCCACTGGTTATTTCAAAGTAAAAAGGGGAGTAAGACAGGGAGACCCTCTTTCTCCGTACCTCTTTATCTTGTGTACTGAAGTAATGGCACACAAATTACGAATAGATAAATTGGTGGACGGAATTAATTTTGGAGATAAGGAAACTAAACTAGTACTTTATGCGGATGATATGACAATTTTTGTTCGCAATAAAAAATCAATAAATAGGTTAAAAGTATTATTTGCAGATTTCGAAAAAATTTCTGGACTGAAAATAAACAACGACAAGACTAAAATATTAAGGTTAGGTTTATGTCAACGTTTAGATTGTGATTTTGCTTTTGGCGAAATAGTTGACTTTCTTAAGGTTTTAGGGATTTTCTTTTCCCTCGATGAACACAAGATCTAAATTATAAAGAAATCTTAAGTAAAATAAAAACACTTTTAAATTTTTGGAAGCAAAGGGATTTAACACTTATGGCTAAGATTGAAGGTGCACATTTATTCTAAAGTTCTTTATCGGGCGTCACTTACTCCTGTTCCAAAATGGGTTTATGATTCACTGGATGAATTAACTTTTGATTTCATATGGAAAGGAAAAACAGATAAAATCAATAGAAACACCATGTTTTTAGACTATAAGCAAGGGGGGTTATAGATGTTAAATTTTTCTGCACAAGTTAAATCGCAGCGAATTATGTGGATTCAAAAACTTCTAAACAAAGATGAAGACATGAAATGGAAACAATATTTTAACTTTGTCACTGAACACGTGGGTGGAGATTTGATATTTTCATGTGCCTATATACCAAGTTTATTAAAAGTGACAGCTCCACAATTTTATATGGATTTATTAGAAGATTGGGTGAATACGAGACATATAAGGAGTATAGACATTGGTGATGTGGTAATTTTTAATAATAAACTTATTCGATATAAAGGAAGTTGTATATACGATAAGAGGTTGTATGACAAAGGAATTTACAAATTAAAACATATTTTGGAAAACGATGGTAAACTAAAATGTGACAGGCATTTTATCGATTTAGGTGTTGAAGTAAATGAAATTGAAAAGATCAAGCACTTTTATGCCTGTTTACCAGTTTGTTGGAAAAATAATTTTAGAAAGGGAGAAGAAAAATAATTCTGGAACTGATTTCACTTTGGGAAGAAAACAACTAATATAGCTGATCTAAAATCAAAACAAATTTATGTACAATTAATAAAGAAAGATGATTTTAAATCTTTGGTTTTTGAGAGAATTGGAAGGAACTATGGTTTTTCCTGTAAGGAAATAGAAAGCATATTTTTAAGACTAAGACAGTGTACACTTAACAGTCGATTAAGAGAGTTTCAGTTCAAACTTATACATAATATATTATATACAAACCATCACCTCTTCCGTTTTGGTCTTGTCTCGACTAACTTATGCTCATTTTGCGAAAAAGATGAAGAAACATATAAACATTTATTCTATACTTGTGAATTTGCACAATCAGTGTGGGGAATGTGCACGAAATTTTTAGACTTTGAAATACATAACTGTAGTTTGGAGGAAATTCTGTATGGGAAAGAGGAGAGAAATAAAGGAAAATATCAATTAATGAATCATGTTTTAATTCTTGTTAAATATCTGATTTATAGAAATAGAGAACTTAAAAACCACCCTCTTTTAATGAAATAAAGAATAGTATAATAGGGGATAAAGTAGAAGAAAGGAAATTGGCAGCAATGAGGGAACTCTCACTATTCATTTTTCTAAATGGGAAAACCTGAGTATTAGACAAACAATTGGAACCCAGAGCCAGTCGTCCACCGGTTAAGAGGGGGGGGGATAAGGATAAGGGAGAGGTCGGGTAGGGTAGGGTTAACAAAAGAGAAAACTTTTCTCTCAGGACAACAGTATAAAAGAAGTATAAGTTGCTACATTGTTAAAACAAAATTTTTGGATTATACAACTGCATATGTTTTCTTTGAAAATATGAATTTTTGTTTCAAAAATGATGTATAGGAACCAACTATGTCAGTTTCTTTTGAAGCCGTTTGTAAGACAAAAATTTATACTGATTTATAATGTCATCACATTTGCAGTGAGCGTTACATATGATGATTGTAATTTGTACTATGATTATAATTTGTTTCAAGAGAGAAAAGAATAAAAGCTGATCATAAAAAAAAAAAACAGTCACTCGACCGAACTCGCTCACTTCTCGACTGCTTCTCGATGACATCCCGACCACTTCTCGACCACTTCTCGACCGCACTTGATCTTTCCGATCGCAACTCAACTCAATAGGAATAATACAGAAGGAAATCCAGTAGCACTTGGTGGTGACTTCAATGTTATTAGAGACACGAATCTAGATTATTTTGGACGAGTATCAAAGAAGCAAACAAAATTTAGTAAAACATTAGAAGAGTTCATGGATAGTTATAGATTACGTGATGTATGGAGAAGTAAAAATAAAGATAAAAAGCAATACACGTATAAACAACGAAATCCTTTTATGCAAAGTCGCTTAGATTATTGGATCATATCAGAGAATTTAGAGCAAATAACATCCAAATGTGACACTGTTCCCTCTATAGCCCCTGACCATTCAGCAGTTAATCTGGTAATCAATAATAGGTCATCGAAAAGAAACTCAACCTGGGGGTTAATTTAGATTTCTTATAAAACCATCTCAATAGAGACGAGCCTTAACAGAATGCGGCTCGTCCAAGCGCAACATTAATTTACCAAGGCCTGTACCTCAGTCACACGAACGAGACCGACACACGATCGACAACTCACCAAACGGGAAAATTGCAGTACCCGGTATAGAGTCAGTGTGGAGTCGGTTTGGCGGTGTGACTGTGGTATAACAATGCTACGAATGGTAACGAGTCGGTCGGTAAAGAGTCGGTGTGGAGTCGGTTTGGCCGTGTGACTGGGGTATAACAATACTACGAGTCGGTCGGTAAAGAGCCGGTGTGGAATCGGTTTGGGGGTTTGACTGGGGTATAACAATACTACAATGATAAAGAATCGGTCGGTATAGATTCGATGTGGAGTCGTTTTGGTGGTGTGGATGAGGTATAACATTACTACGAATAGTAAAGAGTCGGTCGGTATAGAGTCGGAGTGGATTCGGTTTTGCGGTGTGACTGAGGTATTATAGCGATGGGTATGCGATCCCAAGAAGGTTCAATCAGTCTCAAGTAATGACAATTAATGCATATACCTGACAGATTATAAAGGATGTACAATTCAATCAATGAAATTCCCTGATTCTGTGATGTCAATGTCTGATGCAACCAGATAGGTGACGCACAAGGCTATGGAATTTGATTTTCCGAAAGGAGGTGATATCGTGTGTCTATTAAATTACAAACTATAATTGGTATTTCATTTCAGTTCCATTTTAATGTTATTATCCATTTTTTACATATAACTTTGCAAACATAATATAAATGCAAGACGCATCATATAAACGAATTTTCAATATTTTAATTGGCGAGCATATTATAGGACAATGTAGAGAAAATAAACGTGTGCCGGGAAAATACAGAAGAAATTCAACCTTGTTAAAATTACGTAATAATCTTATTGTACGTTAAACTATGAATGAAAATGGAACGAAGGCATATTTTGGAAAAACATTGAGATTTAAATACAGTTCATTGATCGGAGTCGTTGTACCAAAACGCTTAAAGACCATCTCCGAACTTAAAAATGAAATGGATAAATCATATATCAAATTGAAACTTATGAGCCATAGAATACATTCATTGCTCCTATTTGCTCACAAAGTATCATGCAGAGGAGAAATAACTGAAAGCTTAAATTTAAGACCATCAAAACCCGGAAATAATCTCACGAAAATCAGAAGATGACTTGATGAATTATCCAGTAAAGGGGGTATCTTTATACTGAGCGGCGAATGCTTATGAACGTTGCGAATTTGGGATTTAAAGAGAAGGTTCATTGATTTTAAAAAACTTACTTTATTGTCATTATTGCAAAGGTGACACTTTGATTTGACAAGGTTATCTAAATTCAATGCTTGGAAACATTCGAAGTAATGATTATTATGAATTACAAAACGCTTAAATACAGCCCCGGCATAGCACCTGAAATGCTGTCCGATCGCTGCTGAGATGTGTGACGTCACATGTTGAACATGATTTGCACAAGCAGACGATGTCCCATGACATCTTACACATTTTCAGTGCCTGTTTCGTCATCTTCTCTTCAGTTATTTCTGTTACTTCACTACCGTCAGGCTAAATGTTTAATCTATTGCCTCACTCTAAGCCCCGCGCATGGTATTATTTTGATGAAAAATGCAGCGATAAAAAATAAAGGAACCTTTCGCTTGTAAACAAAATAAGACGCCATTGTATTTTCAGCTGCATACACCGCGGTATGTTCGGCGTTTCAAGAGGGAACAAATGCGTCCATGCTATCATTCCGGGGGGTTTTAAATTTGAAAGTGTGGTTTCTTTGATTGTTCATTAACCCCTACCCTGTGTATTTACAAATAAAAGAATTTAGTTAACAGAATCGGTTTCATATCCCTTTTTGAATGGTGTAAAATTCCATCACATTTTTATACACTAAACTCATTATAATTTGAGAAATAATAGCATTGCAATTATGTTCATTCTTTATGGGATGTCGTCTGCTTGGGCAGGATTAGGGACTAATCTTTTGATTTGCACGTCGACATAGTGGACTGCAACGTGGGACGTCCTTATAAGGCACTGTGGTGTCCTTTTAAGGCACTGCCGGGCACGGCCCAGTGCCTTAGCACAATTCACGCGGCAGTCCACGCTCGTCGTCTAAATCTAAAAGTCCCTATAAGGGACTTTTAGATTGTACACGACGAGAACGTGGACTGCCACGCTGACATCCTTTTAAGGTAATGTGACGTCCTTTTAAGGCACTGCCGGGCACGGGCCAGTGCCTTGAAAGAATGGTACACGTTGCGGTCCACTACGTCGACGTGCAAATCTAAAAGTCCCTATTGGTTCATATTGTGACGGCATTAAAACATCGTTATTTTCTGGCGAATCTCTCGCATATCCCAGATGCTATGGAGGTTGTTTTATTTGTATTTGTATAAATCACCCGATATGTAGTTGACCTAAAAAGTGTACGATGGCCATTTGTTAGCTTACCAGTTTCTAGTAAAACGTTATTTGCCATATTTTGTGATTTTCTTTGAACCCGCACTTAAAAAAAAAAAAAGAACTTCAGCGACAAGGTCTTACAACCGTTTGCAAAGGCTTACGACTGTTTTGCAAAGGCCTACGACTGTTTTGCGACGAGAAAACTGTTTGCGAACTTTCTCGCAACCGTTTGCAAACCCTGGTGAAACCCCAAATTCGCTACGTTCGCAAGCATTCGCCGCTCAGTGAGATAGGCCCTTAAAGGGTGAAGCCGGCGAGTACCCACCCCCCCCCCCCATTCCCGGCCTGTCCCTCATCCATTATCCATTTTGAGACATGCAGCAGTTAAAGAATCACCACAATTTGCAATGGATATAAACTGACAAAGAGCGCGTGGCTTCCCAGGTACACCACGCATCCTTAACCGTCTAAGAAGGATTCTGCAGGGTTTTATTCTTGTATTATTCCCACATTGTTTAGGTCGTTCGGTATTAGTTCGAACATTTGGCCACACCCTCGGAAGTCAAGAAGGTCAAGAAAAGTCCCGAATTACGAGCATTCTAATAATATGTACCCTCTCCTTGTCCCTTTCTCTAGTTTCCCACTTTTTCTTTCATTTTTGTTCTACTACTATTCGATTAGGGGGTACGTTCTCCCGTGCCCCTCCCTCTACGCCGCTGACCAGAACTAAAATTCATCTTTGAATTTGACTGTATCTTTTCAGTTTATGCTCAAGATCGATGTGAGGCGTGCAAAGCTGTGGCTAAGGCTCTGAAACGTGTGCATGAAGAAATAAACGAGGTGAATTTTGTTGTTGCAACATCAGAATATTCTTAACTCCAAATTTAATATGACAACTTTTTTGCCAGGCGAGTATTATGCCACTCAATAATAGAAAAGTTATATAAGTTAATATCTGGAAAAAATCTTAAACTTTTATGGATTGCCCTATATCATGATACTAGTCCTTAAAGTTTCTTGATTTTTAAAAATATATATATTAAATAGTCTATATAGATACTGATTAGTGATTGGTCAAAGCGCCATCACGTGACTAGAGCTGCAAGGATCTCCAACGTTATATTGCCCGATTGACGTCACCTCGGTCCGTTATATTGGACCGAGGAGCGTCATCACTACGTCATACTGCCTGGCTGCCGCGAGCAGTGCGCTGCATTCATGCAGACAACATACTACACAGCCACGCGCCGCGCCTAATGATTTCAGTATTTGAATTAGTGTAGGTCTCGATCTAGATCTACATGACACAAATGTCGTATCTATACAGACTATATAGTATAACAGATATTGCCTGTTGTATCGCTTTAATAAATAACATTTCATTATTCCTCCAGAGTTATATTTTCCCCTCGGGACAATATTTTATCTCAACGCTGCGCGCTTTGGGAAAATAAAATCCCTTGGGAAAAATATAACTCTGTCGGGGAAGTGAAATACTATATTCAACCTCTAGGCAGGCAATATCTGTATAATACTGAGTTTTACATCCATGTAGAAAATTGTACTTATTTCTTCATTACATTGTAAAACAAAATAACATATTCATTACATTGTATTAAAAAAGGTGGAAGTGTAATGGTATAATGGTTCATTCACTTGCCTCTCAGTCTAAGTGTTAAGGGTTCGAATCCCTGCTCGGCACTAAAGTCATTTGGCAAGACGTTAATCCACATATGCCTCTTTCTACCCAGGTGTACATGGGTGCCTGGCGATTGGGGTAATATTAATGCAGGACCCTCAAGAGGAGTAATATTAATGCTCATGTGGCTACCCCGGGAAAAAATAACAATAACTATCATTTTTATTCATATTATCAACATCATCATCATCATCATCATCATCATCATCCTTATCATTGGTATATCATTTATACGTTTATACGCAAACGGAAATCAAATTAAATCAAACCAAATCACTTTCATATATTTATTCATCTTGGCAGAGATCTTGCGATGAATTCCGCGGGTTAAACAGGGACATTTGTTTGATATTTGCAAACGCTGGGAATGAAATCAGTTCACGTCTGATGGTAAGTCAATTTCTCTGTGCTTCTTCTAAAATTAGAAATTACAAAATGATATGAAGTCAAAATTTTTAAAATTAAGTTGAGTAAAAAAAAAGTGTTGCTCATACACATATAGTTACCTTCCTGTAAGACAATTCTTAATTAATATTCTTGTCTATTTTTTATATTTTTTTTACAGTTACTACTTCTACTACTACTACCACTACCACTCCCACCCCCACCACCACTACTGCTACTATCATTACCACCACCACCACCACCACTACTACTACTACTACTAATAATAATAATAATAATACTCCAACTACCACACCTACTACTACTACCATCACCTACACCATTACTACTACTACTACTACTACTACTACTACTACTATATCACTACTATACTATTAATATACTATTACTATCACCACTAGCACTACTACTAATTAAACTACTACTACTACTACTACTACTACTACTACTACTACTACTACTACTATATTACTACTATACTATTAATATACTATTACTATCACCACTAGCACTACTACTAATTAAACTACTACTACTACTACTACTACTACTACTACTACTACTACTACTACTACTACTACTATATTACTACTATACTATTAATATACTATTACTATCACTACTAGCACTACTACTAATTAATCTACTACTACTACTACTACTACTACTACTACTATATTACTACTATACTATTAATATACTATTACTATCACCACTAGCACTACTACTAATTAAACTACTACTACTACTACTACTACTACTACTACTACTACTACTACTACTACTACTACTACTACTACTACTACTACTACTACTACTACTACTACTACTACTATATTACTACTAAACTATTGATATACTATTACTATCACTACTAGCACTATAACTAATTAAACTACTACTACTACTACTACTACTACTACTACTTCTACTACTACTACTACTACTACTACTACTACTACTACTACTACTACTACTACTACTCCACCTACTACTACTACTACTACTACTAGAACCACCACTACTACTACTACTACCACTCTAGCACTACTACCACTACTACTACTACTACTCTTCCACTACCACTACCACTACTACTACTACTACTACCACTACTACTACCACTACTACTACTACTTCTACTACTACTACTACTACAACTACAACTACTACTACTACCACTACTACTACTACTACTACTACTACTACAAATTCCACTTCTACTGCAACTACTACTACTACTACTACCATTCCTACTACTACTACTACTACTTCTACCACTACTACTACTACTACTGCTACTTCTAAAAATGATTCGATGACTATTTTCTTGTCGCTAACATTAATGTTATCTTCTTTTTGAAAAGTTGTTTAAATATTTATCCACAGTCCCCACAGGAAATGTGTGAATCATTAAGCTTCTGTGAACCTCCAGCAGCTCTTGACTTTGACAAAATAGGTAAGGCTTTTGTGATCACATCGAATTCCCTTTCTGTCTCCCTCTCTCTGTCCATTTCTCGTTCTCTCTCTTTCTCTTTCTCATTCTCCCTGTCTTTCTCTCTCTCTGATTTTTGTTCTCGTTCTAGAGATGTCGTAGTCGAGTGGTTTAAGAACTTTACTTGAAATGCATTGTTGTGGGTTATTATTATTATTATCATCATGCATTTTATTCCCCTAATTTTTGTGCATGGCTTTTCTTTTTTCTTTCGGACTTAAAATCTTCAAATTTCCGGCCATATCAATATACATATTTAATGTGCATGATGATCTTTATTTTTTAAAATCCCCCAAACATCGAGTCATTTTCTTTTAAAATTTCATATCTTCGTGACACTTTTTTGCCCATTTCCACATAATCTTGGCAACTGATGGCCGATCAGTCAGTAAAGCATCTGCCTATTAAAGCAAAGATCGTGTGCTCAAATCCAGGCCAGGCGGATGACTGTAGCCTGCATTATGTGTTAAACTACCTCTCCCCCGTTTCATAGACGCAGGCTATAGCAGAGGCGGTGATCCCAGTGGAATGGGGGACTGGGGCACAGTGTCCCCTTTTCTTCAAGTAACCTCAAATTGCCCCTTTTAGCGTAGGAAGAGTGTCCGTTTTATTTGAGATAAATGCCACTTTTTCTCTCTGATAAGTGCCCCTTCCCCCTACTCATATGTTTCCCTTTTCACCTCTGATAAGTACCCTATTCTTATCTGATAGTAGCGCACCTTTACTTGACAAGTGCCCCTTTTATTTGTAAAAAATGTAGATGTACCCTATTTAAAATTACCCCTTTAAAGGTGCAAGAAGTGCCCCTTGTTATTGATAAATGCCTCTTCTGCTTTGACACGTGACCCTTTTCTATTGAAACAAGTGCCTTTTCCCTTTTGATAAGTACCCCTTTTTTCTTTCTAATAAGTGCCCCTATCAAAATATGACAGGTGCCCCTTTCCCTTTGATATAAGTCCATTCCTCCCTTCTAAGAAGTGCCCCTTTTCATCTCTGATGAATGCCGTTTTTAGGTTTGAGAAATACTCGTTTTCAGCTGTGATAAGTAAACATTTTGTTTTGACAGGTGCCCCTTTACCTTTTTAAAAAGTGCCCTTTTCCCTTCTTGTAAATTCCCCCTTTTAAACTGTGTGTGTGTGTGTGTGTGTGTGTTATTGGGTTTTTACAGATGTGAATCAATCGGATATGATTATTTACGTATGGGGACCGACCTTTAAAGGTAAAGACCAGTTTTGGAAACGCCCCTCTCTCAAAAAAATGAAATGGAAGCTCTCATTACCAATCATGTGAAAGCATATGTTTTGACTAATACGTGATGACACAAATTTTGCCGGGAAACCGCCTACTAATTGACATATTTGGTATATTATTATATCTATTGGGACCAAATAGATATCGCGCACGTGGTCGCGTAGTCCCATATACATCTTTCTGTGTACAGTGCTTGTAACTTTACCAAGACTTGGCCAAATTTCTTATCATTTTGATGATTCCAGAACCTTGCAGTACACACCAATACTTATATGCTAGATGATCAACCTTTTCTGATCGATTCCACAACGTTTCTTTCACAATGCAATCGCATGACCAGAACTGGTCTTTATCTTTAACGTCACTATCCGAAAGACGTGACTCAGTTTCGAACCTGCGTCCTCGCATGACACAACGCCCCGTTTTAAATATGATAAGTCCCCCCTTGTTATTTTGATGTAATAGCTCTTCAATAAGTGCTCCTTTTAATTTTTAATGTCACTTACACAATGTGCCCTTTTACGGGCATCCATCAAGCTATATCTAGTTTCAAAGAATTGGAGCAGCTTTGTGTAGTAACAGTAAACTTTTTTCTACCACCACAAAGAAAGGCTTTGGAGCAGGAGGTAGAGGGCACAATGCCCCAAATTTCATAAGAACGATTTGTGCCCCTTTTAGAAATATAATCGTGCTCGTTTTCAAATCTATCAAAATATCCCTTCTCATAAGAAGTGTGACCTTTTTACACTAAAATGTTTGCCAGTTAAACATCAATGACAAATTCTTCTCAACTGCTAAAAGAGGCATCTTCAAACCAATCACCCTTTAAACATCATTCCCTTTTGAACTTACTAGAATTCCAATCGCCCTTTGTTCAATAAAATTAAGTTAAGACAATATAGGAGATTCCAAGCTTTGCAACTGCATTTACATTTCCAAATGTCATTCATGCTCCCCAGAAAAAATATATTTCTCAAAGCCTCCTTTATAATTATATGCCCCTAATTTAAAGCGACTGAAAGCAATTCTTTTCCAATATCCCCAGAACTCGCTCGATACGCTCGTTTGCATTTAAATTTTATCTCAATACATTAAAGGTCTTCTTTACTTTTTCATTATGAGATTATGGTTAAAACGCTAATACGATTAAAGTTCATGCATATAGCATATATGTGCATATATATGCATATATGCATCTACCCTGATACCACAATTTTTATTTTTTTCACCATCTATCTGAGTCATAATTTTTATAGACGGTTTTCTCTGTTTTGATCGGCACATCAAACCTTACTGCTGTACAGGGAGAAAAAGTAAAGCCATGCTCGACTTTAAATAGTACACGTCGATTTATAATGCATCCAAATCTTCTAATTCTGTTGGTGTACTATACATGTGGCCCCTTAGAATATGAATTGTGTAATATTTTTCGTCATGCCCTATAATTTTGAACTCTCAGTTGAAATTACCATTGAGTCAGTGTATATAGACCCACATCCACAGTTCTACACTGAATGAGTATATTATTTGTAACTCGTAATTCACATATTTCTTTTCTAAACTGAGCTTAATTATATTACAGCGCCAGGTATTCATTTGGGATTGGTTTTAATGAATCGAGCAATCACTGGAGCTATTCCTTAATCCAAAAACTCGTACCACATTCAAGACTTGTTTTTCAAATCATTGAAACATCTCAGACTTTTATACCATTGCAACTTGACTTCTCAGAACATCTTAATGTGGACGAGTGTCTATGGCATGGGGATTAATGGCGCTAGTACTGATAAAATAGGCTTCACGAGACCAGACCCAACCATCTATCTACAATGCTGTTGTTGTTGGGTTTTTAAAACTTTTTTTTTCACTCATCCGAATTGCCAGCTGCTGCTAATGAATATAACATGCGACACTGGATATTCTCATGATTATAATCATTTGTCAAAGATATTTATGCCATTATGCGTAAACCGTAAATAAACACTTGTTTGGCTTTACTTAAACAAATTATCTAACATGTTCCCACTAAAATAATGTGGAAAGGTAGTGGTCGAACATACGACACGAGTTTGCTCAGAAAATTCATGCGGACCTTCGTTACACGTTTTAAACATGTAGTTTTTTGTGTGTCTTTTACTCTTTTTTTTTTTTTTGGGGGGTTTTTTTTCTATTCCCTTCCCATCCTAAGCAACTATCATTCACCTAAAGAGCTCTACATACCAGTGAATATATTTAGCTTGTTATGTAATCGAAACATTAGCCCGCTGTCCCTATGCCTGATAAAAGAATTAATTCACGTTGATCTCTAAACGGCACGCATCACTCAAAACTATGCATTCCTTCTGCCATAGAATATCTACTATTAGGGACTTTTAGATTTGCACGACGAGAACGTAGAATGCTACGTGGACATCCTTTTAAGACAATGTGACGTCCTTTTAAGGCACTGGCAAAGGACGTCACATTGCCTTAAAAGGATGTCCACGTAGCAGTCCACGTTCTCGTCGTGCAAATCTAAAAGTCCCTATTATCTGTGTACACTCGTCATGCCAGACAGACAGAAAATTCTGACTTTTCATGCCCGAATAACTTATTTACATGATCTATGCAGTCTGAATTACTCCTCATGTCGGAATGTGAACGCTTGTCGCACAGAATGTCTATTATGAGTATTTTTCCACTCAGTAGCTTAAAGGTACTAACTATGTCCCATTTGCAGGCCAACAAAATGAAAAGGTTAAATTCCAACGGCATTTGAAAGACAATACTAATTTAGAACTTCCCTAAAAAAGGGGGGCTTGAAAATGTCTTTAAGTGGGAAAATAACGACTATTAGTTGTCGAATCGACTAAGGAGCTATAGAGCCAGTAAGTAATAGTCTGATTTTTCAGACCACTTTACCGAATGGTCGTACATTTTATGATGCGCAAAGATTCAATCAGTTTAATTTTGGCCATTACAAGAAGTGGGTTATTGATGTAGACAAATGCTCGTGTACCATTTACAGCTCATTTTATGTATGTTATTACCAAAGATGAAAAAAGCCAGTCAGTCACTCAATAGTGTCTGACAGTGAAGTCTAGCAAGTAAATGGGTTCCCTTGCATAATTTGAATATTAGGATACTGCTAACGTTTAAATTTCACAGATAGGACATACATGACAAATTCATAATTCCTGCAAAGTTTTACAAAATTTGATGTTGGCTGCAAAAGGGACATAGTATCTTTAAAGTGCCGGTTCAAAGAAAATCACAAATATGGCAAATAACGTATCACTAGAAACTGGCAAGCTAACAGATGGCCGTCCTACAAGTTTTAGGTCAACTACATATCGGGTGATTTATAAAAATACAAACAAAACCACCTCCATAGCATCTGGAATATGTGAGAGATTCGCCAGAAAAATAACGATGTTTTAATGCCGTCACAATGTGAACCAATCCTGCCCAAGCAGACAACATCCCATAAAGAATGAACATAATTGCTATGCTATTATTTCTCAAATTATAATGAGTTTAGTGTATATAGATGTGATGGAATTTTACACCGTTCAAAAAGGGATATGACCCCGATTCTGATAACTAAATTATTTTGTTTGTAAATACACAGGATAGGGGTTAATGCACAATCAAATAAACCACACTTTCAAACTTAAAAAACCCGGAATGATAGCATAGACGGCATTTGTTCCATCTTGAAACGCCGAACATACCGCGGTGTATGCAACTAAAAATACAATGGCGTCTTAGTTTGTTTACAAGCGACGGATTCCTTTATTTTGTTATCCTTGCATTTTTCATCATGCGCGGGGTTTAGAGTGAGGCTATAGATTTAACATTGAGCCTGAGGGTGTGAAGTAAGATAAATAAGATGACAAAACAGGCACTAAAAATGTGTGAGATGTCATGGAACATCGTCTGCTTGTTTAAATCATGTTCAACATGTGACGTCACACATCTCAGCAGCGATCGGAGAGCTTTTCAGGTGCTATGCCGGGGCTGTATCTAAGCGTTTTGTAATTAACAATAATCATTACTTCGAATGTTCCCAATCATTGAATTTTGATAACCTTGTCCAATCAAAGTTTCACCTTTGCAATAATGACAATAAAGTTAGTTTTTAAAGTCAATGAACCTTCTCTTTAAATGACGATGAGTTTCAATCTATACTATCACCTCCTAACCATTTTGATACTTTTTCTAGTAATAATTCTGAACCAGAAACCAACACCTACGAACGACATGTATCTAATGAACTAAACGCCTTAACTGCAATACTAAAATTTCAACATGACATAAATGACCTAATAATTACTCGATCATCCACTGAATATTTGACTGAGAGTCAGTTTTTAGATAAACCCTTCAACTTATCATAATAAGCTGTCTTTATTACACTACAATATCAGAAGCTTGCAGAAAACTTTGACCGATTAGAATTATTTATAAACAGACTAAAATCCGACTGTTCCATCATCGGCTTGTGCGAGACTTGGCTTCAGGATTCACTTGTTCCAATACTTTCCTTGAAAGGTTATGATATGGTGATTAATAATAGAAAAAAAATCATAAATGTACTTCCACCCGTCAGCTCTGGTATCATCATTTCTGACATTACAGATGGTTTTCCTACATTTTCAAATATACCCACCCTAAATGCTGGTAATTTAAACAGTAAGTTTTCAACTGGCAGTCGTAAACTAACCCAAGATAACGTGAACAGACTTAAAGGTATTACAAAGTTTTGGTATGGGGTCATGAATTTGATTCAAATTAATATATTGGAAGCATATGCGATTTTACAATATGCAATGATCGTTTTTGCGGTTGAAATCGAGTCTAAAGTGATGAAATTGTTAATAACTCTTTATGTTGTATAGCGCCCTCTCAAGACTGATATTACTTTAGCTTTAAAACAATGTTTCTTGACTACATTGAATACAATGAGCACTATTTTTTTCTTTTTGCCCCTGAAATTTGAAAATCTCGCCTGTCGATATTTCGCTCAGTTGGGGGTAAGGAGCACTAACTTTTCCCCAATTCGTGAGAAATATTTATTTAAAATAAATATTTTTTTGGGCCACTGGAGGGGGGGTGGCCCTTTTTTTTTTTAAACCAGTTTTTAATGTAAAAATGTTTTTTGGCCAGGAGGGGGGATCAGTCCCCCGTAGATCAACGCCTGCCACAGGGTTCTGTTTTGGGACTATTGCTTTTTATAATATACAGTAACTACTTTCGAAATTCTTCAAACTTGCTCTCATTCCTTTTGTTTGCCGATGATTCAAACATATTCTGTTCACATCGTAATCAACAAACGCTTCTTCATATCATCAATACTGAACTTGTGCAAGTCTTGGATTGGATAAAAGGAAACAAATTATCGTTAAATCTGCAAAAAAATAATTATATGCTCTTTAGCAAATCTCTTAATGTTTTCCCAGGTCTCGTAACTATCAACAACACAAATTTAGCCATTAGTCAGGTGGCTTAGTGAAATTATCGTTACTTGCCGAATAAAAGCACCATTTTTGGTACACGGCTTCCTTAGGACCTACTAAACGATATTAGGCTAGGAGCCCCCGGCAAAAATTCAATATAAGGGTTTCGGGGCGGGGGCGTCTTTTTGGAGCCGCCAAATAATTTTATAACATTGATTTGTTGTTGTATAAATGCCATTTTTGGTACAGGGCTTCCTTAGGACCTACTGAACGATATTAGGGTGGGAGCCCCCGGCAAGAATATCATATAAGAGTGTGAGGTGATGGCATCGTCTCGTAGCCCCCAAATAATTTAGAAGGTAATATAACATTGATTTGTTCCTTCAAAAAGACACATTGATTACGATCTGACACCTGCAGGCCCAAAAATAAAAAGGTTAAATTCCAACGGCATTTGAAAGACAATACTAATTTAGAACTTCCCTGAAAAAAGGGGGGCTTGAAAATGTCTTTAAGTGGGAAAATAACGACTATTAGTTGTCAAATCGACTTAGGAGCTATAGAGCCAGGTAGTAATAGTTTGATTTTTCAGACCATTGTACCGAATGGTCGTACGTTTTATGCTGCGCAAAGATTCAATCAGTTTAATTTTGGCCATTACAAGAAGTGGGTTATTGATGTAGACAAATGCTCATGTACCCTTTACAGCTCATTTTATGTATGTTATTACCAAAGATGAAAAAAGACAGTCAGTCACTCAATAGTGTCTGACAGTGAAGTCTAGCAAGTAAACGGGTTTCCTTGCATAATTTGAATATTAGGACACTGCTAATGTTTAAATTTCACAGATAGGACATACATGACATATTCATAATTCCTGCAAAGTTCTACAGAATTTGATGTTGGCTGCAAAAGGGACAATGAACTAATCCATTATAATATATTTCCACATAAACCAGATGAGTGTAGTTTCTTAATTAACAGTGAATGATTAACCGTGTCAAACGCCTTTGCCCAGTCTAAAAATATTGCATCAATGCAGGGAGGTGAAGTTTGATTTTAAACGTTTGCCCATGTGTTAGATAGCACCGAGGCTTGGAATGATGCACGAGCGTTTGGGAACAAATCCATGTTGGCTGTCGGGAATTATCGTATTTTGTAGGGAAAATTAAAGTAATTGTTTAACAATGAGTCTTTCCAACATTTTGCAAGGAATAGAGGTTAATGAAACAGGCCTGTAGTTAATTAGCGATCGAACTTCGTTCCCCACTTTTGTGCAGAGGAATGACATGAGCCAGTTTCCATTCACGCGGGACAGTCCCGGATTGTATACTCATATTAAACAATTTAGTAAGAATAGGGACAATTGCTTTATCTGCTAATTTTAACATGGCAGGAAAGATTCCGTCTGGTCCAGGTGGTTTTGATACCCTAAGATTTTTAATCGCTAACAAAACATCTGAGGGTTCAATCTTAATGTGTGTAAGGGGGTTAAAATGGTGACCATAGTGATTAGAACAATTATTTATCAATTCGTTTGGATCAGTTAATGGCTCTACTGATGCGGGAGGTGCTCGGGTCTTGCAAGGGTGGGCGAGTTTGCCTGTCTGGGGGCTCGCCGGGAGCAGGCATGCGTAGGATTGAGTAGGTATTAAAAATGTACAGAGACGAATTCTGTATAATTATGTAAAATGATACAGTGTATATTTAAATGCTCTTTAATGAACCCCATGCATATGTTATGGCCTCTTTATGTTTACTTTAATGTTTTGTCTCGTGTTTTCTAGGTATACAGGCCTATATTGTATTTTTTTAATATATTTTTTGTTTTGTTTTTGATATATAATCTTGTTAGTATTTAAAACTCCGGCCTACGATATGTGTACTGCATTACATTTTTTAAAAATATCTTTCTCATCGCGCCGTGTCAAATTTTTTGACGATTTTCTTCATCATATTTTGTATGGAACCTATTCTTTACAAGCTTTGCTTTTTATTAGGTTTCGTCATATTTCACTATAAAATAAATATATTCGTCTTTTTGTAAAAGCTGTTAAAGCCCAAGTCCACTACAATTTTCAAAAATTATAGCATGTTGTAAATAAATCAAAGGTTAAAACTGCCAAATATCACGGGCGTACTTCAATCAGGCGATTTTTAAGAGCGATTTTGTTTCGGTTATTTCGAGCAAAACATTTAATTTGCCGTACGGATGTGACGTATGCTCCTCACAACGAAAGTCGCATTATGAAAAATTCCCTTTTTTGCCATTTAGCGATGGCACACATACCTCCTTTTTCATTAGTTATTATTATTTTTAGAGGATTTTTTCACATTCAAAATCTTATCAATCAATAGGATATCAAGTATACACAAATAACCCTAAAGATAACTATATCATCAAATTTAACTTACACTTTTAAATTAAGTAAGTGTAATATGCTAATCTTATTTTCCTTAGTAATGCCACTAAAGTCAGACGATATCTCTTTCCCTACAGTCATACCTGTAGCAGAAGGTGCCAAAGAAACAGTCAAAGCTGTAGCCAAAATTACAGTCAAAGTTGTCAAAGAACTAGTCGAAACTGCCCCCGTTGCCGTTGTTTCGGTTGGTCTTGCGGCGGGGTTCCTTGCTTTGCTGTATGCAACCTTGCCAGCAGCACCTCTGTTACTGTTAGGCCGAAGGAAGCGTGATCTTGCCTCCACAGAGAGGAACATGGCAGGTATGTAGGTAGTCCAGAGTTGTTGTTGTTGTTGTTGTTGTCGTTGTTGTTGTCGGTTGTATTTTGGGCGTTCAGTTAAATTTGACTATTTCCTACTTGTCTGTTTTTTGGTTTAATCAGTCAAGGTAGTCAAGTCGTAATAGTTCCTAGCTGGGAAACTCTGAGCGCCTCTGCTTCGCTGGTCCACTGCTGGGGATGTATCGCCCCTGTCAAACCTGCTATCAAAAACTGGGCTTATCAATCCTTCGGATCTAGGCCACACCGATACACAGTGCAGTGCTATAGCATGAAGTCACTTGAGACTCCTTGTTTTGGCCGATGTCGTTCTGTCAAGAACGAAAAGTCCTCTTCAAATCAGTGGATGAGAATATTCATGTCGTAGTCCATAATCTGGCCGATTTAACAATCTCAACCAATGATCATCCGCTACTTGCTGCAAGCCGAAGATGGCGTGATCCACGTACACCTGGCGGAGAAATTCGGGGATCACGCCAGCTTCGGCTTGCAGCAAGTAGCGGATGATCGTTGGTGAAATCAGCGAATGGGAGGGGGAAGCGTATCAAGGGGTGGAAAATTTTAATTCGAGTTCACTAGACCGACAGTATCGTTCTCGTGGGCTGTCGGTCTTTTAGCTCATTGATCTCGTGGGAAATCGGTATGCTGGCCTATCGGTCTATTGTGATGTCCCAGTGGGGGTGTTCACGTCAGTTTATGACATCAATCGTAAGAGAAGACAATACATAATCAATGATTACGTAGAAATAATTAATCCAAACAATACAAAATATCGACTGTACTATTAGAGGGGTTTTTCAAAATTTGCGATCAGGAGCGTTGAAATAAAGGTGTGTGATAGCATTTTACAAATGTATGCCCTTTTTCTCTGCATCCTGTTGAAATATTTCTTTAACGTTGTCGCAAAATCTTAGATTTAATTTCTATTTGTGTGTATTAATATACAGGGATCTATGGAGAAGAGGAGGACAACCCTTTCGAGTACATGGACCCCACCCTCAATCCTTCCTCTGACCTGCCTGAGGAAATGGACGCGTTCATCAAACAGGCCGTATCGAGTGTAAGAGACTATCAATCGATCCGATATGAGAGTAATTAGAAAGAGCATTATATATGAAAAGCTAAATACGTAAATAAAATAATGAATGATCACGATTCTGAAATGTTGTATGACTTTTTTTGAAATAAAAAATAAAAAATTAATAAATAAATAAATAAATCGGATTTTCTATATATTGCTTTTTGGGGGTAGGAGGAACAAACAAATCAGCTCTGAGTAGTAGTAACATCAGACCAGTGGTGCGAGAGTTTTAAATACGATTTGAAGCAAATTTGAAATTTGCTCCGACTAAAAGGCCTACGATGCACGAAATTGTATTTGTTAGTATTGATATCATTATTTAGAACCTAATGCAAGAAGATTATGTTTGCTTAAATTTCCAGATCTAATGTTGCTATTTAAGATTATACAATCGGATCGCACCCGATTCGAATACGATCGCATTCCATCTCCTGTTAAAATGTGCGAATACTATACTTGTATGAATGACGTATTATGTAATCATGATTTTAAATAGGGTTTTTGGACTGCCCTTGGATTGATTTCTCGAAAGTCGTTGCGATCGTGTTTATGTAAATCACTTTGGAAGATATGTAGATCGTAGCCTTCATCGAAATATTGCCGTATATTTTGCAAGGATATAACAAATCTCTGACTTAACCTCCAGAAAGAAAAAAAACCCTGCTCATTAACGTAACCTTATTCAGTTATCAAACCACCAAAATCATTTCTTTCACAGCTGAAGTGTGAGCTTTGCAAACTAGGAGTCTCGATCGACTCCTCGAACACCACACTGGTAAGTAACGAACGAGGGCGCTTTAAAATGATAGCTTGCGGTGCCATTGACTAGAGTTTGGCCAACCCGGCCGGTTCGAGCTGGATACAATATGGCAAAATCTGCTTTGTTGGGGAGGCATACAATAATAGAATATATACGTTACGTTTTGACCAAGTGAAACCAAGTTGGCCAAACTCTGTGTATAGATAGCACCGATAGCTTGTATTTCTTTGTGAGCCTCCAAAACGAGTCGTCATATTTTGATATAGTTTTCGTTGGTGTTTAGTTATCAGATCTGATTACGCTTTAATCACTGGTTCGAGCTAAATATTTAGTTTTCTTTCATTTTAATATCAACTCCTTGCAAATCTTTAAATCAAATGGCTGACATGCCTGAGACCGAAACAAAGAAGAAAAGCATATTGCACATCTAACAGTAAAAGTTATATTCTGAATATATACGTTTATATAGCGCCTAATACATTTTAGATATTTCTAAGCGCTTTACAGAAATATATTCGCCAGTCATCGAATTGAGGCAGTACAGTAGCACATTCATTACTTTACATGTTTTTGTTAAAATAAGAGGGAACTAATGGTGTTTTCTCCTTGTTACGACATCACATTTAGCTGCAGACTGGTCAGGACGGAGCGCCTATGCGGAAGCTTCTATGCCGCTCACTTCCCGAAAAAGGAGATCAGCGGAAGGTGATAAGTAGTTTAAAGATAGTAACAACAAAATCATGTAAAAGAGAGATTATACATGGAATTTCCATGAACATAATCATAATTAAAACTTTTATGAAATATTTTGATAAATCCTTATAATAATCTCAAATAAAAAAACAGCATATTGACAAACGGTATTGTGGCAAGGTAACATAATCATTAAACTTACAGTGTTGAACATGCATTTCTTAACGCACAACAAATTTCGAGTCAGATGATTTTGCTTCAAAATAATGTGATCTTCTTTCAAATATGTTATGAGTTCTTTTTTCAATTGTATACAATGATCATGAACTGAAATCAATTAAATCAAAATTTCCTCTCACTTTCATTACCAGTTTTCCTTTTATGTCTGCATATTGCCCCGGAAAGAAAAAAAAGATTACTATTGCGGAAGGAAGGAAATAATTTTTCTAAAACTGTGTTGTCGAACTATATAATTATGTGGACCGGTTTTTAAGCATGTGTGCAAATTTGGTAATCTAATAACCCTTGTTGTTTGCTTGTTTGCTTGTCTAACGGATTAGATGTCGAATATTTTATCGTAAACATTTATCCAGCACCCTCCAACCCCTATTCAAATTACGACACCCTGACTGTCTCTCCATCCTATTTTCTTCCATTTCTAAAACCAGTGTATGACGGTCCTGCGCCAGGCCTCGGAGATCTTCCTTCAAATCTTAGAATCCATCTTTGACTCTCTAGAGAATTGCGAGGGGCTCAAATCCTGCCGAGTGGGATAGCCATTTCAGGCCACATCCATGTGACCACTCCCATTTGACCATGCCCATATAACCATGCTACAGTAATGTATTAAATAAAGGAGAGAGGGCGGTATAAAGGAGTAATTTCAGGGCAATCTAACCTTTCTAATAGGTTAATATGTATCAAGTCAGAAAAGTAAGAGACACAGAATAGCGGAAATTTGAAATATATGTGACCATGAGTAAGAAAGTTATGAATGTTTGAAATATGAAATCACTAAATCTGTACCAGTATCAAATAGGCTATTTGGTCCGTGGATCATGGCGAAGGCAAGGACAACTTTCTGGTTTGTCGTGTACAAAATTAGCATTGAATATGATTATGATAAAGAAGCACATCGCCTCTTGTCTCAACATAAATGTAATTGTCCATCGGTCATTCATGGCTCTACGACACATCTTCCGGCGATAAATGATCCATGATTAATATCCTACCCTTACCGAGTTCCAAACTTTAACTATCGAACTATCATTGTATACATAGTTAGCTTCCTGCTTTTATCCAAGAAAAAACACTATAAATAGCCCGAACCCTAAACCTTGCCTAAAACCAAATTGAAACCCCATCTCTTTAACGAAACTATGCCATGATTAAATGTCTCTTGAGCAGTTTTTAGGGGATTTAGGTGAAAGGGTTGTAAGTGTAAGGGATCTAAGTGTAATTTATGTAAATGTAAGTGAACTATTAAAGTGTAATAAATGTAATTGTAAGTGATGTACATGTAAGTTAACTCAGTTTAAGAAATATAAGTGAATATGCTGTAAATGTAAGTGAACTCATTGACAGAAATATACGTGTATGTGATGTAAATGTAAGTGAACGAAATGTAAGAAATGTACGTTAAACGATGTAAATGTAAGTGAACCAAGTATTATAAATATAAACTTAAGTGAACTTAGTGTAGCAATGTAAGTGTAAGTGATGTAAATGTAGGTGTACTCAGTGTAAGAAATGTAAGTGCAAGTGATGTAAATGTAGGTTTACTCAGTGTAAGAAATGTAAGTGTAAGTGATGTAAATGTAGGTGTACTCAGTGTAAGAAATGTAAGTGCAAGTGATGTAAATGTAGGTTTACTCAGTGTAAGAAATGTAAGTGCAAGTGATGTAAATGTAGGTTTACTCAGTGTAAGAAATGTAAGTGTAAGTGATGTAAATGTAGGTTTACTCAGTGTAAGAAATGTAAGTGTAAGTGATGTAAATGTAGGTGTACTTAGTGTAAGAAATGTAAGTGTAAGTGATGTAAATATAGGTTTACTCAGTGTAAGAAATGTAAGTGTAAGTGATGTAAATGTAGGTGTACTCAGTGTAAGAAATGTAAGTGTAAATGATGTAATTGAAAGTGAACTCAGTTTAAGAAATATAAGTGAATATGCTGTAAATGTAAGTGAACTCATTGACAGAAATATACGTGTATGTGATGTAAATGTAAGTGAACGAAATGTAAGAAATGTACGTTAAACGATGTAAATGTAAGTGAACCAAGTATTAGAAATATAAACTTAAGTGAACTTAGTGTAAGCAATGTAAGTGTAAGTGATGTAAATGTAGGTGTACTTAGTGTAAGAAATGTAAGTGTAAGTGATGTAAATATAGGTTTACTCAGTGTAAGCAATGTAAGTGTAAGTGATGTAAATGTAGGTGTACTCAGTGTAAGAAATGTAAGTGTAAGTGATGTAAATGTAGGTTTACTCAGTGTAAGAAATGTAAGTGTAAGTGATGTAAATGTAGGTTTACTCAGTGTAAGAAATGTAAGTGTAAGTGATGTAAATGTAGGTGTACTTAGTGTAAGAAATGTAAGTGTAAGTGATGTAAATATAGGTTTACTCAGTGTAAGAAATTTAAGTGTAAGTGATGTAAATGTAGGTGTACGCAGTGTAAGAAATGTAAGTGTAAGTGATGTAATTGAAAGTGAACCAAGTGTAAGTTATGTAACTCAGTCTGAGTGATGTTGTAAGTGTAACGGGCTAACGTTTAAGTCACGGACATAACCGTAAGGGAATTAAGTGAATGTGATATAAGTCTAAGGAAATTGAATTGAAAAGATGTAAACTGAATAGTGCAAGTGATGTAAGCGTAATTGATGTTGAATTGCAAAAATTAATAAAAATGTGTAATTGAAGATGTTGTTATATTATTCATTTTCACGGTTGTAGACCTCCAACAAATGTCTTTAGAATCACATTTCTTTCTATACATCACAAATCAACTTGACGACAGTCTGTACGATTCTTAGACGACCTTTTAACACACGGCTAGTGGACACTAATGCCCCAAAATCCCTTTTGTTTATAAGCATGATAAATGATACAACGTGGAGTAATACAAATGTGTAGATATGCTACTAAGTGAGACGATGACGATGATAATAATAATATTATTATGAATAATGACAATAATCATACAAATATTAATCATAATAATCATAATGATAAAAATAATGTGAATATAATTAATACTACTAATTTTACTAGTACTTATACTAATAATGGTAATTCTTATAATAATAACAATAATATCAATAATAATAATAACAATAATATTAATATTAATAACAATAGTAATAATAATAACCAGCACCAGTATCGCCACTACAACAACAACTATTATGAAGCCCTCACTAGTTATCTATCTCAACGCTGCACTATTATTACCCCGGCTTTAACCGAGCTACCCTGAGAAGGCGCTTTAGAAGAGAAGTTTAAATCTTCAGCGTGGAGGGGGCTTGTTTAAATCACCAATGCGGCTCGTTTAACACAAGAAGGTTAGAAGGTAACTTGTTAAAACTCGCCATGACGCCTTGTTTAAGACGAGAAGGCGAGAAGGCGAGTTGTTTTCATGAGTTTTAAGTCGCCTTCTCGCTTCTTGACTAGACAAGGCGCCTTGTCAAGTTTTAGAAGTCGCTTCCTCACCTTTTCGGCCTTAACAAGGCGCTTTGGCGAGCTAATAAACAGGCCGCCTTCTCGCTTTAATGGCGGGGGGACTAGGGTCGGAAATTTACTTTTTCTTACAAGCATAAATTAGCAATGAAAATAGTTGGACTAGGTGTTATGCTGGAAAATATAAATTTTATCGGAAAAAGTATTCCCGTTGCCATGGTAACGGCGGCCATTTTGTTTCTTGTTATTAATTTAGGAGATTGATATACAATACGGAATACCTTCTTCTAAGATGTGCGAATGCAACAATTTTTTTGTCAATCCATAAAATAGATAAAAATACAAATAAAAGAAATACGAGCAGACATGTCACTCGGCAGTGCATGTGAAACGTGGCTACTACTACTTTTTCTTGTGATAGAAATAACTCCTCAGTCACACCGAGCAGATCGACAATCGACCGGACGAAAAAAAAATGGCATTTCCACGATTTTTTTTCTTCAATGAAATGTTTTATTTCTTCAATGAAATGTTTTATTTCTTCAAACAGAAGAAGTACAAATCAAAACAAAGTAAGTAGAAATTACATCATTTAGAAATGCTATCAGTAACAAATCAAAATAAATTCTTACATAAATTTATTTTTCATCCAAAACAATATACAGAATAACAATATTCAAAATATACATACTAGGTTGGGGTTTTTTTTACCTTTGGTTTTTTGGTTTGTTAAAAATCAAACAATGCTTTGTACATAAAATGATAATAATCTTTAAATAAAACATGATAACCCCCGAAAATAGAGAATTACCTATTAAAAAACCACACAAAAAAGACAACCCTTCTGTTTCACCCCCACACGTATACACACACATAGTCAAATAAACACACAACACCCTCATACACCCAATTTACATTACACTTTAGTCGCTCTTTTCGCTCGCTCGCAAATGAATATTCAGACTATCACATTCATCTAAAAAGTATGATGCTTAAGCAATATCTTGTACGATGATGCCCCACCCCCTCCCACCCCCCACCCCCACTTTAAGAGACGCTCCTTCGCCCCTGGTTTACTTTTAAAGAAGAAAATGTTCTCTAGTTCAGGATGCTAATGTCCAAATTCATATCTACTCTCCATAATCTAATTACTATAGTAACCTGGCATATAACCTAATTTTATATTGATGAGTTCCGATACTGATATGGTCATGACTGACGTATGGTGTTATCTATCCAAAAATTATAGCTTGGACAAGATGTAGATTTCATAACTCAGCGTTTTCCCGTATTCTAAACTAGCAATATATTACTGTAGCAGTGCTTAAACATGATAATTATTTAAATACCAGTACGAATAGATAGACAGAAGGAAAGACAGACAGACAGATAGATAAATAGACAGATGAAAAAAATATATTATGTATATATGTATATGTGGCATATTAGATTCAAATGAGATTCAAGATTCAAATGATTTTATTTCTCATGCAAAACAAAAAATGAAATTGCAATGTTATTTGCAATTTAATATATGTATGTTACAAAACAACATGCAATTAAACAAGACAAATATAGTAGTAATGGCACGAGAAAAGAGGAACTAACTAACAGCAGAGCTTGTTGAAGTATAAGTTCCTCAGAGGCTGTTTTACAATACGTCTTGAAAACAAAGTATACATAGAAAATCAATGAGTTAAACAAAAATGTAACAATAAAGAAATTTAAAATTTGGGGAAGGAGATTTTGTTTTTTAAAGAAAAAATGGGGGAGAACAAATGAAGGCTAAAAAGAAAGAAAGATAGAAAAGAAAAATTAATGATTGCAAAAGTTCTAGAAAGAGGAGGTTAGATCACCAGAAAGAGGGAGAAAGGGGTTAAAGCTTACGTCTAAAAGTATTCAACAACGGCGCATATTCAACCAGTCCACCTTTCATTGTTTAGTTATGAAAAACATGAAAGACATTAAATTTACAAGGGGTATGAGTAATTTTTTGGGGGTTAATTGTGTGTATGCAATATATATATATATATATATATATATATATATGTTATATTGTTGGATGGTTACAATAGACTTAAAGAAGGCATTTGATACGGTTGATCACACTGTCCATCTGTATAAGCTTAAATTCAGTGGACTCAATAAAAGTGCCTGCGCATGGTTCCTCAACTACCTGACTGAAAGAAGACAGCTAACAGTTGTGGATGTATTATGCGTATATAACTCGTGGACTTCCACAGGGGGCTGATTTGGGACCCCTCCTTTTAACACTTGAAATAAATTATCTCTCGAATCGTATGAAAGAGTAGCATATCATTCTTACGCAGACGGCACCTGTATCTATATATGCTGGCAAAAAAATCAGAGGATATTGCACATAGAGTCAATGCTGATCTCTTTTCACATGGTTGAGTTTAAACCTATTATATCTGATTGTTTAAAAAAAAGAAGTCATGATTACATGATCCAAGCCTAAAGTAAAAGACAATATACTTTATATATATATACATATATATATATATATATCAATTATATCAATGACGTAAAACTAAAACAGATAAATTACTGCAAATATCTAGATACGTATATTGACCAAGGTCTTGACTGGGATGAACATATACATTTCTTAAATAAGGATGTTATCAAAAAAGGTATGTACTCAAGAGGATAATAATACGTATATCTCAGAATATTGCAATCTTTTTTATTTAACAAAACGAAATTACAATGTAAAAATGTGGTCTTTGGAAACATAGAGAAAATTCTTTAAATAAGGTTCGGGTACTTCAGAATAGAGCCATTCAAACTGTTCTAAAAGTTTGTTCCATATATTCCTCAACTCTTTTTTAATAACAGTTGAATGATGACTCATTAAATGTATGAGAAACAAGCATGTACATGTACTCGTTATACATGCTATATGATTTACAAAAATTGCAAATTTTGGTGTCCAAATTAAATATCAAACACGTTTGCATTGACTATAAAATGAGAGATTTAATTCACAATGTGTCATTGCCGAAAATATATGGAAATTTTTCAATGAAAACACAAAGCGATTCCAGTTAATATGTCGGTGTTAAATGTTTGAATTCAATCTCAATGTTAAGTTAATTGAATAAGTAAAATTAAGTAAATAAAAGACGTGAATGCGAGGAAACACATTTTTGTCATCACTATTTCATTGGAACATAGGTATTGTTTTGATAATTTGTTTCTTTGTTTCAAACATTAATGTTGTATTTTATACAGGTCCTAAAGGCCTAAACTTTGAGTTGAGTAAGGAACAAATGCAGCAGCTCATTGATCTGTAAAGAGATCACAGATTGCTCGACTTTGTCATGTAAGTTCGTTCTTTATTACAATTTAGTGATATTATTATTCATTTACATATTTAGTTTTAGTATAAATGAAATGTAAAAGTAAACTTTTTAAATGCCTTTGTAATGACAACATGTTCACAAGAAACACACAAAAATCTACCGAAGGGCAATTTCAATAAACTATCTTTGTGCCTAACTGGCAAGGCACTTCCATAGTGGTGTATTGTGTTAGGTGTGTAGTTCGATTGAGGGGAGAGCGGTCCGGTGACAATTGTTTTGAGTAGATATCTTCTATAATCAGGTAAATTATTAATTAAGGGTAACGTTTCTATGTGGAATTATCTGGGCAGTTTTTCTTCTTTTACAGACGCCAAAGATTCTATTGTCCGGTTGCACATCACTGTTACAACAATGTAGTACTCTGTTTGCCCAATTCGAATAGTATATTCTTATAACCATGTTTGCACACAATATATTATTATATATATTTTTTTTTTTCTCCTAAAAACAGGTCAAAGACGCTCAAATACTACCCATTTGGCAATCAAAACTAACCTAAAAGTTTGTACCCATCATCCTTCCAAGTGAAAACGTGAATAGGACAATATACGAGATACGAATCCCGGGCATGGACGTAATGGAGGAGGAAATTTCAAGCTTCTTTGTATCCAGTGTACGTCCATTTTCACATCACTTCAAATAATTATGCATATTTTAATACCCCAAATTGAATTATGATAGTATTACGATTTTTTTCTTCTTCAATTAAATACATTTCTACTTTACATTGTATCAGTAGAATCACGATATATCTTGCAATGTGTGGCGATTTCCGAAAATCAAAACGCTGTATCTCTTCTCTAATGAAAATTATTTTGTATTTCTTATATTCTACTGTAAATTTATCTTAACATGATGCATTTCTGTTAAAGAGCATTGTTTCATATTTTCCCAGTGCTGAATTAATATTCAATATTATTCCACGATTTTATAAACATCCATCACTTTGTTTTAAAACTCCCGTATACATAAATAAGTTTTTGGTGTCAGACATATTTACATCATTATATTTTCATTTTCATTTTCATCGTCATCAACATTTATTTTAATCCACCCCTCCTCCCCTCCCCGGGCTATCACGCTATCAAGCAAGCGGATACTGTTATAGCCCTTCTTCTGCAGATTTCTTGATTCTTAATTCTCGGTAGTGTGTTATCAGGGACATTTTGTGTTAACGCATCATTAATTATTATTATATTGTGTACACGATCAAAAAGAAATGTTATATTTTTTATATGTTGAATCGCTGAAATGTAATTTCATTTGTATGTTGCAGAAGAAAATAAATTCAATTCAATTCAATTCAATTCATCTTTGCAATTCTTGATGTGTGTAATGATTGATATATATATATACATATATATATATATATATATATAGTTAAATGATATATATATATATATATATTGACTTGTAAGGTTCTAAGCTGTAAAAAAATGACCATGTTGGCGTTTAAACCTCGAAATATTTGTGAAATGTGAATGAAACCAAGATTGAACTGAAATGATTTAAAAAATATTCTGTCAAGAAAAAATAAGGTTTATGGTGCATATCATGATGATGATATATGACGAATGTGTTTCTATCTGACGCTTATGTATTCTGTTGTTTATCAGCTGCAGATCGAGTATGAAAAGCGGTTGCCTCTATCCATATTTACTTTGGACCTTATTTTCAACCTTAATGGGTCCGAGCAAACAAGTTGCAGGGAGCATTTGAAATGTTTCATTTATGTTTCGCTTTCTAATTAACAAATTGCTATTTGCTCCATTTATAGACACAAAAAAATGGCTTCTATTCGTAAGATACTCATTAAATCGTAATAACTCATTTGATAAAATGCCGTAATATTTCAATTTTTGAATTATAAGTGAATGCGGTATGAGATCAAACGCTTTATTTAAATCTAAAAAACACGTCACCAGATATTAAAACATCAGTTTGATTTTCCAACAAATATTTAGAAATGTCACATTAACATGTAGTAGTCGAATGAAATTGTCTGTAACCAGATTGGGATTTCTCAAGCAAAGAATTTTCAGACAAATAGGAGTATAATTGTTTATGTACTAGTTTTTTTCTAAATTGTCGAAATAATTGGGAGAATTGATATTAGTCTATAGTTGTTTAGGTCTGTTTTACATTTACCTTTATGTAGAGGTATTATTTTAGCAATTTTAAATTCCTTTGGTATTTGACTTTGAAACAAAAAACTGATGATACTTCTTTAAATGTATGCATGCTATTCAGATCCACGTCAACGGGAGGAACCATTTAATATACATCATGAAATGTGTTATTGAATACATTTGCCAAGTCTTCTTGATTTTTTATTAATTTGTCCATCTAATAGAGTGTCAAAAGTGATAATGCATTTGTTTCCTGGAATCGACTCTTTTAAAACTTTCCAAGTTTTTTTTTTCATATCGTTACTTGTTTTATCCAAAGTGTCATTATAGTATTTCTTTTTCAATTTTTTATTAAGATTGTTAGCTCTGTTTCTGTACTTTTTAAATTAATTTCAAAAGCTGATATTTTTCGTAACATCAAATTTTTTTTATAATCAGGTTCTCTTGAAATTTCAAGATATTCTTTTGTTATCCAAGCTGCCCCTTTTGATTTTCTTTTACTGATACTATTGGCGCATGTTTATCACATACGCGACTAAAAAAAATCTTAAAGCTTTCCCAGAACTCATCGATACTATCATTGTTAAAACTATTCCAATCAGTATTTTGTAAATCTCGAAAAAACAGTTCTTCATTAAAATTTCTAAATGACCTGAATGTACTTATAACAGGAACAGTTTTGATATTTAAATGTTTTAGTATAACATACACAAGTGAATGGTCACTTAGACCGATTGACTGAACACCTGATGTCAATGAACCTAAATAGTTTGAAACCAAAACAAGGTCGATTAAAGTACTGCTAAGTGGGGTTATACGAGTAAGACATTGTATCAGCTGCGACATATCATACAAATCACAAATTTCTTTAACTTTGTCTGAAAGGTTGTTTTCAGTAAGCATGTTGCAATTGAAATCACCCATAACTATTATGTTATTTGAAAATACAGATACTCTTTTTACTTGGTCTTCGAAAAGACTAAGAGCTGACACGTTTCCTTCAGGCTTTCTGTAAAAAAAAAATAAATAGGGTATATAATTACTTTGTTTCAGTTCAATCCACATACATTCTACAGAGTCACTCTCTAAGTCAAAGCGTCTAATATAATGTAAACCCTTTAACATATAACAACCAACTCCTCCACCATGAGAAGCTCTATCTTTTCTTTCAAAATTGTAGTTGGGTATGTTCATTGAACGTGAGCAAGTAAATTCATTCAACCAGGTCTCGGATATTGACAAAATATCATATGGATACATTTTAAGAAAAAGTTCGACATGGTCTTTTTTGTTATTCAAGCTCCTAACATTCAAGTGGCTTAATTTTAGACCCTTTTGAGACGGAAAATTAAAAGATTTAGCATTAGATGCATGTAATTCACAAAATGTTTTATCCAAATTATATTTTGTTGGTTCGGCATATGGAATATCTGACTTATAAAAAGGCGATTGCTCGAAAAAAAATTTTTAGGACATTGCCAATTAACGAACTGTTCATCTAGAGAGTCATAAGATTGTTTTGATATATTTGCACATTTAGTATGAATCCACTTCGTACATTTCGGGCATAGTAGTCCACGTTGATTACATTTTAATGCTTTCTCACAACAGACGCATGGAAACTCAACCATGAGGGAATTATTAGATACCTGATATAATTATGTTCTTATCTATAGTTTCTCTAGTTCATCGATGGTGCGGATGAGTCTTATCATGTTTTTTCCGTCACATGCTGTCGGCAACTCAACGAGTATTCTTCCGTCGGAAGATCGACCAAGCTGCAAGCACGTTCTTTGAATCTTTCGCTTGTTGTTCGAGTAGTGCGTTTTTCTTTGTAAGCTGTTCGTCGATGCCCATTCCTGTTTCTTTGAGTTGTCTGCGCTTCGATATGAACTCCTTTCTTGCGCGGTATGACGTAAATTAACTATTATTGGCCGTGGAGGGATGATTTCCTTTTCTTCTTTTCTTCGGGATCTTCGGCATGGTTACTTGGCTTGGTTTGCAAGCGGTGTGATCGGTCGATGTCCTCTTTGCGGAGTGTCATCCCCATGTTGTCAGCAGCAATCTTACGGATTACGTCGTCTGTATTCTCGCCTCTGACTTTGTGTCACGCCAAAGACCAGTAAAAAATTTCGTCTCGAGTATTGTTCTTGCTCATCCACTTGCCTCTGTAGACGAGAGATAGATTGAGCTTGTTTTTCAAGATGCTCACTTACGTGTGAAATTTCTTTTGTCTTGCTACTTAGTGCCACCTCCAGATCCATGATATTTGATTCACTTTTCTTTAAGCGCTCCATCACTCTCGCTAATTCCTTTCCAATCGCTTTCCTAACCGCATTTTCAATTGCAGAGAGGAATTCCTGGCTTTTAAAAGACTCGCTGATCGTAGATTGAGTAACAGATTCAATTTGTTCGATGTTGGCTTTGTTTAATGCAGGCATGGTGACCCCCTATCTCATAATGTCAGAAATGAATCAAAATACGCCAAATGGCATATAAGCATGTCAACGATAAACGCAAATACATGTAGATGCTGATGCGTTCGAACAAAACAAAAAAAATCTGTCGTCGTGTCCACAGAGTAACGTTTTAATCATGTATATCACATTCACAGATCATCGTTAAACTGTATCGTTAAAAGTTTAAAAATCCGTAATTTCCGTTTTGAATAGTTCTGTGTTAAAAGTTTCATATCCGTAATTTCCATGTAGAATAGTTCATATACAGTACGTTCATCATAGTGTTATAAATAAACTATTCGAAAGGCAAAGGACTGATATTATAAGAGACAAATTTATCAAGACAAATACAAATCTCACCATAGACCGGGCGATATACAGTTCAACTATATTGAGGTACACTGCACGTATGGGACTATGAAGTGATGAGTTGTGTCCAGAGAGCAATTACCTGTCGATAAGATATGAAGTTTGTAGGCTGTGGATGATCTCAAAAATGCCTCAAATCATTCAAAAAGTTGTTCGTACACAAATAACATCTGAATAAGTATAAAACGTCTGAATAAGTCTCGAACAAAGTCTCAAATTCAACACATTTGACGATGAAATTACGGGTGGAATACTGATAGGGTCAAACGTCCAGCTTTCTTTTTTGTTCCTATTGCAATCTTTTTTGTTACACAAAACGAAATTACAAACTAAACTAGATTATTGCACTGTGGCCTTTAGAAACATAGAGAAAAGTTCTGTAAATAATGTTCAGGTCCTTCAGAATAGAGCCATTCGAACTGTTCTAAAAAAGTTGGTTCCAGATATCCTCAACTCTTTCGTAAAAAAACAGTTAAAAGTTGACTCATTCAATGTGAAAATAATCAAGCATATACATGTGCTCTTTTTACATGCTATATGACGGACACAAGTGCGAATTGTATTTGTCCAAATTAAATGTAAAATACGTTTAAATGGATACGGTCAAACTATAAATGAGAGATTTAATTCACAATTGCATTGCAGAAAATATATGGACATTTTTCAAGAAAAAAAAGATTTCATTTATGTCGATGCTAAATGTTGGAATTCAATTGTTTTGATAATTTGTTTCTTTGTTCCAAACATTAATGTTGTATTTTATGCAGGCCCTAACCTTTGAGTTGAGTGAGGAAGAGATGCAGCAGCTCATTGACCTGAACAAAGATCACAGATTGCTCGACTTTCCCATGTAAGTTCGTTCTTCATTACAATTTGGTCATATTATTATTCATTTAAATATTTAGTTTCAGTGTAGATGCAATTTAAAAAAGAACCTTCTATGGGTCTTTGTATTGAAAACAGGATCGCCTATACATCAATGACAATTGTTTTGAGTAGAAATCTTTCCTTCAATCAAGTAAGTGATTATGCAAGGGTAACGTTTCTATGTGGAATAAGCCCGTTCGTAAATAGCTTCGGAACGCATGACCCAAAAATATCCACACATCTTTTACACGATGGATACGTCCCACTTGTGCATTTTAGGAATAATCACTGCCGAATTGATGGAGGTGCTTCATGAATACCTTTTGCTTGCCTCTTGAGAATAATACTTCCACCTGTGTATCAGATAAATGTACTGTCAGTGAATAAATGAATACTGATTACATAACTTTCATGAGCACGATACCAGTAATCGTCTCAATGGTTTTACAATTTGGGGACGAATGACCTTTATCTGCCCATGCGCAAATCCTAATTACGAACTCGCTTATTATCTGGGCAGTTGTCTTTTTTGTACAGACGCCAAAGATGTTCTTGTCCTGTTGCACATCACTGTTACAAAAATGTAGTGCTCCGTTTGCCCAATTCTCATAGCATATTTAGATAACTATGTTTGCATCCAATACGTTATTAGATTTTCTTCTTTTTGTTTCTTAAAAACAGGGGAAAGACGCTAAAATACTACCAATTCGGCAATCAAAACTAACCAAAATGATTGCACCCATCATCCTTCCAAATGAAAACGTGAAGAATCCAATAAACGAGATGCGATTCCCGGGCTTGGACGTGATAGAGGAGGACAATTCATCTGCTTTGAATTCAGTCTCAGTCCATTTCCACATCACTTAAAATAATTATGTATATTTCATCATCTCACATTGCAAGATGATATCATTAACACAAACGCAACTACATTATGAACATCAACTTAGGCACTTTAAGTAGCCCTGTCCTACACCTTTAGGACATGTTCGAACATTATATTAACGTATTACGTAGTAAGAACAGAATTTCTATCATGTATATAGGCAATACAGTAGGATATTAAAATTGCCCTTAAGTTTATAATCCGAGGGCCGGTATTGCGACCGCGTTCATTATCAAATCTGTTTTAGTTTAATTACATACATATCTAGTTTACTATTTTTCAGTTAATTCACGACATGTCCATCCATCCATCCTTGTTTGTTCAGCATCTATGTCTGATATTGTACATATATATTAACAAATCAAGATACTGCATCTCATTCTCTATTAAAAACTAGTTTTTGTATTTTTTATGTTTTACTGTTGTTTTAAGTTAACATAATGCATTCAACTTTTCAAATATTGATATGTGTAATGCTTGATATATACATTTTCTGACTGGTATGGTTTTTAGTTTAAACAAAAATGACAATGTTGATATTTAAAACTTGCAATATTTTTAAGTGTGAATGAAATCAAGGTTGAACTAAAATGAATTAAATAAATATTCTGTCAATACGAAATAAAGGTTTATGGTGCACATCATGATGATGAAGTATGAACTATGGAGTATGTGTTTCTATCTTACGCTTGAGTTGTTTATCATTTGCAAAGTATGTACAGCCGTTGTCCCTATCCATATTTACTTTGCGATTATTTTCAACCTCAATAGTACCGAACAAAGTAGTATGCAACATTTTAAGTGTTTCATTCATGATTCGATTTTAAATTACCCTTTTCTGAATGGTTCATACTTCATATAAACTCAAGCCAGGGATATTCCATGATTATGTCTTATCGTTTCTCCATCAGCTCTGTAAAAACAAAAATCAAGAAGTGGAGGGGGTCTGGGCTGGGGACGGCTAAACATGAGCCCACCCCGCCCCCTACTCCTGCCAAAGCAAATCTGACATACCTTTCTACACAACAGAAAAACACCAAGTATTGGCTATTGTTTCTTTCTGCCGGGTACCCAATGCCTAAATAGAGAATGGCAAATGAAGATTAATGTCTTGCTAAAGGACATTAGAGTCGTGTCAGGGATTCGAACCCCGTACCTTGCTCTTAATAGTTCTGGGTTTTAAAGTCCACTTGACCACAACACCTCCCAGTGATGTAGGTTTTAAAAACAGGGGGGTGGCTTTGAGCGTGTTGAAAATATCAAGGACGTACATGTAATGACGCCCCGCGACAATAATTTTTTGTTTGTATCATATTGAGAATATAGAAAAAAAACTATTCATGTCAAAACATAGACCGGAAGGATTACAGTTCCAGGTGCGACACGAAAACAAAATAAAACGGAAAGAACAGTTGGAAAAGAAAACTACACTCAATAACAGGATATTCTTTAATATTCTCCAAAAATTCCCTTGAAACCCCATGAACAGCCGAATTTTACAATGTGATAATAACAAATTGCCAATAACAGGATATGCTTTAATATTCTCTAAAAATCCCCTGACAGTCCCATGAACAGCCGAATTTGACAATGTAAAAAGTATTTTACTTCTATAACAAAGTTTTTTGTCACAGCCAATCAAATGAAGTTATTTCAGTAGCTTATAACATTTACAGTTACTTGTTATTGATAACAAGTGTTTGAAACGGGGCCAAGGCCTGTGAGACATTAGGGACTTTTAGATTTTACACGACGAGAACGTGGACTGCCACGGTGACATCCTTTTAAGGTAATGTGACGTCCTTTTAAGGCACTGCCGGGCACGAGCCAGTGCCTTGAAAGAATGGCACACGTTGCAGTCCACTACGTCGACGTGCAAATCTAAAAGTCCCTATTGTCCCTTGTTACGAACCTTTTACATATGCATGTATGTTAATTTTAATTATAGGCATGCGCAGAGGACTGAATTGTAAAAGGCTTGATTTTTATTTTTAAAACTAAGACCGTGTGCAGAGGTATTTCATTATTTTTGTTTTTAATTCATACTGTTGTTACTGTAGTGTGGTTATGATTTTATGATATCAGTTTCCAATATAATGTCACATTGCTGTGACACCCTTCAATTGTTGTTATCGGCGCATCTTCGGTACTTTAAAGATCATTTGGTTATGAATCTTAAAGGTAATAATCTTTGAATTGGATATGGAAGAGGTTTTCGATAATTTTTAAACTGTGAACGTTGGTCTATTTTATACTTAAATCTAAGGGTATCAACTGTTTTCATTCATTTTTCTTTAGTTCGAGAACATAAAATAAAACCAAAGATTGTGTGAGAAATGTCATACAAAATCACATCATGCCGTTTGAACACTTGTAATAGAAATAGAAATGATATTCTTCAGAATTTTAAATAGTCCAAAGTGACCAAGAAATTCAACTGAGATATGATTGTGATGTATATGTTGAGTGGAGGAGTATTTTAAAGAGCACAACTAGCATGTATAAACCCATGTCTGGAAAACTCAACCTGGAACACGGCTACCCTAGATGATCATATTTAAAAAAATGGGGGGAGGCAATGTGCTTACTTTAGCACTCCTCATGAACAAGGAACAGTGATACCAGAACAGAAGGGGAAAACCATAAGTGTAACAAATAGAGGACAACCGGATATGCACAGGTTATCTTATATCCATGGCATACAGAAGGAAGACAAAACGTTTCCTTCGAATCTTAAATATTATCCGACATTGATTGCGTGCCAACTAAGATATGGTTGTGAACCATTGTTCCAAGGGTTGTATAAATGTCTCAAAAATTACAAGTCTAACTTCATTCTGCTCGGAGGACACTCATCCTTTCATCTGTTCTCTTCCAATAAGTTCGGAACCAGTGAGAAAGCAAACCTAAAGCTGTCAAGATGCGATTCTTGATCACTGTCGTGTGCGTCATTGCCCTTTTTGGAGCAGGTAGGATAGATTTTTCTTCTGTTAATTATACCCTTCCACTTTGTTATCACGAAAATTTAACCCCCTTCTTGATCTTACGGGCAAGACCAGAGTATTTGATTGTTTATTCTGATAGCCCTTCTTCTGAAGATTTATTAAAGAAAAATTCTTGATAGTGCGTTATCAGTTACGGTTCGTTTTAAATTTAACATTTCTATTTATTTATGTTTTGTGTATACGTTAAAAAATATGTGGTATTTTGTATATGTTGTATCGTTGAAATGTAATTTGATTTGTATGTTTTTGCAAATGAAAATAAAATCAATTAAACAAAATATTTTTCATATTCCATATTGGAGTTCTGAACATACATAAATACTAATTATTGCAGTGCCCTTGTAACATGCAGGAAGAGCATGACTGATATTGATGGTGTTATAGTTTTTTATTATGTACCTCACTTTAGAAATCTAGCCATCTGATTGGTCGAAATCAGAGCGCAGACACCATACAGTGGTTTTTTTTCTGCGATTCCCAAATGATTGAAACTTTCAGTCATTTTGCTAGCAAAGATTAACAAACAGTGTCTCAGATTTACTGTGATGTTTTAACCAATCTTTACTCAATAAAAGGCTAAGGTAAGAATTCTTGGTAGATTTTTGTTTTAATTCGTACGATCGGCATATAAAAGTCATATCGACTGCTTTAATACTCGAGGACTGGCTGTTTCTATACTGGCTCGCGGTAAAGTTGAATCCCCTGCCATCAGCCCGAGGCGCGCCTGGGTGTTCCCTTGAGCGTATAAAAACAGCCAGTCCTCTCGTAGCAGTCGATATCTCTATAATAGGGACTTTTCGATTTGCACGTTCATAAGCGAACTGCGACGTATGCGGTCATTTTTAAGCAGGGTTGACGAGGCACGTTGACTGTTTTTCGTTACCTTTTCGATTTCACACAACTACGACGCTTGCTTAGTGAGCGCGAAATTCGATCGAATAGCTAAAGATCCAACACCAAATTCGGTGCATGGACTGTTCTCAAAAATTATGCTGCAACAGATTAGCGATGCATAAATAAAATGTGTTCATTTTATGAATTATTCTGCTTAGTGAGCGCGAAATTCGATCGAAAAGCTAAAGATCCAACACACCAAATTCGGTGCATGGGACTGATCTCGAAAATTATGCTGCAACAGATTGGCGATGCATAAATAAAATGTGTTCATTTTATGAATTATTCTGCAACAATTTTGATTTAAGGGAAATTACAGACACGAAAATGTGTTAATTTAAGAGAATTCACGCTTCCACCACTCTCCGGTTCTAGAATTAGGTCAATTGGGTCCATTTTGTGACTTCGATGTGATGTTTCGTGACTACAAAAAATTGCTTACGAACATGTACCGTCACAGTTTGCGAACGACGGCAAAACAAGGGCGAACGCGTTCGAGAATTCTGTTACGAACGATGAGCTCGTCGATGCGCATGCGCACTGCTTCAATAGTTACCGCATACGTCGCAGTCCACTAGTGAACGTGCAAATCGAAAAGTCCCTGCCGGGCACGGGCCAGTGCCTTGAAAGAATGGCACACGTTGCAGTCCACTATGTCGACGTGCAAATCTAAAAGTCCCTACTATCCTCTTACAAAGGGAAAGGCAACCGGATGCAATGAAAATGAGTTAACGCCCTTCTGTCTCTCAACAGACGATACACCTCACAACTCGATTCTGAATCTATGTAATATTTTTTACCTTTGTTTTTTTTTGTATCCATTATTATTATTAATTTGATTATGATCTGCTCAATTTATAGACACACATACCCCAATTTATTATGACGTTATATATAACATTATGAAATATTGTGCTCTTGAGCTTACTTTTGTTTTTATATAATGTGTAATAATTTGATTGTAGCACATTGTTATTCATATATTCGTGTATCAGATTCGACATTTTCTTCGTCTTTGTGTAAATCATTCTACCATTGGTATCTATATGTTTGTATTTTTATTCGAAATCAAACCTCAATTTTACGGTTGCAATATAGAAATAAAAAAATGATTGGTTATCAACAATAAAAAATAACAACAAAAGAAGGGAAAGAAAAAAATTGAGTTCACACATTTTTTTAAATTAAAAATTACCCAACATTTCCAAATACCCACTAATAAACCTGGTAAGATAGGAAGGCACGATGGCTCAGTGGTAGAACACTAATGAGCGGTCTTGTAACCGGAAGGTCCGGGGTTCGAAATCACGTTGATGCGCAAGTGCCCTTTGGTAATACGTTAATCCTCATTGCCAAGTCCCTCGGAGAAGACTTAAAGTCGTCGATCTTCTGGCTGCTTACTTCAGTGGCGGATCCAGGGAGGGGGGGCCCGGGCCCTCCCTAGCAAAAAAACAGGTAAAAACACCCTTTTTTGAAATAAATAGAAGATGGGCCCCCTCCCCTGGTGCCCAAGGGGTGTGGTGGTGGAAAAAAATAACCCTTCCGTAGGGCAAAATTTTTTTTCGGGTGCCCAAAAAAAAAATTGTGCTCATCTCCGAGGGACGTGGTCATGAGGACTAATGCCTTACCAAACGGCATGAGCGTATTGACTTGGTTACGAACCCAGGACCTTCCGGTTACGAGACTGCTCATTAGTGTTCTACTGCCCTAGAAGTCAACGCCAAGAAATGTCCCGAATTCCAAACATGTCAATAATATGTGCTCTCTTCTTTCCCCTTACTTTCTTTTCTCACTTTATCTTTCATATTTGTTTCTTTTACCACTCGGTTAGGGGGCACGTTCTCCCATGCCCTTTCCCTTATCTATGACACTGACCAGAACTTAACTTCATCTTTAAAATTGACTGTTTCTTTTCAGTTTATGCACAAGATCGATGTGAGCTGTGCAAAGAGGCGGTTGATGCTCTGGGCGACATTCGAGGAGAAATTACCGAGGTGAATATGTTTTCGTTGCATCATCAGAATAATCTTCATTCCGCATTTAATATGATAATGATTTTCCGGTATTATGATACTCAATAATAGAAAAGTTATATAAGCTAATATCCGGACAACGTAACGTATAATTATTAGCCATATAAAGATGAGATTCATATGCTAATTCTATAATTATTTGTATTGAATCCAACTGTTTATATTCACATTTAATTGTAATATATATCATTTAAGTATCATGGCCCCCTCTTCTTGTTACTTTGCCAATATTTCACAACTCATTTTTATCTTAGCTCGGTTGACCGTCTGCTCAAGCTTTTGCTTTATACACGCAATGGCCCAACGTATAAATTTACTCTTACTCATGTATTATACATTTGTTTCTATATTTTGTATATTGTTTGCATACCTTATGTTTTATATAATTATCCATATTTGTTGTATAACTGATTTGTTTGACTGCAGAAAATAAAGTCTTTGAAATGAAATGACAAGTCTTAAAATTTCATCGACTGCCCTATCATGATACTAGTCCTTACAGTTTCTCAATTTATTTTTTGACTGAGTTTTACATCCATGTATCAAATTTTACTCATTCTCTTCATTACATTGTAAAACAAAACTACAGATTAATTTCATTGTTTTTAAGAAAAAGGTGGAAGTGTCGTAGTAAAGTGGTTCATTTACCTGACTCTCAGTGCAAGGGTTGAGGGCTCAAACCCCTGCTCTGCAAAAACTTCCTTTGGCAAGACGTATATCCAAATATGCCTCTTTCTACACAGGTGTACATGGGTACCTGGCGATAGGGGTAATGGTAATGCAGGACCTTCAGGAAGAGTAGTATTAATGCTCATGTGGCTAACCCGGGTAAATAAAACCAAATAACTATTATTTTTATTTATATTATCAACATCATCATCATCATCATCATCATCATCAGTATTATCATTGATATTATCATGTATACGTTTATACGGAAACCGAAAGCAAATCATATTTGACCAAATCACATTCATATATTTGTTCATCTTGGCAGAGAGATTGCCAAGATAGAGTCAGCAGGCGAGCCAGGGACATGTGTTCGGCATTTGCTGGTGCTGAGGATTTGCTTTCCGATGCGCTACGGGTAAGTTAATAACTCTGTGCTTCCCCTAAAATTATAAATAAAAAATTATATGAAGTCAAAATCTTAAAGATAGAGTTGAGTAAAAATACTGCCCATGTGTTGCTCAGATATATAGTTCCCTCATGTAAGGCACTCGTTAACGATTATACTCGTCTCTTGTTTTGTTTACAGTTCCTATTACTCTACTACTACTACAACTACCACTACTACTACTACTACAACGACCACATCTACTACCAGGGGCGTCGTTAGACCTTTTTCAGTGGGGGGTGTAGACAGGGGCGGATCCAACCGACGGCAAAGTGGGGGGGGCAATTTGTGAGAAAAACATTTTTGCGGCGAATCAGCCAGCCGGCACAATTTGTAATGTTTTTTTGCTCAACGGGGGGGAGGGGGGAGTAGTGAGCAGTATTTTTGTTTACTCAACACCAACCTTTTCCAGGGAAGGGGCCCGCCCTTCCCCCTGGATCAGCCACTGTGTGTAGAGGCCACCGATTACCGACAAAACTAGCCACCAATTACCTCCAAATACATTAAAGCCAATGTTTACAAATTTAACCGACGGCAGCGCAATTTTACCGACAATATCCTGATAGGTGCGGGGTGTCTCACCCCACACACACCCCTCTATCGACGCCCCTGACTACTACTACAACTACTACTACTACTACTACTACTACTACTACTACAACTACTACTACTACAAATACCACTTCTACTCCAAAAAATACTACTTCTAAAAATGAATACCACTTCTACCGCAACTGCTACTACTTTTACTACTACTTATACTACTACAACAACAACTACTACTACTACTACTACAAATACCACTTCTACTCCAAGAACTACTATTACCAAAAAATACCACTTCTACTGATCCTGCTACTACTTCTACTACAACTGCAACTACCACTACTACTACTTCTAATACAACTTCCACTTCTAGTACTACTTATACTACTACTACACTCAACTACTATACTATACTAGTACTACCGAAACTATCACTACTACTACTACTACTACTACAAAAAAAAAATACCACTTCTACTGCAACTGCTACTACTATTACCAATCTTACTACTACTACTACTACTACTACTACTACTACTACTGCTGCTGCTGCTGCTGCTACTAAAAATGATTTGATGTCTATTTTCATGTTGCTAACATTAATATCATCTTCCTTTTGAACATATTTTTTCATTATTTTTCCTCAGACATCAGAGAAAATATGTGAAGCATTAGACTTCTGTAGTCCTCCAGCAAGTTCTTCCTCACATGGTAGCATGTCTAAATCCAATCCACGTCTTAACTTTGACAGAGCAGGTAAGGCTTTGTAAACACATCGAATCTCCCCTCTTCTCCCACTCTCTCTCTCTCTCTCTTTCTCTCTCTCTCACTCTCTCTTTCTCTATCTCTCTCTTTCTGTCTTTCTCTCTCTCTCTCGTTGTCGAGATTTAATTTAAGCACTTTACTTATTATTATTATTATTATCATCATAATTCACTATTTCCTTCATTTTGTGCAAAGCTTTTCTACTCTATATTTACTTTATATCTTCAAATTTCTGAGCATATTAATATTCATGTCTAAAGTGCATGATGGTCTCCATTTTCTAAAATCCCTCAAACACCGCTTCATTTTCGTTCATATCTTCGTGACACTTTTTCGACCATTTCCTTACATTTCCTAATCTTGGCAAATGATGCGAGTTGGCTCAGTTGGAAAGGCATCTGCCTGACGAAGCAAAAATCATGCGCTTAACTCCAACCCAAGCGGATGACTTTAGCCTGCATAATATATTATATTACCCCTCACCCGTTTCATAGACTAGCGGAGGCAGTGCTCCGGGGAGGGGGGGCTGGGGGCACAGAACCCCATTTCTTCAGTACCCAAACTTACCCTTTTAGCGTTAGGAAGAGTGCCCCTTTTATTTTAAAAAGTGCAATTTTATAATAAGTGCCCCTTTCCCATACTCATAAGTGTCCCTTTTCAACTTTGATAAGTAATTATAATCTGATTTCCACTTGACCCACTTTTTATATAAGTGTGCTCATACTACCCCTATTATAATTTGATAGGAGCGCCATTTCTGATAAATTTCTTCGCCACGTTAGTGTGAGTGCTAGATGCTAAACTTAATTTCCTTAGTTATGTCACTAAAATCAGACGATATCTCTTTCCCTACAGGCGAAGTAGCTGTAACCGGGGCCGTTGTCACGGTTGGAGCGATAGCGCTCTATTATTTGGCGGCTACAGCCATTGCTTCAGTTGCTCCCGTAATAGGAATACCTATGGTGGCAGCGGGCCGAAGGAAGCGTGATCTTGACTCCACAGAGAGGAACATCGCAGGTATGTAGGTAGTCTAGAGTTGTTGTTGTTGTTGTTGTCGGTTGTATTTTTGGCGTTCAGTCAAATTAGACTGTTTACGCCTCGTCTGGTTCTATAATCTAACCAGCCGAGGTAGTCAAGTCGTAATGGTTCCTAGCTGGGATACTCTGTGTGCCTCTGCTTCGCCGCACAGTGGGCCAGGGTGGAACAAAAGTGCGCCCAAACTCTTTTTTTTATAATTTTTTTTCTTGCCCAGTTGAAAGATAATACATTGAAGAATACCTCAGTAAAATATTTAATTCATGAATCATGAAGGATTCGCGGTCATAAATTACGACGCATGGGGCGCGTGACACTTGTTCTGACACCGCGGACAAAAATAAACACATTTTTCGGGGCAATGTGGCAAGGAAAATCGGCTATAACATAGAAACAGGCTAAAGAGGGCAGCCAAATCTGGTATCAACTTAAAGCTTAGACATCAGAAAAAAGTTGGAAACAAAATTAAAGTGGAAATCCCTGGAAATCTAAACATTTCCTCTGGATTTATAAAAAACATGGATAATTAGTCCATCTTTCAGTGAATTACCCTATAATATATTATGAAGATTGTGTTTCTATCCATTTTTAACCCATTCATGCAGTGAAATGAACTATCAGGAATATGTGAGAGCAATTTGTTATCAATAGCTTAAAAACTCCATGTTAAATTGAAAGATTTATAAAAAGAAGTCAATTTTGCACTAAAACTGTGAATATGTAAGATTTTGCTATTTGATGGAGTAAATTTATACTCTTATTGTGCATACCGGAATTAAATATTTTATTGAGGTATTCTTCAATGTATTATCTTTCAACTGGGCAAGAAAAAATAAATAAATAAATAAATCACCCAAAATGAGTTTTGGCACACTTTGGCTCCTCCCTGGCCCACTGTGCGCCGGTCCACTGCCATCCCTACCTGCTGCAAGCGAAGATGGCGTGATCCACGTACGCCGGGTTAGGTGGAGAAATTCGGGGATCACGCCATCTTCGGCTTGCAGCAAGTAGTGGGAGATCGTTGGTGGAGATCGTTAAAGTGCCGGTTCAAAGAAAATCACAAATATGGCAACGTTTCACTAGAAACTGGTAAGCTAACAGATGGCCATTGTACAAGTTTTAGGTCATCTACAGGTACATATCGGGTGATTTATAAAAATACAAATAAAACCACCTCCATAGCATCTGGGATATGCGAGAGATTCGCCAGAAAAATAACGATGTTTTTAAATAATGCCGTCACAATATGAATCAATCCTGCCCAAGCAGAAGACATCCAATAAAGAATGAACATAATTGCAATGCTATTATTTCTCAAAATATAATGAGTTTAGTGTATATAAATGGGATGGAATTTTACACCATTCAAAAAGGGATATAAAACCGATTCTGATAACTAAATTCTTTAGTTTGTAAATACACAGGGTAGGGGTTAATGAACAATCAAAGAAACCACACTTTCAAATAAAAAAACCCGGAATAATAGCATGGACGGCATTTGTTCCCTCTTGAAACGCCGAACATACCGCGGTGTATGCAGCTGAAAATACAATGGCGTCTTATTTTACAAGCGACGGATTTTTTATCATTGCATTTTTCATCAAAATAATACCATGCGCGGGGTTTAGAGTGAGTCAATAAATTAAACATTTAGCCTGGCGGTAGTGAAGTAAGAGAAATAACTGAAGAGAAGGTGACAAAACAGGCACTGAAAATGTGTGACATGCCATGGGACATCGTCTGCATGTTCAACATGTGCCGCCACACATCACAGCAGCGATTGGAGAGCTATTGGGGCTGTATTTAAGCGTTTTGTAGTTGATAATAATCATTACTTCGAATGTTTCTAAGCATTGAAGTTTGATAACCTTGTCCAATAAAAGTTTCACCTTTGCAATAATGACAATAAAGTTAGTTTTTAAAATCAATGAACATTCTCTTTAAATCGGCCGGATTATGGACGAGTATGCAGGCGATAAGTATGAATGGTTCACATCAGTTTATAGCAGCAATCGTAAGAAAATTAAAAAAAAATAATCAATGATAACACTAAAATAGTTAATCCAATCAATACAAAATATCACCTTTACCACCATACTGACCAGAGGGGTTTTCACAATTTTTGATCAGGGGCCATGAAATAAAGGTGTGAGATAGCATTTTACAAAATAATGTATGCATTTTTTGTCTTTGTATTCTGTTGAAATATATCTTGAATATTGTCGCGAAATCTGATATACAGGAATCTTTGGAGAAGGGGAGGACAATCCTTTTGAGTACATGGACCCCACCCTCAATCCTTCCTCTGACCTACCTGAGGAAATGGACGCGTTCATCAAACAGGCCGCATCGAGTGTAAGAGACTACCAATAGTTTTTTGTTAATTCATTTCTCATTGCATTCTATGTCTGGTACATAATGATGAAGAGGATGTTCATTTAAATCATATTTTGCGACCAAATCATTTGTCATTTCTTCATTTCAAGGAAAAAATTAAGTTTAATTAGCAAATGAAGACTCGTGTCTTATTTCAGGTTAAAACCTAAAAATCGGCGTCATTTCTACCACCGCATACTTTGTGACTGCGATCCGATTTTAGAGTGATGCGAAAGAGCATTTTATATGAACGGCTAAATACGTTAACAAAAATTAATGATCACGATTCTGAAATGCATATGATTCATAAAATCGGATTTTCTTGATATTTCAATTTTTTGTAGGAGGAAAAACCAAACCAGCTCTGAGTAGTAGTTAAATCGGACCAGTGGTGCGAGAGTTTACGTTTTGAAGCAAATTTGGAATTTTCTCCGCCTTAAAGGCTTACGATGCACGAAATTTCATTTCTTAGTATTCATATAATTATTCAGAACCTAATGCAAAAAGAATATGTTTGCTTAACTTTCGATTTATGATTATAAAATCAGATCGCAGCCGAATAGAATACGATTGCAGTCCATCACCTGTTGAAATGTGCGAAGACTACACTTGTATGAATGACGTATTATGTATTCCGAACATGATTTTAGGGTTTTAAATAGGGTTTTTGGACTGCCCTTGAATTGATTTTTTGAAAGTCTTTGCGATCGTGTATATATCAATCGCTTTGGAAGATATGTAAATCGTAGCCTTCATTGAAATATTGCTGTTACATCATGCAAGGATATAAAAATACTTTGCCTTAACCTCCAGAAAAAAAATACCTGCTCATTTACGTAACCTTATTCAGTTATTAAACCACCGAATTCATTTCTTTCACAGCTTAAGTGTGAGCTGTGCAAACTAGGAATCTCGATCGACTCCTCGAACGCCACACTGGTAAGTAACGAACGAGGGCGCTTCGAAATGATAGTTTGCGGTTCCATTGACTAGACTTTGGCTAACCCGGTTGGTTTCGATCTGGGCACAATATGGCGAAATCTGCTTTGTTGGGGGTGGGGGCATGAAATAATAGAATATACGCCACGTTATGACCAAGTGAAACCAAGTTGGCAAAAATCTGTGTATAGATAGCTCCAATAGCTGGTAATTCTTTGTGAGCCTCTAAAACGAATTGTCATATTTTGTTATAGTTTCTGTTGATGATTAGTAATTAGATCTGATTACGCTGTAATCACTGGTTCGAGTTATATATTTAGTTTTCTTTCATTTTGATATTAACTCTTTGCAGATCTTTATATAAAGGTTTTCAATCAAATGGCTAACATGTCTGAGTCCGACACAAAGAACAAAAGCGTGTGCACATCTTACAATTATAATGATATTCTGAATATATACTTTATATAGCGCTAATACATCGAGATATTTCTAAGCGCTTTACATAAATATATTCCGCAGTCATCAAATTGATGCTTGCTCACACAGTATGTATGCGCCTTATCCACTCTCTGGGGAGCATTCCTGAAAAGTGCCCTTTAGAGACAATCACAATGCTGAACAGACCATAACGGCTTCGGTCGAATCCTACCAGGTATTTTCACCTGGGTGGAGAGAAGCAAATGAATGTAGATTTTTAAAATGCCTTGCTTGAGGACATCAATGCTGTGCAGAGGATCAAACCCATAACTTTCGCTTCTCAATGTTTTATTTAGTACAGATGCACATTTATAACTTTACATTTTTTTCATTAATATAAGATGGAACTTATGGTATTTTAATCCTTGTTACTTCATCACATTTAGCTGCAGACCGGTCAGGACGGAGCGCCCATTCGGACTCTTCTATGCCGCTCACTTCCCGAGAAAGGGGATCAGCGAAAGGTAATAGGTAGTTTAAAGATATTATTTAAAAATCATGTAAAAGAGAGATTATTCATGGAACTTCCATGAACAAAATAATAATCAGCATTTTGGTTATATATTTTAATAAATCATGATAAATTACCTCAAATAAAAAACATTACATTGGCAAACGGTATTATGGTACTAAAGGTAACATAAATATTACCTTCATGGCGGTGTACATGCATTTCTTAACGCACAACAAATTTCGTGCCAGATGATTTTGTTTCAAAATAATGTGATTTCTTTCAGATATATTATGAGTTCATTTTTTCTATCGTATACAATCATCATAAACTGAAATCAATTAAATAAACATTTCCTCTTACTTTCATTTCCAATTTTCCTTTTATATCTGCATATTGCCAAACAAAAATGATTAATACTGCGGAAGCAAAGGAATACATGTATTTATAAAACTCTGTTGTCAAACTAATCATGTCGACCGGATTTTTTTAGCATGTGTGCAAATTTGGTAATCTGCGGATCCTTGTTTTTAGCTTGTTGGTTAATTATAGGTTACATGTCGAATATTTTGTCGTCAAAATTTATCCAACCCCTAATCCCTATTCGAAACACGACGCCCTGACTGTCTCTCCGTCCTATTTTCTTCCATTCCTCCAACTAGTGTATGACGGTCCTGCGCCAGGCCTCGGAGATCTTCCTACCAATCTTAGGATCCATCTTTGACTCTCTTGAGACTTGCGAGGGGCTCAAATCCTGCCAAGTGGGGTAGTTATTTGGGAACACACCCAGGTGACCACTCCCAGTTGACCACGCCCAGTTGACCATGATACAGTAATGTATTAAATGAAGGATAGAGGGCGGTATAAAGGAGTTCTTTCAGGGCAATCTAACCTTTGTACATGTAATAGGTTAATATGTATCAAGTCAGAAAAATAAGAGACACAGAATAGCGGAAATTTGAAATATATCGGACCATTACGACGAAAATTATGAATGTTTGAAATATGAAATCACTACATTTGTTCAAATCTCTAATGGACAATTTGGTCAGTGGATTATGGCAAAGGCAATGACAACTTACCGGTTTGTCGTGTACACAATTATCATTAAATAGGAGTATGATGATGACGGAGATGTTTTAAAAGAAGCACATCGCCTCTTGTCTCAACATGAATGAAATTGTCCATCGGTCATTCATGGCCCTACGACACATATTCCAGTGACAATTGATCCAGGATTAATATCCTACAGTAACCGAATTCCCAACTTTAACCATCGAACTATCATTATATACATAGTTAGCTCCATGCTTTAATCCTAGAAAACACTATAAATAGCCAGAACCCTAAACCTTACCTAAAACCCAATTGAAACCCCATCTCTTTAACGAAACTATGCCATGATTAAATGTCTCTTGAGAAGTTTTTAGGGGATTTATGTGAAAGGGTTGTAAGTGTAAGGGATTTAACTGTAGTTGATGTAAATGTAAGTGCACTATTAAAGTGTAAGAAATGTAAGTATAAGTGATGTACATGTAAGTTAACTCAGTTTAAGAAATATAAGTGAATATGCTGTAAATGTAAGTGAACTCATGGAAAGAAATGTACGTTTAAGTGATGTAACTGTAAGTAAACGAAATGTAAGAAATGTACCTTTAAACGATGTAAATGCAAGTGAACCAAGTATTAGAAATATAAACTTAAGTAAACTTAGTGCAAGCAATGTAAGTGTAAGTGATGTAATTTTAAGTAAAACTAAGTGAAAGTGAACTCAGTGTAAGTGATGTAACTCTGAGTGGTGTTGTAAGTGTAAGGGGTTTACGTTTAAGTCACGGACATAACCGTGCGAGTGATGTGAGCGTAATTGATGATCAACTGCAAAAACTAATGAACATTCATAATTGAAAATGTTGTTTCATTATTTATTTTCACGATTATAGTCCTACCAAAACTGTCTTTATAATCACATTTTTTTCTATACATCACAAATAAACTTGACGACAGTATAAACGATTTTTAGACGACCTTTTGAAATACGGTTAGTGGACACTGATTCCTTATCAAATTTCTTTAAACAAATTATGGCCCAAATTCCCTTTTGCTTATAAGCATGATAAATAGCTACTAAGCGAGACGATGACGATGATAATAATGATATTTTTATGAATAATGATGATAATGATAAAATAATAATCATAATCATAATGATAATAATGTCAATTATAATAATATTTATACTAAATTTGATACTACTACTTCTCATACTACTAATACTGATAATACTTATAATAATAATAATACTACTACTAATAAGAACCACCACCACCACCACAATAACTACTATTATAAAGCGCTTACTAGTTATTTTTTCTCAACGCTGCACTATTATTACCCCGGCTTTAACCGAGCTACCCTGAGAAGGCGCTCTCGAAGAGAAGTTTTAATGTCCAGCGAGAAGGGGGCTTGTATAAATCGCCAAGGCGCCTTGTTTGAGACGAGAAGGCGAAAAGACGAGTTGCCTCGGTGAATTTTAAGTCGCGTTCTCGCCTTCTCGACTTAAACATGAAGCCTTGGCAAGTTTTAAAGACTCGCTTTCTCGCCTTCTCGACTTAAACATGAAGCCTTGGCAAGTTTTAACGACTCGCTTTCTCGCCTTCAAGGCGCTTTGGTGAGTTAAATAGGCCGCCTTCTCGCTTTAAAGGGGGAGGGGGACTAAAAAAAAGTTGGACTCGGTGTGGATACAAAATTTAGGCTGGAAAATATAATTTCATCGGAAAATAATTTTCCCGTTGCCATTGTAAAACGGCCATATTTTTTGCGTTAATTAATTTAGGAAATTAATATGAAATAAAGAATAAATTCTTCTAAGATGTGCGAATGCAACTATAATAAAATAAATTGAGAATTCATCTTCATTTTGATTTAATTTTTGCATAATTTCTGTAACATTAAAGGTACTTTGTCCCATTTGCAGGCCAAAAATGAACAGGTTAAATTCCAACGGCATTTGAAAGACAATACTAATTTAGAACTTCCAAAAAAAGGGGGCTTGAAAATTTCTTTAAGTGGGAAAATAACGACTATTAGTTATCGAATCGACTTAGGAGCTATAGAGCCAGTAAGTAATAGTCTGATTTTTCAGACTATTGTACCGAATGGTCGTACGTTTTATGCTGCGCAAAGATTCAATCAGTTTAATTTTGGCCATTAGAAAAAGTGGGTTGTTGATGTAGACAAATGCTCATGTACCCTTTACAGCTCATTTTATGTATGTTATTACCAAAGAAGAAAAAAGCCAGTCAGTCACTCAATAGTGTCTGACAGTGAAATCTAGCAAGTAAACGGGTTTCCTTGAATAATTTGAATATAAGGACACTGCTAACGTTTGAATTTCACAGATAGGACATACATGACATATTCATAATTCATGCAAAGTTCTACAGAATTTGATGTTGGCTGCAAAAGGGACATAGTATCTTTAAGAAGAAAAAAAAGCATAAACAAATTCAGAGGTCCAAAACAAAGATTTTTTTAAATTAAAAAAAGATTATTGCACATTACATATACTATTGATGATCTGTACCAAAATTCAGGGCATTTGATGACACAACCTTTTGGGGGTTAATTTTCCAAGCACCTGTATTACAAGTCTTTACAATTTTGACTTTGAAAAACAAAGGTTAAGTTTAGAATTAATATAAGTATGGTAGAAAATGACACATCGCGAAACTCAGTCATGTTTTTGTTTTAATATATTTTCGATTTCCTTTCCATTGTTCCACATGTCAGCCATATTCTGCTTTCTTTCATGCCTTCCTTTACAAAATGCATGATTTGTCCTGAATTGTCTTGAAGGCATTATTTCAATAATTTACAAACATTTTCAGAGGTTTTCAAAGTAAAGAGCACAAAAACCACTCCCTTTCGTGAACAGACCAATTAGGTGGCTTTATTCTGGGTGCATTATCAGCCGCCCAATCAGCAGTATGGAATCTGGTCATCTGACCCCAAATGCTTATTATTCATGAGCCAATTGTGGCTTGTAAACAATCAGCTT